>ML778010.1:734591-769623 GCA_009831015.1 Picea engelmannii
AAACACACACACTCAATGACTCAATTAGGAATGCATTGGTCTTCCCAAGACCAAGGCATGACTTTTCAAACTCTTTACAAACCTCTAACTCTACCCTGAAAATAATGATACTAACACCCTGAAAAGCACCATCAAAAAATGTGCATGTGAAATATTCATTAGTTACTTCTTCAGCTACATGTCTTTGAAATATTTATTACAACACATTTCAGAGGTAAAATATCTCGATGTTCAAGGGACATCTCTATACCTTCTTAGTGCACCAAGTTATGAAATCTCCATTCCAAACCTCCTTTGAAATTGATGAGACAAAATTAGATGTGATTTTGTTTCTTCCTCTTGTTTTCAAAGACAACATCATTGAGGTCCCAAAAAATCATCTTCTGCAAAATATCTTTAAACTTTGTTTTTCAAGAATAGCCATATGAATATTTTGGATTTTATTTGGCACTTAAAATTGGAAACTTGTTTGCACCACAAAAGGTGGAGATTTTCTCTTCCCTTAGTAGCTAAATATTTATATCCAATGCTTATCCAATGCTCAACACATAGTCCCCATTTGGATTTAATGACAAGATAATATAATCCTCATCATCTCTTAGTCTAACATAATATGCTCTAAAGTTTTTAGTATACCTCTACAAAGTAAATGCATCCTCCTCCCTTAAACATATCTCCCTCAAGGACAACCAATGTTTTTTCCATGCACTTGTCCTATCCAAATTAGATATTTTCTTTCAAATGTATGAAAACATATGTCTCTTCCATTGCTAATCAATTATGGAGGTAATCTATGGAATACACTACTTCTAATCCATGGGTCTACTCAAATTTGGAGTTTGTCTCCCTTTCCTACATGCCACACCATCCAACTCCCAAATAGTGGATAAACAAGTACAATTCATTTTCTTCCTAGCTCTCCTAACTCGATAAACCTGTAACATAGATGCTTGATTTTGTTAGCCTACTATCTATATAACAACCAATTACACAAAGTATTTAGTTTTTTTCTCCACCTTTGCAATCAACCATTTCTAGTTCCCATTTTTATACATATTATCTTTTAATTGAAATGCTAAATATTTTAATGCAACATATTATTCATCAACATTGAAGGTAAATATTTGGTTGATAAATCTTTTTTCCATAGCAGAGATATCTTAGAAGGTTATAATGTATTTTTTTGTGTTTTTTCTTCGTATAGCCATGCAAAAAATGTCAATGATTTATTTTAACTTCTTAAACACTCTTTCTTTTATAACCTTCATAGTAAACAAAGAGAATATGGATTATATAACATGAGTTCTTGACATTTATCCATTTGGAACTTCTTTTTTCCTTGCCCTCCTTTAGTGATATGTTGAGATCTTTAACAACTACGAAGAAAATGAGAAGTGGTAATGGCCACCCCTTTCTAATCCCTTTATGTAAACTAAACTTAAAAAACTTAAAGAGAAGATGTGGCACCATTTATAAAGATAGGGAAACATACAAATTTGATATCATTAATTACTCAAGTAATAAAAAGAGAAAAAAAAATCATATGAATAAGGATTATCGTTATATAGATCCATCTCACCCTATCACAAGTTTTGGTTAAATTTACTTTTATTAACATAGATTTCAACTTTATTACTGTAATTAATTACATTTCTTGTTTTGCGACACCATCTACCTCATGACTTTGTCTCTCCCCCAAAATTTTAAACTATTTAGGAGAGATGTGTTGAGACAAGATCTTTTCAACATTCAATCCATCTCACCCTATCACAAGTTTTGGTTAAATTTACTTTTATTGACATAGATTTCAAATTTATTACTTTAATTGATTACATTTCTTCTTTTGGGACACCATCTACCTCATGACTTTGTCTCTCCGCTAAAAGTTTAAACTATTTAGAAAAGATGTGTTGAGACTAGATCTTTTCAACATTCCACCAATAATATTTGTTTTAATTTTATAGGGGCAATTGCATAGTGATATATTTATGAAATATTCAAATCTATAAGTATTATCAATCTTTATAAGTACTGTCAGTCTTGGTAATCTTGATGAATGAACTACTCTCCCTCAATTTTCTCCAATAAAATCATAACTCTTTATGAATAACTTCTCTATTAGTCCATTAGTCCATTTCCATTAGGTATTTTATCCTTTTGAAATCTTTCAAATTCATATGTAACTCCTCCTTACTTACTTCCTTCATAGTTCCTAATTGTCTTCTAAATTAACAAATATTTGGAAGGAATTGGATATTCTAATTACCTCGACTATTGTATCTCACTTATTATCCTTAAATAAGGATTTAAAGTAGGTAACACCTTCTGATGTCATATCATTAACTTCTTTTATATATATATATATATATATATATATATATATATATATATATATATATATATATGACTCATCTTCCTTCTCAATCTCTATAGACATTTATATTTTTTCTAGAATTATTACATCTGTGAAAATAAAATGTGTTTTCATCAATCTTTCTTTTTAGTTCTCATTATTTCTCTTCATCCAAATGGATTTGTCTCTTTTTGTCTAATAAATATTTTATTTATACTTTCTCATTATTTAAATTATAATCAAATCCCTCACTATCATAATAATATTTTCAAGTTTCCTCCACATCCCTCACGGTTTTATCATCCCTCTTTTTTATTCTTTTGACCATATCATTGTGGTCTAGTTTATCCACTTTAAATTATGGTGAAATTGAATCGGGGATGATTCTCTGGAAGAAGCATAAAAATATTCCCAAACATATTTTATCTTTCTCATAAATTCTTCTTTAACCATTATGGATTTGTCTTGAATGGACTCGACATTTTTCCTTGAGCTAGATCCATTTCCAACAACACTAGACAATGAATTGAGTCCCCTCCAATGGAAATCCATTAACAAATTCTTACAACTTATCCAAGGAAAACTGAAAACTTTTGAGATAAAAAAAATTAATCCAAAATTTTTGCAATGTAAACCTCTCCTATTCTCTTGTTTCTCCAAGTAGGAGCCAATTTTGTAAGTTCCATGTCAAACAATACCACCTCCTCCATTTTGTTTATAATATAACTAAAAAGGGAGTGCATTTGAGTAGTTTCTCCCCATACCAATAATGATCTGGAGTAAATTTTAGGTCATCCCCAATGATAACCTTGGAATGGATATAATATTGAGTACCTACAAGTTTAAAGCAACAACTTATGAAGGTTAGAAAACTTTGGTAAAATGAAGAAAATGTACAATTTGAATGAGACAAATGTGAGAAAAAAATAAAGAAAGAAAAATGAATAGGAGAGAAGGTTGAAGAATGAGAAGGGAAGGGACATGGTTGTTGAACATATCCTTACCCTACAAATCTCCCTATTTCTTCTTTCACTCTCATTTTCAAAGGGTTTTTTAGCTAAGGAGAGGATGGATAGAGATCTATGAGAATATTGTAACCAAATATTGTAGGAATAAAACATTAAGCCACTCAGGCTTGAGCCTCCATTTTTTACATTTTGGTTTCTAGGGTAAATATGTTGCACATTATGTCTTGATATTATGAGATATATATTTGAATGTCATCTATTTTTTCAGGTTTTAATTATGGTTTTAATGGACGCTAGTGAATAGTAAAAGTGTAAATAAGAAGGATAAGTAAATAAACTTATGTATTTACTTCGTTAATGGTTTAACTTATGTATTTAATTCATTAAAGGTTTTACATTCCTAATTGAGCTTCTAATTATGTTCAATTATGGTTGTGGGGTGAGTTTATTTTCCCTACAAGCCCAAATCTCATCAATCTACAATATCAATTTTCTCGTTGATTTTCTCCTTGACTAGATCTAATTCTTACATGATTAGGATTTTGTACACATTTGTGTTCTTTGTGTAGGTCAAATTCTTACATGTGGGTGTTTTTAGATATTATTGGGATTTTTTTTCTAGTTACAATTCTTACATGTCTCGGTGATTTTGGACATTGCTAAAAAGATTTCATACTTCCTTGTTAATTTTTATAACGAGGAAAGTGGTGTTCCTTAGGCTTGGTCTCTTTGCCTAGGGAAATGTGACCACTTTAATATAAAACCCTTTTATTTCATAAAGTGAAAGTGACTTAGGAAATAAAAGCTAAGTGGGTCTTTTATTTAAGTTGGGTGAATAAAATATTAAAAAGTGAATTTCATGTGCACTTTATTTTCCACTGTTGATATAATTAATTATGAGCCTTTGGGTCACGTGGACACCCAAAAATCACTTTGGGTATATGGAAGGTCAAGAGGGAAGAAAGAGACCATTAAATGTCTCTCATGAGTTCATTGAGAGAACACACACACAAGCATTTGTTGAAGAGAGAGAAGATTGTTGAAAATGAAGAAGAAGCATTTCCATAAAAGGAGAGGCATGATTTTCCATGCAAAGGTGGGCACAAAAATCAAGGAAATTACCGGCAATTAATGAAAACCATAACCATGCCTTACTGTATGGATTCATGAACAGAAATCGAGTTTGATTCTGCACATAAATTGAGGCATTCATACATCATTAATTAAATTTGTATGGTCGTACAGATCCGTACAACCTGCATAGAAATCGAAATCTGTATAGTTGTTGATTGTTGTTCATACAACGTACGGAATTTTTGAGTAAGTTGGCTCAGAAATTGAGGAGGTTATTTGGCATGATTTCCAAGGAAGATTTGTCTTGGGAAAAGAGATAAGTGGTCTCTCTTGCATGATTAATTTTCTGTTGCAAATGTAATTTCCAGATGCTTGCAAATTAATAAAAGAAGTTTCCCTCTTAGAAGAACAGGTTTCCCCCACACTGGGGGTTTGTCCTGGGTCATTTTTGGAAAAAACTTTCCTATGTATTGTGGTTGTTTATTGCTGAGTTATTTCTGCATTTAATTTGCAGTCAAAGAAGTTGTCTCTTGTGTTTCAATTTCAACAATTTCATTTCCAGAATTTAATAATTTTCATAAGATGAAGTTTTTGTTTATGGGTTGGGCATTAAACTATGGGAGTGATAAGGAGTGAATGAAACCTGATTGGGACATCAAATTTCTTCATGGTATCAGAGCGTTGGTGGCTAGAAAGTGAGTTATTAATACTCAGAAATTTTATATCAGCAGTAAAATTTTGTGGGCAAATTTGTTGAGTGGAGCTTTGGGTTTTTTTTCTTCAAAAGTATGGCTACAGGTTTGAGGTGGGAGGATAGGATAGAAGGGGAAAGAAATTTTTGTTCGTGGAAGGAAAGAATCATTTTAGTTTTCCAAGAAAATGAACTTTGGGACATTGTTGAAAGTACTTCCACGAAGCCTGTTGTAGTACCCACATATGCAACAACATTAGAAGCCTTCAATAAAAAGGATGTTAAGGAGAAAAGGATCATTCTTGATTCCATAAAAGACCATGTAGTTCTAGATGTTAGCTGTAAAGGGCATGCATATTAGATGTGGGATGCTTTGACTCGCATGTATCAAAGCACAAATGAGAACAGGAAGATGGTGTTGAGGGAAAAGATGAAAAATATCTAGATGGCCAAGAGTGAAGGAGTCACTTAATACCTTACTCAGATCACATAAGTAAGGGACAAGTTGTCAGTAGTAGGGGAGGTAGTGGGAGAAGAAAATATTGTTCGGATAGCCTTGAATGGTGTGTCAAAACCATGGGCTATGTTTGTTCAGGAAATTGTGGGGCGTGAGAAATTGCCTTCCTGGAAAAGGCTTTGGGATGATTTCATTCAGGAGGAGACCTGGAGAGGCTATCTGTAGGGCATCTCATCTAGTTCTAAGGAGGAGGAGGAGAGTGTGTCTCTTTCATCCAAATGGAGGAAGGGGAAGCCTAAGACTCAAGGACCCACAGGTCCAGGAAAGTGACGTCGACTAGGCCCCTGCCTCGACCACATTCTCTGCGCTGACCTCTCGGTCTTAATGGATTGTTCTAATTTCAACTTTGAGCCGAAGTGGCTCTTCCAATTCCTCACTAGAATCCTTATTAAAAACCCTACTCATAGGTCCTTCCTTTTCTCCTGTCCTCGGCTTCTGCGCATACTTGATCTCTTCCCGATAGAAATTTCGGGTTTCAGGGTTTCGTGATTCCTATTGTCGAGAACCGCAGTCTTCTCGATCCCTCGATCTTCGATATGCCGATTTACCAAAACAGATTTAACAATGTTTAGTCCCCATGGCTACCTTCTAGTCCATGTGACCACTATTCCATATGACTGCAGCCCTATGTCTTTCGGAATTTTGGGCTTTCAATGCCAAAATGCTTGGACCCTTTATTCTCAGGATTCCCGATCCTCTGAATCTCGATTTCCCAAAATGGTTTCCCTTCCGGGATTTTTCTTCAAAAACCTAGATTGTTGCCATGCGTCCCCTCGATATGGACGGTCCTCGTCGCTTCACGATCTCGGGAAATCAAATGCTTATGGGTTCTTTCCCTCGAAACTCTCGAAGTTTCGATTCTCGACCTCCTATATGATGAAATGACATCAGTTGGCCCCGCAATGGAGCTTTCCACCTTGTCGGGGTTTCGAACTTCACAGTTTCAAAATGTGTGTGCTTCCTGTCTTCAGGATTCGTGAAACGCCAAATCCCAAAATGCCGATGGACTCTCCTATCAGGATTTGTCTTGAATTCTTAGATTTCCGCCATGCGTCATCCTATGATGGACGGTCCTCGATCATTTCGTGATTTCACGAAATCAAATGTGAAAGTCCTCCTGTCCTCTTGAACCCCGAAAATCCGACATGAAAAATGTCGACGGGCTCTTGATCGTCGCCACCTGTCTCAACTGACGGATGATCCTGATTCAATCTTGGGATTTTGTGACTTGCGATTCCCTAATGTTGCAGTTCCTCTGTCAACTCAAAACCCCGGTATCCGAAATATCGACGGGTTCTTGATCTCTGTCACGTGTCTCAACAAATGGACGGTCCAGATCAAAATTGGGATTTTCACTATGAAATGACCCAATCTCCTGTCCTCGAGACTTCCGATACTCTAAATTCAGAAACCCCAATATCCCGACGTCTTTCGGGACCTTCACTCTGCTTGTGATAGTTTAACCCTCGTGAAACTCTTGTCAGATTCCATGACAGAAGGGTATCTAAGTGAGGATCTGACAACTCACGATATCTTAATCTTGAACCTTGGAAACAGTCATAACCTCCTTGCTTCTCTGTCAAATCTAACGGCTGGCGGGATTTCGCACATTCTCTACAAAGAATTTTGACCGTTCGTCTCTTCCCTTCGACGACTTTGCAGGTTCGAACCCTTCTGAGGGTTTTCCCGACTTTGAGTCTTTCAAGGAACTCCTGCACGCACTCCTTGCGACAAACCTTCAAACACTTTAGTGTTGAGCACCTTCGACCTCGCGCGCTCCTTGCAACAGCAGTCCTTCAATAGTTTCTCAGGTTTCAAACCCTGGATTCAAGCTTGGTCTGTGCACACCTTGCATGACTCCTATGCTTAATTGCACCCTTGAGTAAATGAGAACAAAATCTAACCTATCTGAGCTTTTAGAGACAAAACCTCTAAACCCTTTTTTTTTTTCAACGCACTCCTTGCAGACAATTCAACTGCACTCCTTGTAGGAACTCTCGCTCAGACAGAGAAACAATTGAAACTCATTTCCTAACTCTTTCTCTCTTAGACTTCAAACATAATCCTGAAATCATTCATACACAACATAGAAAGAAAATGTATAACAGAAAGAGTAAAACCTTGAACATACCATTCAGCATACACATACGAGAAACAAATACAACGCCATGAATCTAAATTAAGACTTCTTCTATTAACTCAAATCTTTGTACATGGATGTTTTTCAAACACAGTCTCTCTATTCCAGCTCTGTATGCTCTTCTCTTGGTAATGTTCTTCACTATCATACAATACTACAATGATGGTGTCTATATCCGTTTTCCCTCCACTCCTAAAACTGTCTAATCTGAGAATTCAAAGCTACCTACTAACATAAATGCCTTCTTATTCCTTCAGATGAGAGCGGGTAGCTCAAGGTCTTATTAAAATCTATAAGCACGCCTCTCCTTAACTATTACATTTACATTTGGCGCATCCATATTCAAAAGCTTTAAACAATTTATCATGTGTCTAAAATGTGTTGTGACATAGTAAGACACGACCACCACCTCGTGCTCCTGCTCACAGCATCGATCAATCATTTAATGAGCCAAAGTGGCTCTTCTGATTCCCTGTTGGAATCTCTATTAAAAACCCGATCCACAGGTCCTTTGTTCACCCACAAGACTCTTCCTCACTTAACCATGAGCTTCCCCGACTTAGTTTCGAGTTTCGGGGTTTCGTGATCCTCGATGTCACGAATATCTGTCCCCGCGATCTCTCGATCATCGATTTTCCGATGCGCCCTTGCTGCCTTAGCCCCTCCTGTCTAAACTCCTGGTCCACATGACAGTTATCTCATAAGACCACGCATCCTTACCTCCTTTTCGGGGTTTCGGACATCACAATGCCGAAATGTGTAAACACTTTGTCCACGGGATTCCCGATATCCCGATCCCCGATATGACGTCAGCTGGCCCCCACACAACAGAGCTTTCCTTTCTTTCAGAAAATCGAACTTCGCGATTCCGAAATGCAAGTCCTCCTTGTCTCTAGGACTCATGAAATGCCGATCCCTGACTCTCTTCAGATCTCCAACACGCGTCCCAAGTGGATGGATGGTTTCGATCGTTTACAAGGTTTCCATCATGAATTTTCCTGACCTCTTGCTCACGGAACTCCCGATTTGCCGAGTCCCAAAACTCTGATGGAGTCTTCCTTTCGGGACTTTTCCCAAGATCCTAGATCTTCGCCGTGTGTCCCCAACTGATGGACGACCCTGATCCAATCTCATTGTTTCATATTTTTTGAAGCTTCGATGACAGAATCCTATGTCAACTCAAAACCCCGGTAGCCGATATACCTACGGGTCGCTCGATCTCCGCCACGTGTCTCCACAAACGGACGACTCAGATATTTCTCGGGACCTTTACCATGGAGATTCTTGATCTCCTGTCCACAAGATTTCCGATTTCCCGATAGCCGATATCTCGATACCTGTCGAGACTTTTGCTTGGCGTGCAAAGGGTTAAATCTCGTGCACCTCCTGTCCAATCCAACGGCTAATGGGATTTCTGAATGATATCCAATGGCTCATGATTTCCCCCTTCTGTAGGCTTCTCCTATTCTCTCCTGGACATGAAATCTTCAACGGTCCAGATTTCTTCGGCTGATCCAACGGCCGATGCTGCTCCTCCCAAGTGTTGGCACTTCCTTCCTGCACTTGGAAGAATTCCAAGTTTCCCAAAGGCCTCAACCTTTGTACTCCTTCTCCTCTGCAAACTCCTTTACTTTGAGTTATATCGTGCGTATGAAAACGCTACTCCTTTTGAGATTTTGGGAACTCTGAACTTCTCCAAAGAGTTCTTCAACCTCTGCACTCCTTGCAGCCACGACTCTGTGCCTGAAAGCACTCATCCTCCTAATCTTGTCCTTGAATACCCAAGGGACTCTTTGACTTATGCGCCTCTGCAGAGTCTTCACGCACACACAGTGTTGTGTCTCCTGAGGTTCTCAACACTCAGACCCCTAAGGTATTTTATCCTTCTTCTTTCTCCCACATATGGAGAATATAATGCCCTCCTGACTATCCTTCTACTCAAGCAACCTCTTGATGAGTCTGCAGGGTGTTCAACAACCCTGTGAAGATCCCTCAGTGGATTCTTCCTTTAAATTCTAGAACTCAAAGAGTTCTCTTTTCTTCTGTTTGCACACTAACTCAAATGCCCACCTGGCAGAGTGTCTCTTCACAGAACATCTAGCAGTTCTATCCTCTATGCACTCCTTGCACCTGCTCAATGCCCACCTAGCAGAGCTCTCAGAATCCTTAGTGATTATGTTTCTTTTGTCTGAACTCACAGCAGAGTTCTTCTCAGCACCCTATGCCTGTGCTCAATTCCCACTTGGCAGAGCTCTACAGAACTCACAGCAGAGTTTATGTCTAAAACTATGTCTCTCATACACAGCCTTGCCTCCAAGGTGTTCAATAACCTTGAGGTCTTCCCTGAGTTGTTGATTTTAGTTCTTGTTCCACAGCACGTCTTTGTCTGAACCCGCAGAATTCAGAAGTGCAACCTCTGTGCACGGCTATCAAAACCCGCAAAGTTCTGTCACACCCTCCTGGTATGAAGCCTCAAAGACCTTCACCTGAAATCAGACACACTCCTGCAAATGCAAATCTATAGTATACATCTGCAGCATATAAGAACACTCACAGACATTCATTTAACACACAGTAATGCAGGAAAAACTGCTCTTTGTATTAAATATGGCAAATGTCTGTATTTACAAGGTGTTCCTGAGCAGGGCCTGTAACAAGGTCTCGAATCTTCTCTCTTCTACTCTCTACACACTCACTCCTCTATTCTATCCACCTACACAAAATGAGATCCTAAATATCTTTTACCTGAGGGGGCTCTTCGAGCTCTTCCCTCCAATCTACCGACCCTATTCAATTTCATTGAATGGGATGTCTAGTCCAGCATCTGGATCTAGATCTCAGCCATACAAAACATTAAAGGCCTATCTTATCTATAGCCTGCACAAAGGCATGGCTCTATGGCTCAACAGCCTAGACATTTAATTACATTCAATTCAAATCAAAATGAGGACTGCGCCTCTCTTCAGCTTTGAATTCATGCGCTTGGCGCGGTTGGCTGGCTGGCTGGATGATGTGGAGAGATGCTCCTGCATCATACTCCTCAGCTGCAAAATTCATGAGCTCTTTCTCATGAGCTTCCCATCTCTGATGTCGAAATCCTCCTGGATCCCAAATCATCCTCTGGAGTTGTTCATCTGCTCCATCTCCTTGTTGTTGCTTCTGCTGTTGCGCTGCTTCCTTCTTTCTACTCAGCCTCTCCTCACTAGCAGTCCTTGCTAACCTTAACATCAGCCTTTTGATCTCCTCGATCACTTTTTCCAGTTGCTCCAGTGGCTGGTCCTATTTTTGCAGTCTCCCTAGGTGCAAATAAATTCTGCAATTGGGTAGATCATCATGATCTCCCATGCTTTCTTCATCATCAGCTTCCAACTTCACCTATTGGATGTGCACACTCTGCACTTTCACCCTTCTCTCCAGGGCTTTGAATTTTTCATACAAATCATCCAAACTAACGTTGTCTTCTTCTTCTTCTTCTGATGCTGCAAACTCCCATGTTGCAGTCTTTTCAGTCTCCTGGCTGAAAATACTGAGCCATTCCTCAGAATGCTCATTTTCCTCTCCTGTTTGGGAAGCCTCAGATATCTACTCCAATCCTTGTCCCCTGATAGTCACAGCTGACTGTTCTTCTGTTGTTGCTGCATCTGCAACACATATTTCTGCCTCTCCTTGGGCAAGTGGTAGGAATACCTCGATTCCCCCAATCATCAGAAGATCCCTCAGATCCTCCTCCTTTGTCAGTTGCACCTGCTGATCCAAACTCACCTCTGAGTTTATGAGATTCTCAGATAGTCTCATTTGTTCGTCCCTGCCCACCTGGCAATATGGGATGTCTCTACTGCCCTCCTGACAGATTATGAGATCAACTAATCCCATCTTCATCAGCACCCCTTGCTGAATTGAACTCACCTCCGAGTCCATGAGACCTTTAGATAGTCTCGAATGCTCATCTCTGCCCACCTGGAAATCTAAGATGCTCCAACTACCCTCATGGCAGTCCATGGAATCAACTGATTCCATCTTTGTTCCCTTGCCCACCTGGCAAACTGGAAACCTTTCGCTACCCTCCTAGCAGTCTTTGAGATCCCGCAGCGACCTCATTTCATTGCCCAGCTGGCAAAGTGAAATTCCCTGGCTGTCCTCATGAACGTCTCTGAGATCCCGCAGTGATCTCAACTCATTGCCCACCTGGAAATTGGGAATTTTCTTTTTTCCCTCCTCGCAGTTCTTGAGATCTTTAGCCGATCCCATTTCTATTTCCTTGCCCACTTGACGATATTGAATTTCTTCTATGCCCTCCTGGTAGTGCTTGAGATCTCTAACTGATCTCATTTCACCCTCTGCATCATTGAGACCTCTCCCAGTCTCTTGTTCACACATCTGAACTATTTCCTCAAGTCTATCGAGGTTTTCAACATACCTCAACCACCCTCTTAACAATATATGTTGTCTTCTAGCCATAAACTCCTTGACTGACCATTTTGCTTTTGCCTTCCTCATGGGCCATTCATATACCCATCTTGACTTGGCTTTCTGCTGCATCGATAATGCAAGCTTTTATATTTCTTTCTTTATATCAGCGAGCTCTTCATCTATACCTTCTTGGCTCTATAGCTCTGAGTTTTTCCTCCCAGTATACTTATGGCCTTCAGTAGCCATGTCGCTGTCCCTGTTTGCTCTCCTAGAAAAACTGTTGCTGTCACTATGTATCCCTGAGTGTCCCAGCTTCATCCTCCATAGTCCTCCCGACTGTCTATGAACTGTTGCCTACCTGCGAACAATCCTTACAGAGTTTTCAGCACTCCGTCTTCTCCCTCTTCTTGAAATATACAAACAGAGTTCTTTCTCTGATACCACTTGACACAGTAAGACACAACCACCACCTCGCGCTCCTTCTCACAAGATCGATCAATCATTTCATGAGCCGAAGTGGCTCTTCCGATTCCCTGCTGGAATCTCTATTAAAAACCCGATCCACAGGTTCTTTATTCACCCACACGGCTCTTTCGCACTTAACCGTGAGCTTCCCCGACTTAGTTTCGAGTTTCAGGGTTTCACTATCCTCGATGTCACGAATCTTTGTCCCCGCGATCTCTCAATCACCGATTTATCGATGCGCCCTTGCTTCCTTAGCCCCTCCTGGCTAAACTCCTGGTCCACATGACCGTTATCTCATAAGACCGCAACCTTACCTCCTTTTCAGGGTTTCGAACATCGCAATGCCGAAATGCGTAAACACTTTGTCCACGGGATTCCCAATATCCCAATCCCTGATATGACGTCAGCTAGCCCCCACACAACAGAGCTTTCCTTTCTTTCAGAAAATTGGACTTTGCGATTCTGAAATGCAAGTCCTCCTTGTCTCCAGGACTCATGAAATGTCGATCCCCGACTCTCTTTGGATCTTCAACACGCATCCCAAGTGGATGGACGGTTCTGATCATTTACGAGGTTTCCATCATGGATTTTCCCGACCTCTTGCTCATGGAACTCCCAATTTGTCGAGTCCTAAAACTCCAATGGAGTCTTCCTTTCGGGACTTTTCTCGAGATCCTAGATCTTCGCCACGTGTCCCCAACTAATGGAGGACCCTGATCCAATCTCGTTGTTTCAGAGTTTTTGAAGCTTCGATGACAAAATCCTCTGTCAACTCAAAACCCCAGTAGCTGATATACCTATGGGTCGCTCGATCTCCACCACATGTCGCCACAAACAGACGGCTCATATCTTTCCCGGGACCTTTACCATGGAGATTCTCGATCTCCTATCCACAAGATTTCCGATTTACCGATAGCCAATATCCTGATACCTGTCGGGAATTTTGCCTGGCGTGCGAAGGGTTAAATCCCTTGCACCTCCTGTCTGATCCAATGGCTGATGGGATTTCCGAATGAGATCTAATGGCTCACGATTTCCCCCTTTTGTAGGCTTCTCCTATTCTCTCCTGGACGTGAAATCTTCAACGGTCCAGATTTCTTCGGCTGATCCAACTGTCGATGTTGCTCCTCCCGAGCGTTGGCGCTTCCTTCCTGCACTTCGAAGAATTCCAAGTTTCCCAAAGGCTTCAACCTTTGTCTTCCTTCTCTGCGAACTAATTTACTTTGAGTTCTCTTGCGCATATGAAAATGATGCTCCTCCTGAGCTTCTGGGAACTATGAAATCCTCCAAAGAGTTCTTCAACCTCTGCACTCCTTGCAGCCATGAATTATTCCTAAAATCACTCATCCTCCTGAGCTTGTCCTTGAATCCCCAAGGGACTCTTTGACTTCTGTGCCTCTGCAGAGTCTTCACGCACACACAATGTTGTCTCTCCTGAGCTTCTCAACACTTAGACCCCTAAGGGATTTTATCCTTCTTCTTTCTCCCAAAGATGGAGAATATAATGCCCTCCTGGCTATCCTTCTACTCAAGCAACCTCTTGTTGAGTCTGTAGGGTGTTCAGCAACCCTGTGAAGATCCCTCAGTAGATTCTTCCTTTAAATTCAAAAACTCAAAGAGTTCTCTTTGCTTCTATCTTCACACTAACTCAAATGCCCACCTGGCAGAGTGTCTCTTCACAAAACATCTAGCAGTTCTATCCTCTGTGCACTCCTTTCACCTGCTCAATTCCCACCTAGCAGAGCTCTCAGAATCCTCAATGATTTTGTTTCTTCTGTCTGAACTCACAGCATATTTCTTCTCATCACCCTATGCTCGTGCTCAATGCCCACTTGGAAGAGCTCTATAGAACTCACAACAGAGTTTCTGTCTGCAACTATGTCTCTCATACACAGCCTTGCCTCCAAGGTGTTCAACAACCTTGAGGTCTTCCCTGAGTTGTTGATTTCAGTTCTTGTGCTGCAGCACGTCTTTGTCTAAACCCACAGAATTCAGAGGTGCAACCTCTGTGCACGGCTATCAGAACCCGCAGAGTTCTGTCACACCCTCCTAGTATGAAGCCTCAAAGACCTTCACCTGAAATTAGACACACTCCTGCAAATGCAAATCTACAGTATACATATACAACATATAAGAACACTCACAGGCATTCATTTAACACAAAGTAATGCAGGAAAAACTGCTCTTTGTATTAAATATGGAAAATTCCTGTATTTACAAGGTGTTCCTGAGCACGGCCTGTAACAAGGTCTTGACTCTTCTCTCTTCTGCTCTCTACACACTCACTCCTCTATTATATCCACCTACACAAAATGAGATCCTAAATCTCTTTTACCTGAGGGGGCTCTTCGAGCTCTTCCCTCCAATCTACCGACCCTATTCAACTTCATTGAATGGGTTGTCTAGTCCAGCATCTGGATCTAGATCTCATCCCTACAAAACATTAAAGGCCTATCTTATCTATAGCCTATGCAAAGGCACGACTCAATGGCTCAATAGCCTAGACATTTAATTACATTCAATTCAAATCAAAATGAGGACTGTGCCTCTCTTCATCTTTGAATGCATGCGCTTGACGTGGCTAGCTGACTGGCTGGCTGATGTGGAGAGATGCTCCTACATCATGTTGGCGCTTGCCCCACGCTCGCTTGACGTTGGCGATGCTCCTACATCATACTCCCTCACTTGAAAATTTTCATGGGCTCCTGTCCATGAGCTCTCGCATGGTCTGTCCATGCTTCTAAATTTTTGCTTCATTCTCCCAGCTGGCATCTTCAACTGGATGTCCTTTCCACTTGACCAATTATTCAAAGTATTGTTTTCTTCTAGTCTTCTTTCTAATTGTTTTGTCTAGTATGCTTTCCATCTGTGGATTCTCTGTAATAGGCATCTTCTTTGTCCACTAGACCTCTGGTTGTTCATCACTTGTTCCTGCTTCCTCAGTTTTGTATGGGTACAAATATGAGATATTGAATATCGAAGAAATTTTGATCCCATCGGGTAACTCAATCTCATAAGCATTTGCCCCAAATTTCTTCAAGACCTTACATGGTCTGATCTTCTTCATCTTCAGTTTGTTATATGTCCCCTTCAAGAACCTTTCCTTTCTCAGATGTGCCAGAATCAAATCACCAAACTCAAATTGAAGTTGTCTCCTGTGTTGATCTACCCTGCGCTTATATTCTTGGCTCAAGTTCTGTAAATTCTCCTTCACCTGGCTGTGAAGTTCTTTCATCACCTCTGCGAAATCTTCTTCACTAGCGATCCTACTCACAATCTGTTCTGAATCCCTCAGCTCAAAAATTCCTCTCAGCTGCATGCCATAAACAATTTGAAATGGACTTTGTCCTATGCTTCTGTTGATTGAATCATTATAAGAAAATTCTTCCTATGGTAATATGTTTTCCCATTGGTTGTGGTGTTCTGTCACCAAGTTCCTCAACAAGTCTCCTAAACTCCTATTCACGACTTATGTCTGTCCATCCATCCGAGGATGATAAGCTAAACTGAACGATAAATTTGTTCCCAACTTTTTCCATAAGGTTCTCCAGAAGTGTTCCACGAACTTAGTGTCTCGATCCGAAACTATGCTCCTTGGTAAGCCGTGAAGTCGAATGACTTCTTTGAAAAACAGATTCGCAATGTGAGTTGCATCACTGGTTTTCTGACATGGTATGAAGTGTTCCATTTTGGAAAATCTATCCACTACCACAAAGATTGAGTCAAACCCTCTTTGTGTTCTTGGCAACCCCAATATGAATTCCATGCTAACTGCATCCCACGGCCTCTCAGGTATGGGCAATGGTTGATAAAATCCTGCATTCTGTCTCTTTCCCTTCGAATGCTGGCAAATTCTACATCTGTCCACGAATCTCTTGACATCTGCTTGCATTCCCAGCCAAAAATATGACTCATTCAATTTTGCAAACATCTTGTCGTGACCGAAATGTCTGGCCAATCCTCCACTATGTTTCTCCTTCAGTGAATGCTCCCTCATGGAGCATTTTGGAATACAAAGTTGATTACCTTTAAACAGTAACCCTTCCTGGATCATGTATTATATCCATTGACTTATGTCCCTGAGAATTTGATTCTCAGCTACTTCATACGCCTCCTTAAAATCTGGATCATCTCTGTACATGTGCCTGAGATCATCAAAACCCAGTGTTTTAACTCTGAACTCCTGCAACAGCAAACATTTCCTGCTCAAAGCATCAGCAACCTTGTTAGCAGTTCCAGAAATATGCTTAATTACAAAAGTAAATTTTTGCATGTATTCAACCCATTTTACATGTCTTTGATTCAACTTTTCCTGTTGAGTCACAAACTGCAGTGCATGGTTGTCACTGTATAAGAAAAACTCCTTTGGGATCAAGTAATGTCTCTATTTCTTTAATGCCTGGATAATAGCATAAAACTCCTTGTCATACGTGGAGTATTTCACCTTCGCTTCGTTCAACTTCTCGCTGAAGTATGCTATCAGCCTGTCTTCTTGACTCAAGACTACCCCTATTGCAAATCCACTTGCATCGCATTTCACTTGAAATGTCTTATGGAAATCAGGCAACACCGGGATTGGTTGTTTCGTGATTTTCCTCTTCAACAGATTAAAACTCTTCTCAGCCTCTTCTGTCCAGTGAAAATATTTTTGTCTCTTCTTCACTGTGTCCATCATCGGTACACTAATTCCACTGAAATTCCTGATGAACTTCCGGTAGAAACTAGCCAATCCCTGAAAAATTCTCACCTCAAATATGCTCTTCGGTGATGGCCAATTCTTGATCACCTCCACCTTATCTGGATCCATCCTCAATTTATCTACAGAAATAACAAAACCCAAATAGATGAGTTATGTCTTCATGAATGAGGATTTCTTCATGTTTATCAGCAGCTTCTCTTGCTGTAATCTCTTCATAATTGTAGCTAAGTATTTTAGATGCTCTGCCTCTATTTTACTGAAGATCAGTATGTCATCCAGATACACAATGACAGATTTTCCAATGAATTCCTTCAGGATTTTTTTCATCAACCTCATGAAGGTACTTGGCTCATTCATTAAACAAAATGGCATAACAAGCCATTCATACAACCCTTCATTAGTCTTTAAGGTTGTCTTCCATTCATCACCTTCTCTCATATGAATCTGGTGATATCCACTTTTCAAATCAATCTTCGAAAAAAAAAATTCTCCACTTAAGAAATCCATCAGATCATCCATCCTTGGCAATGGAAATATGTACCTGATGGTTATATTGTTGATTTCCCTTGAATCAATACACATCCTCCAGCCTTCGTCTTTCTTTGGACTAAGTATTGTCGGAACAACACATGGACTCAAGCTTTCTCTAACCAACCCCTTGTCCAACAAATCCTGGACTTGTCTCTTGACCTATTCATTCTCCTGTGGCGTTAATATATACGTTGCTTTGTTTGGAAAACTAGCTCCAGGTATGAGATCAATATGATGACTCACACTTCTAATTGGTGGCAACGAAAGAGGTAGATTTTCCACTACTATGTCAATGAACTCTTCCAGTAGTTCTTGAACCTCTTCTGGTAAATCATCTACCCTTGTGTTGGTTAAAACAATTGTTGGCTTCCTGACCACAATGAATTACGGTTCCTCCTTCTTCTTAACCTCTGTAAGAAGTTCCTTTGTGCTCATGAGAAGTACAGTGTTGCTTACTTCAGGTTTCACCTCCTTATCTTTGATTGGAAGTAACATGTGAGTTCTCCCATTCTTCTCTAGGGTGTATGTGTTCATCCTCCTATCATGAACCACATTTATGTCATATTTCCACAGTCTACCCAGCAATAGATGACAAACATCCATGGGAATAACATCACAGAGTATCTTATCATTATATCCTCCTATCTTAAATTCAACTAAACATTGTTTAGTGACATTTAACTAATGTCCTTTTTGTATCCATGAAACTCTATATGGACTTGGATGTTCAATTGTCTCCAGCTCCAGCTTTTCTACCATCTTTGTTGAAATGATATTATCCGTTCTACCAATGTCCACAATGACCTTCCATACCATCCTTGGTTTTGCAAGCAGTCCGAAAAAGACTGTTTCTTTGGACCGAATTCTCCACCTCCTTCTCTGGTGTTAAGAGAACTTTTCGCATCATCAGCGATCTTTCGCCTTCAGCATCTTCTACCTCAACATTCCATCTCTACGCTTCCGAAATGTGATCCTCACCACCTTCTTTCTTCTTATCTGGACATTCATAAAATTTGAGTCCATTTTTTCCACATGTGAAGCACTTTATTACTCCACCTCTTCCTCTTCCTCTACCTCTAGTATGAGGAAAAATGTTTCCATCTGCATACTGACCTCTTCGTTCAGTATGCTTCCCTCTCTGTGAACTTCCACCTTTCTCATTTTGAGTCTGAGGTTTTTTTCCGTCTTCTTTTTGTTTCATATTTCTATCCTGGGCAACTGATTTGCCTCTGGCTTGACTTCTTCCTCAGCCTCTCTGACCTTGTTTTCATCTCAGCTTCTCTTCAGCTTTTAGAGCCATCTGATAAGCATCTTCCACCGTTCGGATGGTCATCATGCTCATCTCATCCTGAATGTCCTATCTCAGGCCATTCATGTACGTGGCAACCTTTTCTTCATCGCTTTCCCGATGACCTGCCTTGATATTCAGTCCGTAGAATTCTTCAGTATATTCCTTCACTGTCATCAGTTTCTGTCTCAAATTTTGCATTCTTCGAAACAGAGTAATCTGGTAATCCCTGGGAATGAATTTTGCCTTCATCTTTGCAATCATCCTATCCCAAATATTGATTTTGTGCTTGCCTTTGCAGTGTCTGTCAGCTTGTAGTTCATCCCACCACAATGTTGCATGTCCTTTCAATATTGTGACAACATGTATGACATTCTTGTCTTCCTTGACATATTCATAGTCAAAATAAGTGTCTAGAGCTCTAATCTAGTCTAGAAGCTCTTCAGCATCCAGGTTTCCCTCATAAATTGGGATGTCCATTTTTTTCGTGGCACCCATCCTTGCGACAACTCTAATCAAGCGTTCATTTGCGGCATCTTCCGCTGAAATTTCTTATTCTTCATGTTCAACTTCATTTTCACTTTCGAAATCACTAAGATCCCCAGCACTGACTGTGTGCCTCTGTGTTGTCTCCATGTCCTACCTCTTCTTCTTGTTATTTCCTTTTCCTCTGGCGGATCAGGTGTTTGTCTGTCCCTTCTTATTGGTGGCATGGTGAATATTCCTTTTCCTTGCTACAGAAAGCAAAGAAACCTTTCTGTGCTCTGATACCAAACTTGACGCAAACTAGGCCCCTGCCTCGGTCACAGTCTCGGCGCTGACCTCCCAGTCTTAACAGATCATTCTAATTTCACCTTCAAGCCAAAGTGGCTCTTCTAATTCCTCACTAGAATCCTTGTTAAAAACCCTATTCACAGGTCCCTCCTTTTCTCATGTCCTCGGCTTCTATGCATACTTGATCTCTTCCCGATAGAAATTTCGGGTTTCGGGGTTTCGTGATTCCCATTGTCGAGAACTGTATTCTTCTCGATCCCCTAATCTCCGATATGTTGATTTGTCGAAATGGCTTTAACAGTGTTTAGTCCCCATGGCTACTTTCTAGTCCATCTGACCACCATTCCATATGACCACAGCCCTATGTCTTTCGCGATTTTGGGCTTTCAATGCCGAAACTCTTGGACCCTTTGTTCTCAGGATTTCCGATCCTCCGAATCCTGATTTCCCAAAATGGTTTCCCTTCCGGTATTTTTCTTCGAAAACCTAGATTGTTGCCACGCATCCCCTCGAGATGGACGGTCCTCGTCGCTTCACGATCTCAGGAAATAAAATTCTTATCGGTTCTTTCCCTCGGAACTCCTGAAGTTCTGATTCCCGACCTCCTATATGATGAAATGACATCAGCTGACCCCACAATGGAGCTTTCCACCTTGTCAGGGTTTCGGACTTCACAGTTCTGAAATGTGCATGCTTCCTGTCTTCAGGATTCGTGAAACGCCAAATATCGAAATGCCGATGGACTCTCCTATGATGGACTCTCCTATGTCGATGGACAAATCACCTTCAAACACTTCAATGTTGAGCACCTTTGACCCCACGTGCCCCTTGCAACAGCAATCCTTCAATAGTTTCTCAGGTTTCAAACCCTGGATTCAAGCTTGGTCTGTGAACACCTTGCATGACTCATGTGCCTAACTGCACCCTTGAGGAAATGAGAACAAAATGTAACCTATCTGATCTTTCAGAGACAAAACCTCTAAACCCTTTTTTTTTTCAACGCACTCCTTGCGGACAATTCAACTACACTCCTTGCAAGAACTCTCACTCAGACAGAGAAACAATTGAAACTCATTTCCTAACTCTTTCTCTCTCAGACTTCAAACATAATCCTGAAATCATTCATACACAACATAGAAATAAAATGTATAACAGAAAGACTAAAACCTTGAACATACCATTCAGCATACACATACGAGAAACAAATACAATGCCATGAATCTGAATTAAGACTTCTTCTATTAACTCAAATCTTTGTACATGGGTGTTTTTCAAACACAGTCTCTCTATTCCAGCTCTGTATGCTCTTCTCTTGGTAAGGTTCTTCACTATCATACAATACTACAATGAGGGTGTCTATATCGGTTTTCCCTCCACTCCTAAAACTGTCTAATCTGAGAATTCAAAGCTACCTACTAACATAAATGCCTTCTTAGTCCTTCAGATGAGAGTGGGTCGCTCAAGGTCTGATTACAATCTATAAGTACGCCTCTCCTTAACTATTACATTTACGTTTGGCGCATCCATCTTCAAAAGTTTTAAACAATTTATCTTGTGTCTAAAATGTGTTGGCTCTTTCCCCACGCTTGCTTGACGTTGGCGATGCTCTTGCATCAGAAAGTAGTAGGGAAAACCAAAGAGAAAGGGGGAGAAAGACCTTAGAAAAGTTAAGTGTTGGTGCTACCAAAATATGGGACACTATGAAGTGACATGTACTAAAAGGAAGAAGAAGAAGACTCAAAACATGGCAGCTTCAGTTGAGGTGGATGATTTCTCTTTGATATTTGATCAGGAATTTGCCTTTATGTCAAAGCAGTCAGGTAGCTCAGTATCTCCCACACTATGGTATATTGACAGTGGTGCTTCTCATCACATGAAAGGTGTTTGTGAGCAGTTTATGGAGCTTAGACAACAAACTCATGAACTGGACATTGTTTTGGGAGACAACCCAACTATGAGCGTTATTGGGATTGGCACAGTGATTTTTCAAAGGGAGTCCTTACATCCTCTGAAGTTGCTAGAAGTATTGTATGTTCGAGGCCTTAAAAAGAATCTTGTTTAAGTTTCTTGCATCGAGGACAGAGGATATGTGGTGACTTTTAGACATGGGCATGTACTCCTTTATCCAAAGGGAGGTAACATTTTAGAGGAAAAAGTCATTGGAGTTCGATGCGGGAGGATGTACAGGATGATATGGGAGGCATCAGGGGAATTTATGTGCATGACCAACAACATATATTTATGTAAGCTATGGCATAGGAGGATGGGGAATTTACATCATGGAGCTCTGATGATTGCTAAGGATATCACCACAGGTATCCCATAATTTATCATTGAGCATGATGATGTGTGTAGGCGGTGTGATTTGGGAAAGTACACCAAGGCTCCATTTTCAGGATGAGATAGCGGGACTACAAGTATCCTTGACTTGATACATTTAGATGTTAGTGGAAGGATGTCTTCCCCATCACTAAGAAGTCATGAGTACTATGTGTTGTTCATTGATGACCACTCTAGGAAGACCTAGATTTATTTCCTGAAGCATAAGGACGAGGTATTTGCACAGTTCCAAGAGTTTAAAGCTCTTGTTGAGAACCATATAGGAAATAAAATTAAAGTATTGAGATATGACAATGGAGGTGAGTATGCCTCAGATGAGTTCATTGATTTCTGTACTACAAAGGGCATAAAAAGGGAGATGACAGTTACTTACAACCCTGAGTAGAATGGGGTTGCAGAAAGGAAGAATAGGTCTATAATTGGAGCTTCCAGATCAATGATTCATGACCAGATATTACCTTTGTTCTTGTGGGTTGAAATCTGCAACATTGCAAATTACCTACAAAATTGGATTCCTCACAGGGCATTTGGGGATATGACTTCCGAGGAGGTTTCTATTGGGCAGAATCCTCGAGTTGAGCATTTGAGTATTTTTGGATGTATCATGTTCTCTCATGTTCCCAAAGAGAAGAGGATGAAGATGGAACCCACAACTGAAAAGGGTTTACATGTGGGTTACAATGAGACTTCTAAATCCTATCGGCTTTACATTCCATCACTCAGGAGGGTTGTTGTTTAGAGGGATGTGAATTTTGAGGAGGAGAAGGCTTGCAGGAGGTCACAAGAGTTAGAGGAGAAACAACCTTCAACTTCCCAGCAACAGGGAAGTCAAGTACAAGGAGTTGGGACTCAGATTTCTAGCACAAGAGGCATTGGGGTGTTAGGGATTACAGGTTCACTAGTGGTCACAACACATATTGGATCACAGGGAAATCTACAGGTCATCTTGCCAAGAAATTCATAGTTTAGTCCTCTGGTTGACAGTTCACATGGCACTTTTGGTTCTACAGGAACTAGTATAGTTGTTCAAAGTACTAGGTCATCGGGCTCAGTTGGTCAACTTTCAGGGGTATCTTCTTCGGGTGAGGATGAGGCTGAGGAGGCTATTTCAGGGAAGAGGAAGCCCAAGTGGGTTCAAGAGACCTTGAAAGAAGAAGAGACAGTAGGTAATCTGATAAATTCCACCATGAAGATCAGGCCACCGGAGATATTCTGCAGTTATGTAGTGATGGTGACAGGTATTATAGAGTCTGAGCCTTCTAGCTATGAGGAGGCAACCACACAACAAGTTTGGAGGGAATCCATGGTGGAGGAGTATGCATCCATCATGAAAAATGATGTGTGGGAGGTTGTACCCAGGCATGATGGGAAATCAATGATATCCGCCAAATGGCTCTATAAGATACAGTGTGTTGTGGATGGAAGCATTGAAAAGTATAAGGCTCAATTTGTGGCGAGAGATTTTTCACAGAGAGAGGGAGTTGATTACAGTGAGACCTTCACTCTTGTATCTCGATATACTTCGATTCAGTTCGTCATTTCGATTGCAGCAGATATGGGGTGGAAGATACACTAGATGGATGTCAAAACTGCCTTTCTCCATGGCATTATTCAGGAGGAGATTTATGTTGAGAAGCCACTTGCTTTCGAGGCTTACAGTAGAGAGTCCCATGTTTTTCACCTGAAAAAGGTGTTGTATGGTCTGAAGAAAGATCCCAGAGCTTGGTATTCTCGCATTGATGCGTACTTGCAGCATATGGGTTTCATGAAGTGTGATGCAGACCCCAACTTGTATTACATCATTGTTGATGGTGAGATGCTTATGCTTGTTCTCTATGTTGATGATTTGTTCATTACAAGTGAAGAGAAACTTATTGAGGATTGGAAGAGGGATCTTGCCTCAAATTTTGACATGAAGGATATTGGGTTGATGCATTACTTTATGGGATTGGAGGTGTGGTAGGAAGAGGGGTATATCTTCCTGGGACAGGGAAAATATACAATTGATATTCTCAGCAGATTCCACATGGGTGATTGCAAACCCATATCCACTCTCATGGCCACCAATGGGAAGGAGATTTATTCTTCTAATTTCGGGTTGGTGGATCCTACTTCATATCGTCAACGCATTGGT
Organism: Picea engelmannii; assembly: GCA_009831015.1. Taxonomy (NCBI): domain Eukaryota; kingdom Viridiplantae; phylum Streptophyta; class Pinopsida; order Pinales; family Pinaceae; genus Picea; species Picea engelmannii. The sequence goes on from ML778010.1 coordinate 758,976, forward strand.
TCCTTGATGTATTTGGTCAATACTCAACCAGATATTTGTTTTGCAGTTAATACTCTCAGTCAATTTATGGTGGAGCCCAGGAGAGTACACTGGATAGATGTAAAACATGTGCTTCAGTATTTGATGGGAACTATTGACTATGGTCTGGATTATGCTCATAGTTATGGAGTGAGACTCATGGGATTCACAGATTCAGACTGGATAGGTTTAGTTTCAGATAGGAAAGGCACATCAAGTTGTTGTTTTGGATTGGGTTCGACTATTGTTTCATGGCTTAGTCGAAAGAAGAAGTTTGTTTCTTTGATCTCAGCTGAAGAAGAGTATATGGCTACGAGCCAAACCTCTTGTGAGGCCATTTGGCTTTTCAAATTGTTGGCAGGGTTGTTCGGACAAGATTTGGGGCCTAGGATGATTTATTGCAACAATCAGAGTAGTTTAAAACTCACAGAAAATATGGTATTTCATGATAGGTCCAAACACATTGAAATCTGATATCACTTCATTCGTGATCATGTTTAGAGAGGGGTTGTGAAGCTTGAATATGTGTCTACAGATGAGAAGGTGGTTGATATCCTCACAAAGTCTCTTATGAGAGGAAAGCATGATTATTTCAGGGACAAGATGGGGGTGGTAAGTAACACCTTCCTCGGTAAGAGGGAGTGTTAATTTTTATACCAAGGCAAGTTGTGTTCCTTAGGCTTAGTCTCTTTTCCTAGGGAAATGTGACCACTTTAATGTAAAACCCTTTTATTTCATAAAGTGAAAGTGACTTAGGAAATAGAAGCTAAGTGGGTCTTTTATTTAAGTTGGGTGAATAAAATATTAAAAAGTGAATTTCATATGCAATTTATTTTCCACCATTGATCTAATTAATTATGAGCCTTTGGATCATGTGGACAACCAAAAGTCACTTTGGGTATATGGAAGGTCAAGAAGGAAGAAAGAAACCATTAAATGTCTCTCATGAGCTCATTGAGAGGACACACACAAGCATTCGCTGAAGAGAGAGAAGATTGGTGAGTAGGAAGAAGAAGCATTTATAGAAAAGGAGAGGCACAATTTTCCATGCAAAGGTGGGAATGAAAATCGAGTAAATTACCAACAATTAATGACAACCATAACCAGACTGTACCGTATGGATTCATTAACATAAATTGAGTTTGATTCTGCATAGAAATCGAGGCATCCGTATAGCATTAATTAAATCCATACGGCTATATGGATCCATATAGCCTGCACATAAATCGAAATCCTCATAGTTGATGATTGTTGTACGTACAACGTATGAAATTTTTAAGTAATTTGGCCCAGAAATCTAGGAGGTTATTTGGCACAATTTCCAAGGAATTTTTGTCTTGGGAAAAGAGATAAGTGGTCTCTGATGTGTAATTAATTTTCTGCTACAAATGTAATTTCTAGATGCTTGCAAATTAATAAAAGAAGTTGTCGTCTCAGAAGAATAGGTTTTCACCACACTGGGGATTTGTCCTCAGTCATTTTTGGACCAAAATTTCCTATTTATTGTGGTTGTTTATTGCTGAGTTATTTCTGCATTTAATTTCCATTCAAAGAAGTTGTCTCTTTTGTTTCAATTTCAACAATTTCATTTCCAGAATTTAATAATTGTCATAAGATGAAGTTTATGTTTATGGGTTGGGGATTAAACTATGAGAGTGATAAGGAGTGAATGAAACCTGATTGTGACATCAAATTTCTTCATTCCTTGAGTCAATTTGATTTTTTGGGGTGAATTCTTTCCTTCATGGAGTGTCACTCAATTTTTGAATGTTTAAATTATGTACTAGATCAATTTTTTTAATTATTGTGTCTAATAGTTAATTGATGGGTAAAATATTATTATTTTTTGGGTGATTATTTTGGATGCATTGGGATGTAATTTGAATGGAAATTTAAATGAGTGGAAACCATAAAGTAAAAGACCCTTCATGATACCCCATAGATTTGATATCTTGTGGTTGAATTAGTTGGGTTAGTCATGGTTCAAATCTTATGGCATTATTTCAAATTATCATTCCTAATTCTCTTATAAAGTCACCTCACTTTTTCTTTGATTAATTGTGTTTTAACTCAGTTTAAAGTTCCTTATAAGAACATATTTTTCATTCCCATTTCGTTTTTGTATGAGTGAAGAATCCATTGACGACCAATATATAGAGAAGACTAATCATTTCATTAGTCACTAGAGAATTTACACCCTAGAGAGTACTCTATATAAAGAGTTGGAAGGAGTTGTGGTTACAAAATGTAGGTATTCAAACAAGGGTTGGATGTAGTCATTTTAACTCAGAGAGAGGAAAAAACTTAGTAATTCTCTTGGAACTAAAAATCTATTTGAATCCAACAAAGATTCTATCCTCGTGTGTAGAGGGATACAACATATAGGGTTTTATAGTGGTTGTTGCAGATAGGTTTCTCCAAGCAGAAGGCCTTCTAGCCATCATAAAAGTAGGGATACACTAAGAAAATAACTCACATAACATATGTATATCATCATGATCTTAGAATATTTATAGAGAAATTTTTGTATTGAATAGATTGTCAATCATTGGGAATAAAGGTTTGAATAAAAAATCTTTTATATGGAAAGATGAATATATCTTAGAAGAAACTTTCACATAATATCCATGTTTTTGAAGCTAGTGGGCTATAAGTCCCTAATTTAATTGTCACCCAACCACAACTAAAAAATTTTGAATACACTAAATACTTAATATATTACCCCAATATTAGATTCCTTCCATAAAAGAACTATAAATATCATCCACTTTCCTTGGCCAACCATCGAAGATAATTAACACCTTCCTTGGCCAACCAGTATAAGATAATTTACACCTTCCTTGGCCAACCAGTAGAAGATAATTAAAACCTTCCTTGGCCAAGAAGTAGAAGATAATTAACATTTTTTCAGTAACTACTATTGTACTCCTCTCCATTTTGTCAATATCTATTATTGTACTCCTCTCCATTTTTCCAATAACTACTATTGTACTCCTCTCTCATCAATCTAGTGTTTGATAAATAATTAATGACTCTGTCAACTCTAGTTTTGGTCAATCCATAGTTTTTTAAAAATCCTTTTCCAATATAGTTGATCAAGGTGATTCCTAAATATGTTAGTGAGTCAGTTTTTGTCAGTCCCTTTCTGTGGAAATAATCCTCGCCAGTTTAAGTGCCTAGAGAAATGTAGAGAAAAAAACAACAATGTCTATTGTAACTACAAATACTACGAAGTAATGAAGTCATGCTGCATAGTATTAAAGGGAATCTATCTCTCTAGGAATAGTTGATGAAGTTTTTTTTTAACAATTCTTCTTCTTCTGTTTGCTAAATAGATTTTATGTGTGTGAGTGTTCGATGTACATTTTTGGGATGCACACTAAGTGTAATTGGTGCACCCTCTCTTATTTCTTGTATGTGAATTTTTGTTGCGTGTTTCTAGGTTGCACAACACATGTAAGTGGTGTGCCCTCTCTCCATCCACAATCCTCAGACTAAAGAACTTTTATTTTTCTTGTACGATTCAGTCTATGAACTCCATGCTCTTTCCAGATCTTTATTTTCTCCCTTCTCAGGGTCCTTCAACATATCAGTGATTGAGATTCCCTTTGCGCCCTTGTGAGGGTTTCCAATGTCTCACTTCTTAAGGCTTCCTTTGTGGCCTCCTAGGGATTCTTTTGAATGAAAACCATGCCACCATAGAGAGAACCCTCTAGTGATGAGTCCATTTCTCCAATTTCTACTCAAGTTCAAGACTTAGCGCTAGCTATGTATGATTTTCTTCGACTGCAGTAGCCCCATACTCTAGCAATGATGCAACTAGACATTTGCCCGACAAATTAAAGGAGAGAGTGTCGATTCTTAGATCCATAGTCTCTCCACCTACTTCAAGACTTCTCCAAAGATGGAAGAAGACACTAAATTACAAATCCTCGACTTTCAACTCAAAGGAATCGCTCAAGTTTGGTGGGACACTCACATAGAACAATGTGTGTAGGTGGGCGGACTAAAAATGCATGATGAGCAGTAAAAATCTTGTGATAAGTAAATTTTGTCACCACGCAGAAAAATGTTGGTGTGCTAGTGTGTGCATTAAATTTTGGCACCATGTGGAAAGAGGTTGGTGTGTGATTGCGCGCACTAAATTTTGGTGTCGTGTGGAAAAATGTTGGTGTGCAGGTGCATGCAATAAATTTAGCATTGCACAGTGTGCATACATATAATAAGGTCCATGTAGTGTACACACATATTAATGGTGCGCTTAGTGTGCACAGTATTGGAAGAGTGCAGAGGAGTTTGGGTTGGTGCACGCGTAATGTGGGTATATGTTGTCGCACGACAGTTTAGTTAGTGTTATGCGCAGAGTATTGGTGCACAGTGGGGGCGTACTAAAATTTGGCATGGTGCAACACGTGGAGTGAAATGTGCGTGGAATATCAGTGTGCGATACAAAAACTGCGCACAACAGGTAATAGTGCAAGAACCAAAACTGTGCGCGGTGGATATTGGTGCGCGACACAAAAGTGCACGCAAGCTATTGGTGTGACAGAGAAGTGATGCACAGTGGTTATAAGTGCACGGAGCACAATTTACCTTGTGGTGTTGTTGCACATGGTAAATATGGGTGAAAAAATTGAAATTTGTGCACATGAAGTCGTTTGGACGGTGAAAAACAGTAGAAAACCAACAAATTTCCGCGACATTTTATATTGTTTGAACGTCATCTTTTTGCAGTGCGTTTTTGAGTGCCTTAACAACATTTTCACCTACTCAAAAACCATGAGAACAGAGGTGGCCAAGGCACACTTTGTCTTTGCAGCTAAAATAAAAGAGCTCGGAGAGATATTTCTAATGATGTAAATCGTTCGTCAAACGAAACTTTTATGTGAAAGTTACAGCACAAACATTGGAGGGTAAATTTTAAGACCCATCTAACTTTAAAGAGCCATAACTTTCTGCTCCGAAAGATTGAGGCATAAGAGTAGTCAATGGAAATCAATTGAAACATAGATGACATTCCCAGATATGAATTAATTTTTTGGGCATGATAAAAGTATTTAAAATGGAAAATAAGGTACCTGTAGCATTCTAGACCAAAAACACGAATTGGTCTAGAACTTCAAGAGGTTGTAACTAGCAACCAAGAACCTAGAAAAAGGTGAAAATTGGACAGAGTGTCCATAATATGTATATGAAGTAACCCAATTAAGATCCTATAAAACTTCCAATGGATTATATGCAAAAATTCATAATTACAGTGCAGAGTTGCGCCAAGTTGAAATGTGAACAGAAAAATTAATGGGCAATTTTCAAATAGCCATAACTTTCAGCTCAAGATTCAGAATTTAGCATGGGATAAGGCATTAGAAAGGTTTTGGAAAGTGGAATCTAAATATCCACCCAGAATATTGATATGGGAATTCAATTTTTCAAAAAATCAGAAGAAATATTTTTGATATATTATTTAACCAGAATGGTTCATATTTTCATGAAATTGTTGAAACAGTTACCCTGACAAAGTTTTGTTGGCTGCACATTTTGCAGAGTTAACAACAACTATATTAGATAAAGATCATCTTAGATTCCATAGTAATGGAAGAGGCACAGGAAAATTACATCCAGGAAGATGAAATTAGAGGGATGGATGTCCATTTGAGCATTGAAGGAACAAACTCCAATGGACATGGAGAAGGAAGAGATGAAAACATGAATATGGTAGAGACTATTAAAAATTTGCAGAAGGATGTCCAAAGCCATTAAGATTATAATGAAAGTCTTATGAGAGCCAAGGAGAAGCAGGATGACTTCAACATGAATTTAATGCAGAGCTTGAACAAAAGATAAAATAAATTGGATAAGGAGAGTTGCTCAAGCAAATCAGGATGTCACAGGTTTCCTAATGAGAAAAGAAGAACAAGAAGTGTTAGCAGAAATCACCACCACTCCCCGAGGCATTCCAATAAGAGAGAAAACATAATCTCAATTCCATCCCCTGTCAAGAAGCATAAGAGTTTCGGGGTGGATGAATTGTGAGGAGAAATGAACAAAATAAAACCTCCTACATTTGATGGTGAGCACAAGAAGAATAAAGATGCAGAAACATGGTTGTTGGGCATGAGAAAGTGTTTTCAATTGCATAATTATTCTTCTCATGCAGAGGGAAGAATTCCCATCTATCAACTGAAGGTAAAGGCATCCATGTGGTGGGATCATCTTTTTCAGGTGCAACACATTAAAGAGAAAAGTGTTACTTGGATGGAATTCAAGAAGTATTTTGAGAAGAAATACTTGACTAAGAGATAATATGACAAAAAAATGAAAGAGTTCTTTGAACTCAAGCTTGGGAGTATGACCATAGATGAATATGAAAGAAGGTTCTTAGAACTGTCGAAGTATGTCTCTCTCATCAAGGATGAGACAATTAAGATTCATAGGTATTTGAGTGGACTTCCATCATTCATCAGTGAAAAAATACAATATGATGATTCCAAGACCTTAGAGGAAACCATAAGGTGAGCTAAATGCCTATATGATCAGAAAAAAGCAAGGCCAACTTTCCAAAAATCTTGGGAAGACAAAAATAAACTCAAGATGGATCAGAGGAAGCAAGGAACTAATCCATCATTCTTCAGAAATAATCCTCTGGGACAACCAACTTCTAGATAACCCAGAATGATTGAGACAGGGGGTCAAAGGCCAAGGCAACCACCTATTCAATGTTGGTGTTGTAAAGGAGATCATATGTTCATATATTTTCCTCACAGAGGTGAAAAACTGAGGACTGTCCACAATGTACAGCATGCTGAAACAGTGAAGGACATGGGAAGAAATGCACCAAGGATTTATGCATCCCTGGACAACAAGAAAGCAAAGTATCAGTCACAGGTGATTGAAGTGGAAGTTATGATCAACAACTAAACCATTTCTATTTTAATTGATTCAGGAGCTAGTCATAGTTATATAGATCCTAAGATGGTGGAAAGTTTGCATTTTCCAAGAAGCAAGCATGGAAAATCTTGGTTGGTACAGCTGGCTACCAGAGCCAAAAGAAAATTTAATGAGATGGTTAAGTCATGTCTTATGGACATGAATGAGATGAACACCAGGGCAGATTTGAACATCTTTCCTTTAGGTTCCTATGATTTTTTAATTGGGATCGATTGGTTGGACGAGCATCATGCTATGCTGGATTGTCATAACAAAGCATTCACTTGCTCCGATGAGGAAGGGAGACTAAGGAAAGTGCAGGGAATTCCCAGGGAAATAACCATTATGTTAATGTTTATGCCATTATTATAGTTCTTTGCATTTCAATAGATAAGAGCATCATAAGAACAAGATCACTGAGAAATACACATTCACAAGAGACACAACATTTATCCTGGGAAACCCTCTAGGGGAAGAAAACCTAGCAAAAACTTCCTTATCATAAATAGCTTATACAATGTTCAAGAGATGACTCAAACCAATACAGATAGTCCTCTCCAAGAGATTCACCACTCATCTTCTCCTCTCTCCAACTGGTAATTGCAGCTTGCCTCATAAGATAATGAGCAAGTGAGTTGTATGATAAAGTGAGGCGCTAGCCTCCTATATATACAAGACTGGCACATGTGAGAGGGTTTCACTAGCAGGGACAACCTCTCACTCTGGGTGGGTAAACCCATCTTTAAATTAATTCTAGGTCTCAATAATAACTGTTGGGGCGGACTTCTTATTATGCCCATTATAATTGTCTGATGACCAATCTGCAAAAGGGGATTTGGTATTAATACAATTATCGACATGATTAATCCACAATGGGGATTAATCCAATGAATAAAATAACAATAATAATAAGAATTATCTTCGAAGTTACATTATTTCAACACATTAGGGAAATTTCAGCATTGCAGTTGAAGAAATGTTACAGAAAAGGGTGTCAAATATTTGCAGCTCATATGGAAGAGACACCTAAGGATAAGGTGCCAAATTTGGAAGATCATGCAGTCCTGGAAGATTTTGAAGATGTGTTCAAGAAGGTACCAAGACTACCCCCAAAAAGAGATATTGACTTCTCTATAAATTTAATGCCTGGAGTAGCTCCAGTGTCAAAGACTCCTTACAGAATGAGTACACTGAAATTGAAGGAGTTGCAAATGCAACTTGAAGAACTTCTGAAGAAGGAGTATATACACCCAAGCTTGTCACCTTGGGGTTCCCCAGTCTTGTTCGTAAAGAAGAAATATGGGATATTAATATTGTCCAATGATTTCAGACAGCTGAATAAAGTAACTGTGAAGAACAAGTATCCTTTACAAAGGATTGACTATCTCTTTGATCAATTGAAGGATGCAAATATATTTTCAAAGATAGATCTCAGGTCAGGCTACCATCAGGTAAGGATTAAAGAGGAATATATCAGCAAGACCGCCTTCATGACAAGGTATGGTCATTATGAGTTCACAGTGGTGTCATTTGGGTTGTCAAATGCACCAGTTGTTTTGATGTGTTTAATGAATGGTGTTTTCCGAGAATATTTAGACAAGTTTGTCATTGTATTTTTAGATGACATTCTTATATATTCTAAGTCAAAAGAAGAGCATGAGCATCATTTGAGGATGGTGTTGAAAGTATTAAGGGAGCATCAATTGTATTCCAAATTGAGCAAGTGCTCATTTTATCAGAAGCAAATTCATTATTTGGGTCATATCATTTCAAATGATGGGATATCAGTGGATCTTGAAAAGATAGAATCCATTAGAGAATGGTCAGTGCCAAAGAATTTGACAGAGGTCAGATCATTCATGGGTCTTTCAAGAAACTATAGGAGATTTATTGAAGGATTCTCAAAGATTGCACACCCAATCACTTCCTTGCAAAGAAAGTGTGTGAAGTTTCAGTGGACATTGGATTGTGAAAAGAGTTTCCAACACTTGAAACAATTATTAACAAGTGCTCCAATACTAAGGATTGCATATCCAAATGAAGGCTTCATTGTATGCACAGATGCATGTAATGAAGGACTTGGTGGAGTCATCAGTCAAAATGGATTTGTTATATGTTATGAATCAAGGAAGTTGAAGGAGAATGAAAGACACTATGCCACTCATGATTTGGAGTTGGCAGCCATAGTTCATTCCTTGAGGAAATGGAGACACTACCTCATCGGGAAAAGGTTTGAGCTAAGAAAAAACCATAATGGTATGAAATATTTATTTGACCAACCAACTCTAAATGTTAGGCAAAGCAGATGGTTAGAATTTCTCAGCGAATACGACTTTAATATAAATCATATCAAGGGGAAAGAGAACAAAGTGGTTGATGCACTCAACATAATAGTGCATGAATTGCATGCTACAACCATTAGCATGTACCAATCAAATTTGAAAGACAAAATTATAGAAGCTGCCAAATCAGATTTGCAATACAAGGAATTAGTGGCAAAATTACAGCAAGGTAATTTGCAGTAGAAAATTGAAGAATACATGCTAGATAATGATGAAATTGTCATGTACAGGGGTAGAATTTATGTATCAAATTCTCAGGAATTGAAAAATACGATATTGAGAGAAATGAATAATGTAACTTATGTTGGGCACCCAGGTTATCAGAAAACTATTACAGTTGTCAAGAACCAATATTATTGGCTAGGAATGAAGAAAGAGGTTGTTGATTTTATTGCCAAATGTTTGGAATGTCAAAAGGTAAAGGATGAGCATAGACACCTAGCTGGTTTTCTACAACCATTACCCATTCCTGAGTGGAAATGGGAAGTTGTAACAATGGATTTTATCACCAACTGCCCAGAACAAATAAGCAATATGATTATATCATGGTAGTGGTGGATAAGATTACTAAAGCTGCCCATTTCATTCCAATTAAGCTCACTCACAAGGCATCCAACATTGTTGATGTTTATATGAGAGAAATTTCTCAATTACATGGTATACCCAAGACAATTGTGTCTAACAGAGATCCAAAATTTACTTCAAAATTTTGGAAGGGATTATTTAATGGATTTGGAACAAATTTGAATTGTAGTACATCCTATCATCCAGAATCGAATAGACAAACAGAGAGGGTGAATCAAGTGATTGAAGATATGTTGAGGATATATTTGATGGATAAACCATCAAAATGGGAAGACTACCTACACTTGGTAGAGTTTGCTTATAAAAATGGGTGCCAAACATCTCTAAAGATGAGCCCATTTGAGGCACTTTATGGCAGAAAGTACAACACACCATTAAGTTGGGATAACCCAACAGACGGAGTAGTGGTTGGGCCAGATTTGCTCAAGGAAATGGAGGAGATAATGATAAAAATAAAACAAAATTTAAAGGTTTCCCAAGACAGGAAGAAAATCTATGCTGATAAGGGTAGAACTTGTTGACCGCTCGTTTAGCACGGAGGTCAACTCACATATAATCAAGATTATCTATGTCGAAGACAACAGGGTTCTACTGGGTGTTTTTTAACGCCAGCACTTATATTTTTGTAAACGTGATCTCTGCACCCCTGCGAGGGTAATAATGTAATAATGTCTGCATGGATCATAGTTAGGTCAGGTACCTTGGATGTTGGCATCAGAGGAGTTCCTTGCATCGAGGTTTTTTAATCTCAGGGGATTAATGCGGCCTAACTAGTC
>ML778010.1:785914-809366 GCA_009831015.1 Picea engelmannii
AGAGATGCGCCACCCTTCTTCTCCTCTCACCAACTTGAAATGTCAACTTGCCTCATAAGATCATGAGCAAGTGAAGTGTGTGATAGAAGTGAGGCGCTAGCCTCTTATTTATATCACTCTGGCACGTGTGAAGAGTCACCATCGGGCTGGGCCGACCTCTCACACTGGGTGGGTAAATCCACATTTAATTAATTCTGGCCCTTTCATTATAACTGCTGGGGCCGACTTCTTATTCTGTACATTATAATTGTCCGATGACCAATCCGCAAAAGGGGATTTGGTCCTTATACAATTACTGATTTGATTAATCCTCAATGGGGATTAATCTAATAATAAAAATAATAATAATGACATGATTAATCCACAATGGGGATTTAATCCAATAACAAAATAATAAGAATGCTCTTCACAGTTACATTATTTCAACATTGAGAAGAGAAGGGACACACTTCTTGGGTGGGACAGGCATGTGGGGAATGAGGGAATGAAGACTGTTAGTTTGAGTTGGCACCTGTGACAGAGTCTTTTCTATTGTATATGAGCCTTTATCCTGGTTAGGAATCCCTTTACGCGAGTGGAGTTTAGTCCCAGATCGCGGGTCACTCATTGTTGAGAGTGATGAGCAGTGTGGTCTAAGGATGGGAGGTTCGTGGAAGGTCTGCACGTAGTTGGTGATATTGTTACCAAGATAAGTGTTAATTGTGTGATAAATTTACATGTTGCATTGTCATTTACGTGTGTATTTTTATGTTTTTATCTTATGTGTGGTTATATTTGTCTTTATATTTATGGGTATTGCCCACATATGTTGAATGTAAACATTTATTGTTATTTCTGTGTGAATCTGTGCATTTACAGATGTATTTGTATGTTTACTTTTTATATATATGTTTCCGCAAGAGCTCTATGTGTATATATTTTAATTGCATGAGTTTGCGAAAAATTTATGTGGCATAGCTCAGTTGGGTGTTGCGTATGTTACAATATGTTCCACAGAGAGAATGAAAGTGTTCTCTCATGTATCATGGCCCAGCCTGAGTGGTCGGTGATGTTACAACACCTTTCACCACTTTGGAGGATTTTGTGAGTGAAAAACTCAAGGATAATTAAAATTGTATTGTAGTCAAGATTAATTACTTGAGGAAAAAAAACACTTGATGAAAGGAATTCCCTAATGATAAAATCCTAGGAAACTAACTAAAAATTTACTCATGCTAACATATTACATTATTATCCCACGAAGAGGAGTTAACATTTCGAGTACATAGAAAGACATTATGGGAGAAAATATTTCCCTGGTGAGCCATATGTCTTCAAATATGTTGTACCAAAAGGTACATAGCTTCATGGTACATGACTTTGACACCTAGTTGAAATAGGTGGTCAACATGCCTTACCTGAATTCATAGATTTTATAAATGAGAAAACCTCACCAAATTGAGGCCCTCCTAACACTTTCGAAGGTATAAGAGGAGGAGGATTAGGTATTTTTATCCTCGATATATTGGGAGGAAGTTGGTAATATTTATATTCCCTTCTATATTGATACACCCCTAATACCTAAAACACTAGGGGGATGGGGAAAATTTAGACTTACTTGATACTTCCTTCATCTTTTTAGCATACAAAATATGTGACCCCGATAGGACTATGCCCATCACATATTTTTCTTTTTATAGGGAGGAACGAGGATCCATTTAGATTAGTTATGTTATTCAAGTTGATGTCACTCATCACCTTCACCTTAGGAGAGTATGCAACTACATTAAAACTTTGATTGATATCACCTTTCCTTGGAATTCCTACCTAGATCGAGAAATGCTCCATATGGTTTGATTGAGTATCAAAATCTAAGTACCATATTTTACAACAAAGGTTATAATCCCCACTCCTAATTCCACCAGTTCCACATAATTTTATCATAAATATCTAGACCATCTACCCTTTTATGAAAACCAAGTTTCAAGGAGTGTATCCTACTTAAAATTCAAATTTATAGTTTTTCCATTCTTTTAAAGTATCATGTTCCATTCTTCTACCTAAGAAACCCCCCACTATTCTCTATTTCTCTAAATGAATTATATCATGAAGTTTTATTTTATCACCCAATTATAGATTTATTAGTTCATGATTATCTTAATTCACTTGCATAGTTTTACTGATTTCTTATCCCCCCAAAATTTAAAACCATTCAATTTATAAAATCCTAAATCATTTGATTTAGAGGATGATATTTCCACTCATTAGATCATGGTATACTATAGCTCCATTAGAACCTATCCCAAGGAACTAGTCAAAATTTACATCCTTTATATGGAAATAAAAACTCCATGATCTCAGTGCTAGATCTAGTTATGCTTTGGCAAGGGAATTTATTGCACAATGTGTTGTTCCATGTGTTGATAATAACTCCTTGTTCTATCTTATGTAGAAAAATTAAGTTGCAAAATATATTGGATCTATTGATGTGTAATTTATTGTTAACTCCATATTCTAACATTGACTCCTTATTGTTCATATCCTATTTTAAAATAAAAACACTTCACATAAACTAATTTCACCATATGTGTTACTAAATTTCCTTGGTTGACAATTTCATGGTTTCATCTTTCAAGAGTCGTGCTCCTTCTTACCCCTCATGGAAACTAAATGTGTAGTTTTCATCACATGATATATTTTCATAATTAACTTACATGGATGTTGATGGACTAGAGATACACACTTTATATATTTTCCTGAAGATATATATCTTGCCTGGGAATAATTTTTATCTTCTTACATCACAGTGATGTTGCATTATATGTTGATTTAGAGGATTATATGGTGGATTTCCTTGGTTCTTATTTTTTTCTTCATGGTTACACTTCATATGCATATGGATAGTGATGATATTATCCACATCAACATATCTTTGTATTATATTTTTTATATCGATGGATGAGCTACTTGGTGATGATTCTTCTTACCTCACTTCATGGCATTTCCTTACACACTTGTATGGATCCTTGGTCACAATGTTGATATGATTGGGTATGATTCTTATAGAGGATCACACTCACTTGTGAAGTGAATATTATTCTCATATGGTAAAATTTTATGTAATATACAATCACCCTCCTAGAGTTCTCACACTCTTGTACATGATAAAATGATAAAATGGAATGAAATTTATTATTAACCTTGAATATTGAAAATTCAACATGGTATCAGAGCATAGGTATTGAAAGAACCCATTACACAAGCATCCACCAAGTCTCAGCTCACCTTTTTGTAGGACCATACGACGCTTCTAGGGTTTCCAGAAAATTTTGTACGACCCTCCTTTCAGTGGTGATTCATCCCTTAATACTTGGACGTGGAAAAAAATTTCATAGAAGAGTACGATGTCCTCCAACGCATCTCTAGAAGCTATCAAAGTGAAATTCTAATAAATTTTTATTTTTGTCCCTAGGGTTTCTAGGGTGTTGAAATTTCCTGTGGAATATTAATTCTAAGATTTCTGAAGAAACGTTCTCCTGAATCAGCAAGCATCCCTGTGACACTATCAAGTTGATTATTGGAAGTCATAATTATAATATAATCCAAGGTTTCTAATCCAACCAAATCATTATTTTTTCAAAATCCAGTAGGCAAGAATTTGAAGAAACCAATCATATGAAGAGCATAGCATTAGTAGAAGATAGACTTTATGAAGCAATCAACTTTAGCTCCTGGAAATCAAGGCTTCATGTCACCCTTGAAGAATATTAACTCTTGGATGTGTTAACTAAATCCCTACCAGCCATAGATATAGATATAGAGAAAAAGATAAGAAAGATAAGAAAGGAAGAAGATGTCAAAGAAAGAAAATTAATTATCTACTCAGTAAGAGATCACCTATTGTCTCGTATTGCCAACCTAAAGAGATCCTATGAGATGTATGAAAATTTGAAAGAAAATTTTGAAAGTGACAATACTCTCGGAGCTCTCATCTTAAAGATCCAACTTCAAAGTACCAATATGACAAAAGGTGACACAGTTTCCATCTTCTTCATGAAGATTTCATAGATTAAAGAACAACTAGAGACTATTGGGGAAATTATGTCTAATAGAGAACTTGTCTTAAACACTCTCCATAATATTCCAAAATCATGGGAGCCTTTCCTTCAGAGTATCAGTGGAAGAGAAGCTCTACCAACCTTTGATCATCTATGGACAGATTTTACTCAAGAAAAAATTAGACTTAGAAATAGAGGAGTGGAAGATTCCTCAGAAGAAAATCATGCTCTTGCACTTCATACAAAGAAAGGAGGAAAATTCAAAATAAATTTCAGGAAAACTTTCAAAGGTGAAAAGTCTTCAACAGATCCAGGTTATCAAAGAAGAGATGTTTCAGAAATCCAGTGTTTCAGATGTGACAGTTGTGTACACTATGCAATAAATTGTCCAACCAGGAAGAAGGGAAGACAATATGCTTCCACCACTGACATTGATCCAGACTCACCTCAAAATAATGAAGAAAATAGAGACGAGAAGTACTTCCTCTAAAACTAAAGTATGACTACAAACTAGGTAAACTAATTGATTTCAAATTTTATACTTGATTGCATTTTTAAATAAATCCCTAGTATGGGAGCCCTCAAAGACTTGGACCATTATCCCTGGTATGGGAGTCCAACCCATATTTGATTTATTATTATGAGATACAATTAGAGATGTTTTCCTTAAAGAAGAGATAACCATTAAAACAACCCAGAGAATCTCATACAGAGATTGATAGTGAGACAATACCTTCTTCCCTTTCAACAGTTCAAAGGGAGACATACATTATTCCAGTTGATCCAGTTTGTTCAGTTGATATGTTTAGAGATATTGCAGTAAGGAATAAAAGGTCTTCCTAGACTCACTCTGCAAGAGGCAGAGAAACATACTAGCCTCTCAAGACTCATCCCAAGAAAACAAAAAGGGATTTTCAATTTATTTTTTGCCATGAGCCACTACATTGATGTTGAGCCTCCTTGTCCTAGAGAAGCAACATGAGAACATGTATGGAAAGATGCCATAATAGAAGAATACTAGTATATATTAAGTAATGATGTATAATATATTATTCAAGGACCAGAAAGGAATTCTACTGTAACTTCCAAATGGATCTATAAGATAAATCATGCAGTAGATGGAAGTGTGGAGAAACACAAAATGAGATCTATGGCCAGAGGTTTCTCACAAACAGAGGGAGTTGTATATGATAAGACACTTCATATAGTAAACCCAATACACTTCCATCCGTACTATAATAAATGAGTTGGAAACTATAGTAGATAGATAGATTCTTGATGAGTTTGGATTTCAGTAAGAGTGTTGTTGATCCAAACCTATATTATTACAGTGTTGGTGACAAAATAATGATTTTGATAACTCATTCAGAAAGCCTTATTGTTGGATACAAGTAATCCTTGACTTTTGAATTCAAGATGAAGAGTCTGAGTATGATACACTACTTCTTGAGACAAGATGTATGACAAAATGCAAAATCCACTGTAATAAATTTTAAAAGGAGAAGTTTGATGATGATGTAGACGAGACTGATCCACATTGAATCGTTGATGTATCTGGTTAACGCTAGAATTGATTCATGACATGTAGTGAATGTGCTTAGTCATTTCATGAGTCAACTGAGACAAACTCACTAAAAAACAACAAAACATGAGGCACAATCAGATATGGCCTGAGATATGCATCCAAAGTAAACTTGAGTTTGCATGATATGTTGATTCAAGATTGACCAGAAAATACAAGTGAACCAGAAGAGCACATCTTGTTGATGTTCTACCGTGAAGTTTTTCGTGGTTTCCTAATGCAGCAGGAAACGCAAAATCTTTGTGGACTTGAATACCACATAAGTAGAGTATGTACCATTGAGTGTGCAACGTAGTATGGCTTCACAAGCCTTTGACAGATGATGAGATGGATCCTATGATGATAACCAAAAGCCCCTTAAGAACCCAGTGTTCCCTGATGGATCGAAACACAATGAGATGAAATATTCCTATATCATAGATATGAGAAAAATTGTACACATGCAGTACCTTCCTACACATGAGCATACTGCAGACATCTTCACCAAACTAATTTGGTAAAGAATGCCTTCTTATTTGAGAGGTAGTATTGATGACTCCAACTAAGACAAAATTCAGAGTACATATGTGTGAGACTTAGCATGATGAAGAATGCCTCCCTAGATGAGAGGGAGTGTTGATGATTGTAGCTATGTGAGACATTCTCCAACTTACAAACCTGTGAGATGTGGATCATTACAGCGATGTGAGTCTTTATTCATCTTACAAACCTTAAAGAAATCCCCTAAGAAGGGTATGTGGTTCCTACCTGAGACAGAGATGGAATGTATAGATGACCTCCTCCATTCAGAGAGTTGATAAAAACTTCAGATGATTATCTAATGAGAAAGGTGATCTGTTGAGTTAGATGTGCATGTGGTTGAGCACAAGGTGAACCTATGAAATCACAAAGTGTTGAGTGGATTGTCATGTGAACATAAATGAAGATGATGTATTAGCCTCTTCTGAGTAGAAGATTTGACGAGAGACTCTAAATGAGTATCCTGTGTGAGGCAATGGAAAAGAAGATCTGTAGAGTGGACGTGCCTGTGGGCGAGCACATGTGAATGTGTGAAGATCTGGTTATTCTGTGTAATGCAGTGAACCAGAGATATGGACATCCCTATGGATATGACCCTAGTGGATGAGCACTAGTGGGTGTATCATATCCTTTTCTATATTTTCCAAGAGTCAGACCTTCCTGTAACCCTAATTGTAATGTAAAGGGTACAGGTCGGCCCCACCTTAATGTGACTGCTAATTAATGTAAAAGATAATTAAGCTAGTTAATATTAATTATATTATAAGCTAGTGAGGTTGGACCTATTTTTCCAATAGACACTTATGTTGACAAGTCTAGGTTAGTATAAGTAAAGGTAAATTCCCCATTGATGAAACATATCTTTCAAATGAGTTTGGAAATTTCAGCAAGTACACCTTCTTGGAAAAAGTGTGCACCTCTCTTGGGTGCTAGTCTTCTAGGGTTTGAGCACCCTCTTGTGTGTTAGGTTTTATCTTGGTGGTGAAGGTATTTCTCTTGAGGATTATAGAAAAGGATTTGGTTGGGTTTTATTCCCTTGTTGAGAAGGGTTTCCTAGGATACATCTTTTGTTCTTGTGCATGGTGCTTCTTCTTGTGATCTTGGTTGTTGCAACATTTATGGTTATGGTTAAATGCTAAAATCGAATGAACTTATGCTTAACCTTGACTATTGAAAATTCAACAAAGTGAAAATTCCTAACACCTATATGGAGATATTTGAAACTATGATGATGTCCATTGTCACCTCACCATCACTCCTCTACACATTAGACCAAGGTTGTTGGGAGTGGGAGTGACAATTTTCAAAACATTTCGGGAGAAAGAGTGTTTCGGGACCATTATATATATATATATATATATAAATCATGCAGAATGTCGAATCAACTGAAAAAAAAAAACATGAAAACATAGATATAAGATCATTTAAGTAATTGATTAGTGATGATGATTAAAGAATCAACCATTTAGTACACATATAACATCAACCATAAAAAAATGTCATCAATAGATTGTAGTAGAAAACATCAACCATAAAATGAAACAGAATCTAGAGCATCATATTTATTACCAAAGAGTTTTAAGATTCAGTGAATAGTTCAAAATTCAAAATTCAAACTTCAAAGGTAAATTGTCATATAATGTTCATAACTTCATTGTTTACGAAATAAGCCATAAGAAAGAGTCAAGACAGTACTAAGTTCTAGAGACTACTTATAAAAAGGAAAAATAAAAAGAGATCTAATATATATTAGAAAGTATTAAGTACTATTCTCTATGTTTTCCTCTTGCCACGAGAAACTTCTAGTTTATTTTCCCATGCTCTTTCAGTTTGAAGAAGAGGAGTAGGTGGAACTTGGAAGTGTTTATGGAACACAACTAGCGGTTGAATGGACCCCACGTGACAATCAAACGTTGCTTCACAAATATGATGACCATCATGATCACCCAAAAGTTTTTCTTCCAAGCTCTCTAAAACCATGGCTCCATCCTAACCAAAATATATTGGGGTATTTATCCTCAATGATTTCTCTTGTTTCCTTACAATTAACAACATTATCAGTCATGACCTGAATAACATTCTAGGGCACAATCTATTGAATGGTTTTAATCAAGGCATCTGCAATATTAATACATATCTTGCAGCAATCTGAGTAGTCATGGGTTGAAAGGAAGACCACACGACTAGAAGACACACCAAGAATATTCATCAATGGCCTCCCTTTCACATTTTTCCAACCATCAGATACAATTGATACCCAATGTTGATTCCAATCATTTGTAAATTTTTCTAGAGCACCTTGGATTTTGGCTCTTTCTCTGTAAAGTCCAAGGTTCCAGATTTTTCATACTCGGGGCTCCTGTATCCTTTAGGGGCACCATTGATGACTTGTATCATTTCATGCCAATATGGTGACTGAAGAACATTGAATGGTATATGACATGCATAAAGAAACCTAAAAACATTTGTATCCACATCATCTCTACAACCTTCGTCAAGGAAATATGATAGTGTTTTACGCCTTGAAGATGAAGGAGAGAATGCATTAGCATGGCGGGATGCAGATCAACCAGTGAACACTCTTTGTTCAATCTCACGTTCAACCTTTGGTATTTTGGATTTGTTTTGTGTCGCCTCCTCTCCCCTTTAGTATTTGAGTCTTTCTTCGGGTGGCATGCTCACACAAGTTTTAACTCCTATACTCTTACCTTCATCCTAGTAAATAGTCCCACACATATGCTTTCTCACACAAGTATATGAACCTATGTGTTTTTTATGACAATGATGACATGTAAATTTTCCGGTTCCACCCCCTTTATCTCCCCCAAGCCTTGTGACATACTTCCACAAAGGTGTGTACTTCTCTTTGTATTTTTGGGGATTGTGATCATCACTATCATTTTCATTGTCTTCAACCCCTTCCATTCCTTCCTCCTCTCCTTGGTCTATGTTTTCCACTTATATTTATTCATCACTATCATGGTTATTTCTATGTGAACTTCCCACCACCACCATCAAAATAAAAAATGGAACCAAAATGACATACCACATTGACATCATCATCATGATTGTTGAACCTTGATAATAACTTTCCACCTACAATAGAATGATGGAGGAGAAACGGGAAAGATAAGGATAAGAAAACATTCAAATATTCAACATAGCATAATATACTAGTTTACAACAAATGGATTTTATTTATTTTTAAACAAGAAACAATAACGGGCTTAAGATCCTACCTCTTTATCTCTCCAATGGTGGTTTAATATGACTATGGTAGCCTTCAATCTCCCTTCTAATCTCTCAAAAATGCAAGCCTTCAATCTTTCTTCCAAGCTCTCCAATCTCCCTATGGAAGCCTTCAATATTCCTTCTAAGTTCTCCAATCCCTTCCAAGATCTCAAATCTCCCTTCATTATGCTTCAATCTTCCCTCAATCCCATCAAGAACTAGCAAGAACCCTCTCAAAACCCTCCTAGAAAATATGAGTGAAATGAGAAATATAATGAGAGAAAAATGGAGTGAGTCAGTGTTTTAATCTCTTAGAAACTCTAGCCATACCTTATCCTCTCTTATGTAACCTTGTCTTGGTTCCCACTCACTTCCAAAACAAACAAAAAATACCCTCTCTTGCCTCACACGTGCGGATTGAAGGGGAATCCTTAGGGAGCATTTTTTAATGAGGAGCGCTTAGGGAGTGAAAGATCCCTACTGAGGAAAAGAAATATCCCTGAGCAAGGAATGAAAATATCCCTTGGAAGGGAGCATAAAGCTCCCTGGGCAGGGAGCGAAATGCTCCCTGGCTCAGGGAGAGGGATTTCTAAACGCTCCCTTTGGGAGAGTGCTTTAGGAGTGGGGGCGTAAGGGGGGGGGGATTCGCTATGGTTTCTAGGCTCATTTCTCATGGTATAGAATGGGAGGAAGTGAGATTAAAAAAATGTACAAATAGAATAGGAAATTTTAAAATACTTGGGAATGATGGATGAAACCAATATATTTCCTTAATCATTGGGATATGTACGTCATGTATGCAATCTAAGAAGGTGTTTTACTAAGGATTAGAAAACAAGGTACTACAATGGATGGATGTGAAAGGACTCGCTATAAGAACTCTTCATCCAACTTTAGTATAGTAGTAATTAATATTTCACTCACAATAGGAGGTTTAAATATTTAAATCCTTTATTTCTAATGAAAATAGAAATATATTCACTCACAATAGGAGGTCTAAATATTTTTCTCTCTCCTTAGGAGCAAGGTACTCCTAGATTTATACTTGACAACCTAACCCACAATTAAAATCTATCATATAGGTGTACCAAGAAAAAATACCACACATAATATATTGTACATATATGAAAACCATAACATACAAGAAATAATATCTTAGGCCATAATCTTCGAGATATTTTATCACAAGTTCCTTCATTCGAAGAGATTCTTAAATACAAATGAAGAGAGAAAATATTTACATATATTTCAACACAACTCCTCTACAACAAAATATGCTTTTCATCATAAATATCTAGAAGAAAAACATATGAAATATTTTTAAAAATGATGGGTCAAAATACCATGAAAAATACTAGATAACATCATCTAGATAAAATTGATGCCACGGGCCATCCTCGTCCTTCTAGCTCATTCAAAGGAAAAAATTTGAATGCCATTTATTTATGTGTAAGGACCCCTCTAGAATATAAAAAAACTCAAAAAAATAATAGAAATGATTAATCATATGAGGTTGGGATATTTCCAAATTGTATCTATGGATTCCAACTATACAAGCCTCTTCATGAGAGCGCTCTCCAACAAATAACCATTTCCAAACAATAATATTACTTGGTTAAATGAGTAGGGATAATTTCAATGGTTTTCCATGTGTAAATCTCGAAGTATGAGGGCACTCTTCTAGATATGCAGAAAAATCCCAAGTGTCTTCATTAGTTAATTCATATAGAAGGTTTTTTACCAAGAAACAAATGAAATGTATCTTTTAGAATAGGTGTCCTTCCTACTTGTTCCCTTTGACTGGAATTAAATAAATACAATTCTTTATGTTCAAATTTAAACCTTCTCCATGAATTCTCCTTAAAAGAGAGATTGAATGTGCCCTTTAAAAGTTTGCATCTTTAACTAGTCAAACCATGAATTAGTCAAGGAGGATGTTCATCCTTTAAATTGTGTAATCCTTGAAATTTGTGTAATTTTCCAAGTTACAAGTCATGTAAGATACCTCACCCGAGTTGAGATCCATTATGTGCAGAGTTACAATAAATTAAAAATTGATTTCATGTATTTAATTAAATGCATCTACAACAACATGATAAAATTGACATGAAAGTAGTTTAAATAACTCAACAAAACATCATATGAATCCTTATTAAACATGAGTGAATGTACAACCCTTAAGGTGATAAATATAACACATAAAATAGATAAAAAAAACTTAACTTTTAAAATAACAGTTATGGAAATCATCAACCCATCCATACACTTATATTTTAAAATAGTTGGGAAGATGCACGTTCCACCCAACCATATACGTTTTTTTCCATATCTCAACAAAAAGTCACCCCCAATCTAGGGCTACAAATCCACAAAATAGGGTGGTCTCTCACTGTTGATTCACATCACATAAAATCACACAACCCACAACCCACTACCATTATCCTACATCTATCTTTATTTTCAACTATTCCTCTCAACCCACCCAAACCTTCATTGATCTCAGTCCAATGGGTGTCTTGCTTGGGAAGGAAACCAAAAATTTCACTGCCAAGAAACTCAAGGGAGCTCAATTCTAGGAAAATGATGAAGAAACAATAGAAACCACTTGTTGTTCCATTGCAACTCTCATAAGAGTTCACTCTTCACGCTTGACAACCTAGTTCTTTTGCAATCCTAACAACTTGCTTCTTCAACATTCATCTCCACAAAATTCTCCAAAATTATCTCTCCATGGTCTCTCCAGCTCAATTCTCTTATTTTCTATTCTTTTCTTTCTATTCACCCAAAAAAATGAATGTCTAAAACTACCCTCTTGTCCATACTAATTTTCTCTCATTTGTCTTGCTTGCTTGAATTACACTCTTCCCCAAACTTATTTTAATAAATCCTATTCTCCAAATAACTATGGGATGTGACTTCTCACACCCACCCTCTTACATGAATTCAACAATTGAGCTCTTCCACACTCAAACAATAAATAAAAGCTTAATACATAAACATAATAAAATTTAGGAATATGTGTTTGGATTAGTACCCATGAATAATTCCCCCCTCATAACCCTCTTATACACTCCTTTACATTACCCTATCATGTGGATTAATCATCCCCCATATCTATCCATATTCATTGGAAAATAGTATCACATTTTATTTATTAAAACTCAGAAATACATTTTTCATATACATTTCTTGAAGAAAGTAATACATTATATCTACATTAAGCATTAATTAAATTGGTGATTATAGTAGACACTTTACACCCCCCCTCCTCCCCTAAAATTTTGCATTGTCCTCGATGCATAGCACTATGCCAATATAAAGGTATGCATTTATAACATAATAATTAGAAAAATAAGAGTTCTAAAATTTTGATATGCCAACAACAGTTCCAACCATAATCCCTTGTTCCTCTCAACCCGCTAACCCAAGGAACACACCCCCTTCACCGTTCCCAATCCATTGGGATATACCATTATTTTATGAGGGCCCCAACATATGTTGGCTAGGAATCCAAGATGTGGTTCTGGAACTTTAGTTGCTCAAAATGAAGTCTTACATTATTCTATTTTGTTTTCTTAAAAATTAACAAAAAATTGCAAGTGTTCCTCCCACATAGTTTCTCCATTCTCCCATGTTGCATATTTAGGACCATAGCAGGTCCATTGAACCTTTACCACACCTATGTCTTTGTTCTTGATCACTTTGAACTTCTGGTCTAGGATGTGTATTGGTTCCACCTAGAAACCCAATTATGTGGTTAGGGTTAGACACATATTTCTTTAATACACACTCTCATGGATGAAGGAAATGTTATCATGTATGCAACAGACCCTATCTTCTCTAATATATCAAAATGTCCACAATATATTTCTACTAACTATGGGAAGCCACCCAATCTTAGAAAACTTCACTTCGCCTTAAATTTTAAAAATACATGATCCCCCACTTTAAAATCATTGAAAACTCTCTTCTTGTTTACATAACTTTTCTGCCTATCCTAGGCAATCCTTAAATTATTCTTGATATTTGTCATTTTCTCTTTCATTTCCTTTAAAAAATCTAGTCAAGTAACCACTTTGTTTGTTGGGTTATCCCAAATCATTGTTGTAATACACTTCCTTCCATAAAATTCTTTAAATGGGCTCATTTTAATGAGGCTTGATACCCATTATTGTAATAACATTACACTAAGTGGATATATTCCTCCCACTTTGATAGTTGGTCCACCACATAAATTATTATCATGTCTTCAATTATTCTTTTAGTACTCTTTGTTTTCCCATCAGACTCTGGGTGATATGTTGTACTACGATTTAAATTTTTCCCAAAGCCTTTGAACAAACATTTCCATAAATTGGATGTAAAATTGGTCTCTTTATCTGAGACTATTTCCTTGGGCACTCCATGTAACCTAGAAACTTCTTTCTTTTAGATTTATGCAATATTTGTTTCCTTGTGTGTAGTTTTATTATAATAAAATGTGTGGCCTTTTTTTTTGACCACCAGGATGATGCAATCATGTTCTAGGAAGCTTAGTAATAAATTCAACTATTAATGCCTCCCACTTCCAATATGGAATGGGAAATGGTTGTAACATCCTAGCTAGATGTCTATGTTTTATTTTCACCTTCCAACACACTAGACATCTCGCTATGTAATCAACCACTTTCTTCATTACGGGCCAAAAGTATTGGCTCCTCACAACTACAATTGTCTTTTGATATCATGGGTGCCCAACATATGGCACATTGTGAAATTACCTCATCACTATGGAACATATACCCTGCCTCTATACATGACAAGTCAATCTTCCAGTAGCTCATAATATTTAAATTGTTGTTGTAAATTTCATTGTTGTAATGTTTCTTTTATTTCCAAATAGTGTTGAAATTAATTTGTTGCTACAATAATTTTATAGTTTAGATCAGTCATGTACATGTTAATGTGTAATGGCCTTTCTAAAAAAATTGGAAATTTTTATTTGGTTTACCAATGTAGATGTTTTGTCAAATTGTTTTCTATCGTGATTGGTATGTATTTTTTTCTGATATAGTGTCTCTAAAAAATGATTCAATTCCTTGAAGTGTATTTAATCTCATAAAATATGTCAACAAAATTACAAAGAACGCATAGAGTTTAGGAAGAAACTTATTCACTAGAATATGAGTTGTAGAAATGCATTTATCTCTCATATAAACTATAACAATAGAAAAATAGAGACAAATCTGACCTCATTGTTAATGCAATATGATGTCTGTATGGTAAATACAAAATATATATCAGCACGTGAACAAATATAGGCATGTATGATGATTTTTTTATGAAAAAATTGATGACTAGGTGGGAAACGAACCTCCTTTAACCAACTCGCAGAGAGGAAGATAATACATAGTCCTTTCCTTAGTGAATTCGTCCCCAAATATGAACTCATCTCCTCTTCAGATAGTTCAACCCCATCAAATCAATTCTCCCAGGTCTAAGAAGGTAATAATAGCCACAAATAAGGAACCTTTCTCTTCACTCACTTATCCTATGATAAAGATATATTCACCCCGTTGGCAAGGGTTATGTTCTCGCACAACAACAAATTGAACTAGAGTAATGATACATATTTTATGAGAAAAACAAAATGAATACAGATTATTAAAATATTCTTATAACATAATAACATAGATACAATAAAATTGGTTTTCTATTCGATAAGGAAATAAGTTGAAACTGTAAAATGCAGCGGAAAATAAGCTTGCTGAAATGGTGGTGGCTTATCTCTGAGAAGAGATGTGACAACTATGATCATTAACAAAAATATGATTACAATGAGGCTTTGAAGGATTTTTTACAATAAACAAGAATGTCAAAAACCATAGACATCCAAAAACCTAACCCTAGAATATGAAGCGCCAAAAGTCATGTGGGCCCCATTTGGGTAAGTTAGTACATCAACTTCCCAGGGTCGTAACTTTTGCATACCATCTCCGTTTTAGGCGCACGATAGCCCATTTGAAAGATATCATTGAGGAGATTGATTTTGGGGACAAAATCAAAGCCTTTGGCTATCATTGAAAATCTCAATCTCGAAAAACCTTCATTTAATCCCTCAAAATGGCCTCGGAAGTTAAAAACTACTAAAATTAGTAAATTGCCAAAATTTCTAGAAAACTACTTTAAGAAAGTCGGAAAAGTTGGGTGGCACATCAATCCTCCCTCCTTAGGAATCAATGGTCTTCGTTTCATTGATTTCCCCCATCATATGAGGAAATTTCTGCTAAATTTGTCCCCGGGTGAGCCACTTTCCTTGGTGCAGGAGTTGCCTTCCTTTGATGACTTGATAAAGTTGGATAATTTGTTGTTGAGTGCCCTTGATCTATGTGTCCAAAATATGATCATTGGATTCCTTTTGCATGCATTCAGGATTGAGCTCTATTGGTGTCAACTTCTCTTCTATCTTTGAGGTGTCCAATAATGGTGGGAAATATGGTCAAAGGAGTGCCACGTTGAAGACTGCGTGTAGGCCAAGGAAAGAGGGAATGTTGAACTCAAAAGAATTATCACCCACAAACTTGGTGATGTTGTACGACCTACAACAAAGTGGGAGAATCTTCCGATGGGGCCCTGTAAGTCGTTCTTTTTGCAAGTGAAACCAAACTTTTTCTCCCACCTGAAACTTATGTCGCACCCGATGTTGATCATGGCGTTGCTTGTACTTGGCATTATACGTTTGTAGAATATCTTGAACCTGTTGGAGGATGCACTGGATATGATCAATGAATTGGGTGGCTTTGTTAGATTCTAGTGGAGGGACGAGTTGGACGAGGTGGTCACCAGGGGTAGTGCAAAATACATGGGGCCCAGTGATTGGAATCCCAAACCCACCAAAAGGGATTGTGGCCAGTTGAGCTATGCAGGGCTCGGTTGTATCTATGTTGGACATAGGGAATACTCTCATCCCATGTGTACGAGTGTTTTGAATTGTACATGCATAGGATATGTACGATCATTTTATTGATGACCTCAACTTGGACATATGTCTTGGGGTGGAAGGCAGTGGATCTAGTGAGCTTGGTATCCAGCAATGACCATAGGCTCAACTAGAATGTGCTGAGGAACCGAATGTCATGGTCTAAGATAATATTTTGGGGGATCCCAAAATGTACCCATACTCATTTAAAGAATATCTTGGCAGTGGATTTTGTTGTGATGTTCTTCTTGCAAGTGGCTAGAATTTCCATATTGGAAAAGAGATCAACAACCACAAAACAAAGTCATTTCCCCTCTTGTGGATGGGAGGCCCGACATGTAGTCCATTGATATGGATTCCCACGG
This sequence comes from Picea engelmannii, assembly GCA_009831015.1. Classification (NCBI taxonomy): domain Eukaryota; kingdom Viridiplantae; phylum Streptophyta; class Pinopsida; order Pinales; family Pinaceae; genus Picea; species Picea engelmannii. The sequence goes on from ML778010.1 coordinate 802,607, forward strand.
CCTATCAAGAGTAGAAAGAGGGGTGTACATGCCCTGTTTCTTAGTGGTCATTTTGAAAAGAGTGCAGGCGGTGCAAGACTTGATATACTTGCCGAAATTCTCTCGAAGTTTCGGCTAGTAGAAATGTTTCTACAACACTGCCACTATATTTTCAACGCTAAAGTGTCCTGCCTCCCAACTATAGTGAGATTCCAAAATAATCTCCGCATGCTCGCTTGATGGAACACAAAGATGGCCCAAACGACATAGCAACCCATCTTGAAGATGGAAATTAGTGACCATTGAGTTGGTGCCCAACATTTGGTAGGTGGTGGAGAAGTTAGGGTCTCTCTCGTAGAGGTGGGGCCATCTAGAGGTCTCATGGTTGCAAGAGTATAGCACTGTGGTGAGTGCCATGACAGGAGGTTGACTGAGGAAATCAAAAACTCAGTTGGTACTTCCTATTTTATATTTGATGTTGAGGTGGAACTGTTGTAAGTATGTGGACCACTTCTAATGGTGGTCATTCTACAATTTTCCTTGGTTCTCCTTCCAAAGAATGTAATGTCTCCACTAGCGGCAGGCTTGCACAATGGAGTACATTTATTTTTTGTAAGTAGGGTTCTTACAAACAACATCTGATAGTGTATCACTATGACATGCCACGGGGTGGTTGTGTTGAGTGAGAACGATGCCCACAACATAGTCTAAAGAATTTGTCTAGATCTCAAATGGATATTATAGGTCTGGTAATGAAAGTACTGGGGATGAGAAAAAATGCTTCTTCAAGTCATCGAAGGCTTGTTTTTGGTATAGGCCCCACAAAAAATTTTCCTTACCGCCACCCCTGGTTACTTGGCTAAGGGCCCATGTGATATGAGAGAATCCCAACACGAACCTACGATAAAAATTGGTGAGGTCCAAGAAGATCTGAAGTTCAGTGAGTGTGGTTGGGGCTGGACAATCATGGATGACCTAGATCTTGGTTGGATCCACATGCACACCATGCCTATCAATGATGTAGCCTAATTAATGGACCCTATCCATGCCGAAGGATCATTTTTCCAAGTTTCCATATAGTTTGTGCTGCCACAGGGTGTGCATAACTTGTTGAATATGATGCAAGTGTTCTGCCCAAGTCTTTTTGTAGATGAGGATGTCATCCAGATACACCACTACAAAATTCTTGGTGAAAGGTCATAGGATATCGTCCATCATCCTCATAAAATTTATTGGAGCATTTCTCAAACCAAAGGGCATGACCAGCCATTCAAAAAAATCTTCTTTTGACTTGATCAAGGCGGTCTTTCATACATCTATCTGTTCTATTGGGACCTAGTGGTAGCCAAAATTCAGATCAATATTACTAAAGTATTTGGCCCCCGTGATCTAATTAAGGAGGTCGTCGATTCAGGGAATCAGGTACTGATTTCAGACTGTCATTTTATTAAGGGCCCGATAATCAATGTAGAGTCGCTAGGTCCCATCTTTCTTCTGCACCAATATGATTGGGCTCCCACAAGGCGATGATTTGGGACGTATCTTCCCCTTGTGGAGTAGTTCTTGGATATTCCTATTGATATCCTTGTTTTCTAAAAGAGGGAGGCAGTAGACTACCCATTGGATAGCAATGCACCTAGGATCAGATCGATGTGATTCTTGACCTGACAGTGCAGAGGTACCTCGGTAGGAGAGGAGAATATATCTAAGTATTCTTCCATGACCTTATCCAATTTCCTTTGTTGTGTGGAGAGATCAACCACGAAGACCCTAGATGTGGTTGTGATCTTTCACTCACTCTGAGAGAATCACTAAGAAGAAAAATTTATCGGTCTGAGAAATGATCTTCCTGCATTGCTTGGTAGAGATCAAGGAAATAGCACTAGGAGGGATTTCCTCGAGTACCCTGTACAATTTCCTATTCAAATTAATAATAACACTACGAGGCCTAGACTCATATACAACATGATGTTTCCATAAATAAGGTTGGCCCAAAAGAAAATTAAAAACTTCAAGAGGAGAAACATCACACAATACCTCATCTTTGAAGGGCTTGTTGTTGTACAACAGCCGACACTATTGGTTGATGCGAAGATTGCTTCCTTGGCGGATCCATCCAATGGTGTAGGGTTGTGGGTGCAGATTTGTTGGTAGGGATAGATGCTTGATGACCTCTACTAATATGAGGTTCTTCTGGTTACCTCTATCAATGATGAAGTGCAGCAGGGTTCCTTTTACCCACATCTATGAATGGAAGAGGTGCTCACCTTCTTCTGGCTCATCTAGTTCACTAGGCTCGAGCTTGGTGGTAGCAACGGTGGCACTAGGTTCTGCATCAATGATTTCTCTTCTCCTTTCTGTTCTGACTTAGAGTCAAAACCCGCAACTGATTCAGAGGCTTTCACTTCGGCCACCATCAACTGCTTTGAGCGACAGTCAGCAATGTTATACCAAGGGCTCTTATGGAAGTCACACCACTTCCCGATATATTTCTTTGTCTTTTCGGTGTCCTTCTTTTCTTTCGAATTGGACTAGTTGTCTTGATACTTTACATATTTTCTCTATCCTTTGTTCTATGGGTTCGGGCCGCCCCTTCCTAACTTTTTCTATGAGGGGTTCCCAGGCCCAAATTGTCACATATTTTGTTTGAGCTTCTGCTCAATTTTGACAGTATATTGGTAGGTCATGCCCAAGGATGAGATGTCCAAAAATTATATTTTTGTCTCGATGTATCTCTGCATATCACCATAATACTTGAGCACCAGATGTTTCTATGAATCATTGATACCTATCTTGGTGCGCAAGGTATGGAAGATATTTGTGAACTCTGGCACTGCTTGACCTCTTTCTTGCCGTCGTGTGGTTCATTTGGTATACAAGTCATCATAACTTTCGACAGGGTAGTATTGTTCCTTAATAACATTCTTGAAGGATTCCTAGGTGGCTGTGACTGTGAATAATGATGGTTCCTCTATTTCCTTTTTCTCACAGAAAGTTTCCCACCAATATTTGACATGGGGAACGACTTTGAGGAGTGAAAAAGTAATATTTTCTCTATTCAAAAAGTTATGGATAGAAAAATAACCTTCTAGTAGATTCAACCACCCGTCTACATCATATGCTTCTATCTAACCTTCAAATATAGGAATATATAAGTTTATTTGTACCTTAAAGGGGGTGGTGCCTCTTCTCGAGGAAGATGCATCGCTTGTTGGTAGTCGTCAAAGGATTTTTGTGAAACTATCCATCATCGCATTCCTTTGTTGCATGAGGGATTTATCAAGCAACATATTGAAAGGATCTCCTGTCCCATCATATTTATTTTCTCCTACCATGAGAGGTCGCTTGGGCGTGTAAGAGATTTTGTCCTCAAGAGAAACAAGCTCAAGACCTAATTCTTTGTACCCTGACCTCGTTGGGGACATGCATTAAGATGACAAAGAGAAGACCACTCTAATACCATTGATATGGAATTTATGAGAAGACCGAAATGAATATGAATTATTATAATATGATTAACACATAATAACAGAGATACAGTAAAAAAAAATTCTATTCAATAAGAAAATAAGCTAAAACTGTAAAATGCAGCAGAAAACAAGCTTACTGGAATGGCGGCGGTTTATCTCTGAGAAGAGATGTGACAGTTATGCTCATTCGAAAGAAGATGATTACAATGAGTCTTTGAAGGAATTTTTATAATAAACAGGAATGTCAAAAACCCTAGACATCCAAAAACCTAACCCTAGGAGATGAAGCGCCAAAAGTCATGTGGGCCCCATTTGGTTAAGTTAGTACATCAACTTCTTGTGGTCGTAACTTTTGCATATGATCTATTTTTTAGGTGCACGATATCCCATTGGAAGGGTATCATCGAGGAGATTCATTTTGGGGGCTCAATCAGAGCCTTTAGTTATCATTGAGAATCTCAATCTCGAAAAACCTTCATTTAGGCTCTCAAAATGGCCTTGAAAGTTAAAAACTGCTAAAAATACTAAATTGCCAAAATTTCCAAAAAACTATTTTGAGCGAGTTGGAAAAGGTGGGTGGCCACCGATATCCACCTATATCAAGTAAACTAGTGTTTTCCCTCACAAGGATATGTTTCCAACAACCTCAAAATACTCCTATAATGAGAAGCTTTGACTCTCATACAAGAAGTCTCAGATTTATTCAAGTAAGTCGCCCCATTTAAACCTAAAACTCAGCCAACTCCTCTTGAAAACTCAATCATACGATGAAAATAAACTCTATGAATGAAGATGAATCTACCAGAAGTGAAACCAATGAAGAAATCTAAATTTATCTCTTCCTCCAAGGGGACTAACTAGGGTGGATGGTCTCACCACCGAAGAAAATATCTAAAAATACTCTTAGGGTTTCCATCTCAAGAGTTCCAAAACCACCATGAGCTCTCTCAAAGAGAAATTATAAATTACCAATGTGATAATGAGAGAGGGAACCCTTAATTTTTCCCTTTTATTCATTAGTTGACTCTTTTGCGACCTTTTTACCTTTTAACCAGTTTAAGTGACTTTTCATATTCTCAATAGTCACTTCTGCACCTTGTTCTACTTTTCCCTATGTCATCTTTATTTTTAATTAATTCCCTCTCCGGTGACTTTAATAAAATAATTAATTCCCTTTTAATTCCTTGAATATGTTCCATGGGAATTACTTAGGCCATTTATTCAATTCATGTATATGACTCATTTGGAAAGGGATGTTATAGTTGTTGAATATTCATTATTGTAGGCTCAATATGAGGTTTATTTCATTTTAGTCATGTACTTGAACCATAAACAAATGCAACTACACCATTCCCAATTGTTGCAATAACCAAGATCACAAGAATAAATACCATGCACAAGAACACAAGAAATATCCAAGAAAAACCCTTATCAACAAGGGATAAAAACCCAACAATCATTTTCTATATTCTCAAAGGAATATCCTCCAACCATGAAACCCTAATGCACACAAGAGGGTGCTTTACTACCTTGAAACTTGTGCCAAAGAGAGGTGTGCACTTCATCCCTAGAATATGTACTTGCTGAAATTTCCAAATGACAAGTGACTTGTGTGTTTCCTCAATGGGGAAATCACCTTTATTTATACTAGACTGGATAGACCAAAAGTGGTTTCTATTGGCATAATAGGGTCGACCTCAATAACTCAGAAAATAATTAATTATTACAATAACCATTAATTATTTTTGACATATGGTGGATCTTACCTGTACCCTTTACATCACAATTAGGGTTACAAGTAAATATTACTCTCAGGCAATATAACAAGGGATCTCACACATCCACTAGTGCTCAACCACTAGGGGTGCGTCAACCTGTGCTCAGCCACATGGACGTCCTACTCAACATATCTCTATCTCACTGAGTCTATAGCAGAATCATCTAGAGTACCATCTCAAGACTAACTCAACTGAGTCCACAATGCAGGAGACCACATGTCATAACAACTCAATCTAGAGTCTGACGCACACCCATCACATGGGAACCTTCACCTGACACAGGGGTACACATAATCGCATTTCAATCCAGAGAGGAACAACACACCCATATCATGGAAATCCTCACCCCACACAGGGGCACACATTGTCTCATCTCAGTCCAGAGATGAACAACACACACATCTCATGGGCTCACCCAACTCATGGGCTTTCTCATAGGTTGACTCACTCAGTATGCATCTTGGAGGATGTCTCACAAAGTTGTAATCATCAACACTTCCTCTCAGCTAGGGAGGCATTCCCCACCATGACAAGTCTCTCACGGAAGTACTTGAACTTTGTCTTAGCAAGTGGTTTGGTGAATATATCTACAATCTTCTCATGTGTAGGAAGGTATTGCATGTATATTGATTTCCTCTACACCATGTCTCTGATATAATGATATTTTATCTCAATCTGTTTTGATCTATCATGAAACACATGATTCTCAAAGAGATTCACATAGCTTTGGTTATCACAATGAATAATGGTAGGATCCATATCATGATCAAATAAATCTGTCAGGAGCTTGCAAAGCCACACTACTTCGCATACTACCACACTCAATGCTATATACTTTTCTTCTGCAGTACTCAAGGCCACAGATCTTTGTTTCCTGCTGCACCAGGAAACCATGGTAGACCCTGTTGACTGCCTATTTAGCACAGAGGTCAACTCATTATCATGAAGATTATTCTATGTCAGAGACAGAGATGGTTCTACTGGGTGTTTTGTACACCAGCACTTAAATTTTTGTAAACGGGATTTCCGCCACCCCTGCGAGGGTTAATAATGTAATAATTCCTGCATGGATCATAGTTAGGTCAGGTACCTTGGATGTTGACATCAGGGGAGTTCCTTTCATCGAGGGTTTTTTCATCTCAGGGGGTTAATGTGGCCTAACTAGTCAGGTTAACCTCCATTGAGTTTTTCCCTCCCCAGGCTTCCTCCAAAGTGGTGGAAGGCGCTCTGATGGATCTCATTCATTCGGTAACCTTTTAGGAATATTGTAAATGACCATGCTAGGCAGTGTCTGAAGTTTCGCAGAATTCCGTCGAGTCTAAAGTAGTTTTTTTTAATTAATTAAATAATTAATTAATTATTTTTTGAGCTTAATATTGTAAAAACTTCATCTTTGGGAGAAAGATAGGGGTATTTGTGCTCAAAATGAATGGAATAGCACTCCCTACACCCACTGGCCAAGTTTCAGCTCAGTCAGACTAAGTTAACATGGTCTTAGTCCACTCAGAGTCAGTTAGAGTCAATAACAACAAT
>ML778010.1:813524-838613 GCA_009831015.1 Picea engelmannii
CTTCCCTAGGAGTAAGCCTAGATGGAAGAAGTTCTTGTCAAGGTGACAGTGTGGGCAAGAACTTAGACATTGTGTCTCCGAGGGCACACTAAGTGAGCGGGACTTAGCTCACGTCTGCAAGTGTGCATAAGGGCGACAACAGACCCCAAGGTAAAACAACAGCTAGATGTGCTCTTCCAATCCACTATGCTCCCTATCCAATCTGCATCGGCATATCCCTACAAACTCAAGTCTACATTGGAGTCATATCTCAAGCCATATCCAACTGTGCCTCGTAGGTATCTCAATACATGCTTCCTGCTATCCAATGAGTTTGTCTTAACTGACTCATGAACTGACTAAGTACATTCACTGCATAGCATATATCAGGTATGGTATTAACTAGATAAATCAATTATCCAATCAACTGTTAGTACAAATGTGGATCAATCTCATGTGAATCAGTATCATTCATTTTCTTCAAATCCATCACTATTAGTGTAGGCATGGATTTGCACTCTATCATACCAAACTTATTCAATCTCTCCATTGTATATTTTCCTTGACTCAGGAAAATATCATCAGTCCTTTTCCATACTTCTAGTCCCAAGAAGTATTGCATCATACCCAGATCCTTCATCTCGAATTCAATAGTCAGTGCTTTATTGCATTTAGCAATAATTATTTCTGAATCGGTGAGGAATAATTCATCCACATACAGGACCAATATTAGGTACCCATTACCAAAAATATGATAATATAGGTTTGGATCAACAACATTCTTGTTGAAGCCCAAACTCATCAAGAATCCATCCATCTTCTCGTACCAAGCATGAGGTGCTTGATTTACTCCATACATGGATTTCTTCAACCTGCACACATGATATTTCTCATCCTGTATCATGAATTATTTTAGTTGCTCAATGTAAACCTCTTCATCAATCTCACCATTCAGAAATTTTGTATTTACATCCATCTGATGTAGTTTCCAACCCATGGATGCAACTAGTGAAATGATAGTATGGATGGAAGTGTATTAGTCTACTGGAGGAAATGTCTCCTCATAGTCAATTCCCTCCACCTGTGAGAATCCTCTGGTGACAAATCTCACTTTGTATTTCTTGACACTTCCATTAGCTACATGTTTGATCTTATAGATCCACTTGGAAGTTACTATATACTTCCCTTTTATTCTCGGAACAATATCCCACACATCATTCTTCAATATGGACTGATACTCTTTTGCCATGGTATTTTTTCATACCTCCTCAATTATCCCTTCTCGATGAAAAGAAGGCTCATTATCAATGATGTGGCTCATGGCTGAAAATAGCTCGAAAATCTCTTTGGTCTCTTTCTCTCTTGGGATGTGCCTTGAGGAGTTGCATGGACCTCTGCCTCTTGCAGATTTTGTCGAGCCCAGGTAGGACTTTTATGAAGATTTCCAGGTGCTATCAAGCTTGCCTACTGGGTATTTCTTTGACCATAGTCCAAGAGCTTCTTGATGATTTTTTACGGTTATATTTGTGATTTTGGGTCCTCTAGCATGTAGTTTTAGTGACCATATGTTAGCACATGCATACCAAAATAAATATAACACACCTACAGATATTTATAGCTGAAAATAAATAGATCGAAGAGACTAACACATGCATTTTTGTACACAGGTATTTTTGGTCAACATGACCCTGGATAAAACCCCCCAAGGAAAACCAGTTTGGAATATATATGTATATATGAGGAAATAATAAGATGGAATACATAAAGTAAAATATATAATGGAACCTGATACAATAGAAGCCCAAATAAAATCCCAAAGTATCCAAGTGCGCTCCAAGAAGGTGCGCCCCACATACAAGCTGGAAAAACCACTGAAATTGCTCCAACTGCAAACTGTGAGCTCAGATATGAAAACCCCTCCACAGGAATGAAGATTTGTTGGATGACCTCCCTCTGCAACTGATCTCACTACAATCTAATGGCTAGAATTCCTCCCACAATTGATTCACCCCAATCTGGCAATGCACCCTCCTCAGAAGTAGAACCTCTCCACTAAATAAACAAGGGTCGATGATGCAAGCCTCCCTCCATGAAAGCTAGTGCCGAAGCTCAAGAATCCTCATGCAATAAACCTCATGCTCATCCTCCAATAGATCCTCTCACAATGAAAAAAATAATAATGAATGTTGCCTTCACCCATTTCACCCCTCTTTGACATCCAAAAGGAAACCTAAGATATGAATGGTAGACATCATCTCATCTCCCATCTAATCAATGGTTGAGATCTCCCCATAAATCTATAAATCAATAACCCACTTTGGGTTAAGTTTCCTAAGTCAACTTTATGTCTCTAATTCACCCCCTTTGTGAATTAATAGTCACTTTTAGGCCAAAAATGACTAAATTTCACTTTAGACAAAGTCAAAGTGAAATTAGACAAAAGTACAAGGTACAAAGTGTAATGTCCATCCCACATGTACTAAGGAGGTCAAAAGCACATGAGGAACACCTCCCAAGGTAAAAAAACTCAACACTCCCTTTTACCGAGGAAGGTGTTCCTCACCAAGCCCATCTTGTCTAGGAAATAGACATGCTTGCCTCATGGCAGGGCCTTGGTGAGAATATCTACAACCTGGTCATCTGTAGATACATACTACAATTGAATTGCCCCTCTCTGAACCTAGTCATGAATGAAGTGGTACCTAATCTCAATATGCTTCGACCGGTCATGAAACAATGGATTCTTAGAGAGTTTGATACAACTCTGATTATCACAGTGAATGACAGTTGGTGACATCTCCTGACCAAATAACCCAACCAGCATATTACAAAACCAAATGGCCTCGCAACTGGCCTGACTATCCGCCATATACTCTGCCTTGGCCAAACACAAAGAAACTGACTTCTTCTTCTGGCTAAACTAAGAAACAAGTCCTGACCCCAAACTAAAGTAGCACCCTGAGGTGCTTTTCCTGTCAGCAACACATCTTGCCCATTCTGAATCTGTGTAGCCAACCAAACTTACTCCATCTCTCCTGACATAGTCTAGGCCATAGTCCACTGTCCCAACAACACATTTCAAGATGTGTTTTTCCCCAACCATGTGAACACTCCTCAACTCAACCATGTGTTGACTGAGAGTGTTCACTACAAAACAAATATATGATCTGGTGTTAACTAGATACATAAGTGAACTGATCAACTGCATGTATATTGTGGCATCCACCAACTGGCTATCTAAAGCACTAAGCTTCTTCCAGTTGGTGATCATAGGTGTAGACATGGGTTTGTAGTCCTCCATCTGAAATCTTCTCAAAATATTTGTTGCATACTTCCCCTACCTGAGAAATATGTGACCCTCCTCCTGCCATACCTCCATACCTAGAAAGTAGTGCATCAATTAAATATCACTCATCTCAAACTCTGATGCAAGTCCCAGCTTTCACTTAGCTATGAGATCCTCTGCTATAGTAATGAATAAATCATCCACATAAAAAATGAGAATGAGCATGTCCTCACCCCTAATGATGAAATAGAGGTTCAGATCAGCATCTCTCTTCTCGAAGCCCATCTGAAGCAAATAAGTATCAATGTGTGAATACCAAGCTCGGGGAGATTGCTTTAGACCATGTAGTGTCTTCCTCAAAAGACACACGTGAGTCTCCCTGTCACTCACCTCAAACCCCTATGGTTGATCTATGTACTCCTCCTCCTCAATAAATCCATTCAAAAATGTGGTTTTCACATCCATTTAGTGAATGTGCCAACCCATCTCCACGGTTATGGAAATGATAGTCCTGATAGAAATGTATCTCACAACTGGTGTGAAAGTCTTGTCATAATCGACTCCCTCAATCTGTGAGAATCCTCGTGCCACAAAACGGACCTTGTGTTTCTCAATGCTAACATTTGGAGCAATCTTAGTCTTCTACAACCACTTGGAATTCACAACTAACTTCCCCACTGGCCTCGGAACCACATCCCATAAATCATTGCACATAATGGAGTCATACTCCTCTACCATGGCCTCTCTCCAGACCCGATGGTCCATTGCATGCAAAAAATTATGTGGCTCAGTATCCCTAATACTCATCACTAGTGACAAATATGCTCCCAATCTGACTGGTGGCCTTCTCTCTCTGATCTGGCTCTTGGGCTCCCCTACATTCTCCTTGGCCTCTTTCAAGGTCTCCTGAAACCATCTAGGTCTCCTCTTCCTTGAGGTGGTGAACGGAGAAGTAAGGTCTCTCTTCCCAAGATTGACTGCCTCAGGACTCGTCTCAACACTCTGAGATCATGAATTTTGTGCTCCCTCTAAAGTATGTGCCCCATCTAACTAAACATGCTCTGACTATGACCCTGAAGTTGTGCATGGTGACCCTATCACCCCTGATACTGGTGTACTCAAAATCTGATGTTGTGCTCCCTCTGAGACTGCAATCGACGACTCTGCCTCATCCTCAACTCCAAATCTCGACTTAAGAGATCTTGCAAAATCCCTATCCTCCTCAAAGCCGATATCTCTACTCACCACCACTCTCCTAAGTGGAGGAATGTAGATGTGATAAGATTTCGACACCTCTGATTATCCAACTAGAATCCCCTGCTGGGTTGTGGGGTCTAGCTTTATCCTCCTCTTCAAGGGGAAATGAGAGAAATTCAAGCACCCAAAGATCCTGATGTGCTCAACATAGGGCCTCCTACCAGTGAAGGCCTCCTCAGAATCATCTTCCCCAAAATCCTGTGGGGCCTCCCATTCTACAGGTAAATTGTTGTAGCACATGCCTATGCCCATAAGTACAAAGGAAAACTTTGATCATGCAGCATGGATCTCACTACACCAGTAATGGCCCAGTTCTTCCTCTCGAAAACCATGTTCTGCTGGGGATTGTAAGGTATGGTCATCTATCTCCTGATGCCATGTTGTGCATAGAAGTCTACAAATTGTCTCGAGGAATACTCTCCCCCATTATTGGACCACAAGACTTTGATCTTCTTTCCTGATTGGTTCTCCACAAGAGCTTTGAACTCTTGGAACTGTGTGAAGACCTCACTCTTGGCATTCAGGAAATAGATCTAAGTCTTCCTCAAGTAGTCATGAATAAATGTGAGATAGTATTCACAACCACTCAAGGACCTTCAAGTCACGGGCCCACGCACATCTGTGTGTACTAAATCCAGTATCCTAGTTGACCTGGTGTCACTGTTGGGGAACAATGCATTGGTAAAATTACCAAGAACACACCCTCTACACACATCTTGATCCTCAATACTAATCTGTGGCACTCTGGTCACAACCTCTCTCAATCCTCCAAGAGCCCCATGATGTAGGTGGGCCATCCTGTGATGTCATAACTCACATATCTATCTATTGTTGTCGCTACTCGCTTCCAATGCATGAAGTGGCTGAAAAAGTAATCTGAACAGTTTCCCATCCCTCACTCCAATCACCTATTCTGAGGCAAGTGAAGACCCCTGAGGATGAATTAGTACCTTAGTGGATCTGAATGTCACCTCAAGACCTCTATCCTAGAGTGTGGAAATTGAAATCAAATTCTTCTTCATCTTAGGGACATAAATAATATATGTGAATGATATAGGTGGCATGCCATCTCTCTGAAAGGCAACTGTGTCAACCGCTGCAACTCTGAACACTCTGTCATCTCCAAGAGAAATCTCAATCCTGACCTCGGTGTCTCTGAGATAAGAAAAATTCTCTTGAAGTCCAGTCATATGGCTCAAATCCCCTCTATCAATATACCAGATACTGGGTGTCGTCTCAACTGAAGTGCAACATATGAGGAAAGCACACTCTCTCTGAAACTGTGTCTAAAACTCTATCTCATATGTTGTAGCTGGGGTATCACCCTTCTTCTTCTTCCTATTCGGGCACTATCTAGCATAGTGCCCAAACTTATTACAAACAAAGAACTTCACTTTTCTCATATCTCTCCTCTAACCACTACCCTGACCAATTCTTCTCTCTCCTCCTCCACTCCCCTGTGGTGGGGCCCCAAACTTGGGACCCTGCCGACCCCCATGGCCAGCCTTCTTCTTGCCATTTTTCCAAAGAGAAAAATCCTCCTCAACCTGACTAATATATTGTTGTTGTTGTCACCATTGTCCAGAAGCCTCGGCTGCAAGCCTAATATCCTCCTGGACGAAGTCATCCCACATCCTCTCCCATGTAGGCATGACCTCCCTGACAACAATGCCATGTACAAATGGACCCCACGGTTTGGTGAATCTATTCATAGCTTGCCTCACCAAAGAGTTAGGATCAACAACCTCTCTGACAGCTCCAAGATCATCTATGATCTAAGTGTAACGACCAAGGAATGAAGTTACCGACTCATCCTTGAGCATGTGAATTCCCCTGAGTTGGTCATGAAGAACCATCTTCCAGTTCTCATTGAAGCTCTCATACAACTTTCATAGAGATGCCCACATATCGTATGCACAAGTATTCCCCATCAAATGGGGTATGATAGGGTCACGAACTGCATCACAAATAGTCATCTTTGCCTTGTTGTTCCTTTTCTCTAACTCTGCCACCAAGGAGGGAGCAGTAACAATAATGGGGGGAACAGTTGCCGGGACTATGTCCCATAGCTCTAGGTCCTCTAAGATGAAGATCATCCTCGCCTTCCAAGGTGACCAATTTCTAGCCACTGCTAGCCTATCCTCAACTCGCATCTGAGATGTTGATATGTGTGCCAAACTAAAATCCCCAATTGATTCTCACACTGCCAAGGAAAACACCGTCTCACTCCTTTCAACACATGTGTGAAAAGAGACAAGTGTAATCTGACCTCACTCCTAACAAAATAGGTGTGAAAAGAGGTCAATTCAAATCAGCCTCACTCCTACTGCATAGGTGTGAAAAGAGACTGATGACTAGTGCCAAAATCTTCCCAACTGTCCTCTGAAAAAATCTTCCCTCTAACAACCACTGAATGAGTCAATGGATGTCCTCAAAAATCTGCCAAGAAGATGTATATCACGACCAACAAAATGTTGTCCCAACTGCTCAAAATTTCAGCCACCTCAACTTTGATACCATGAAGATTTTCAGGTCCTATCAAGCTTTCCTACTAGGTCTATATTTGACCACAGTTAGGTTCTAAGTTTCAACTGCCAAATGTAGTATATGTTGTTTTTTTATAACAGCCAACAGTCCAAGAACTTCTTGCTGATTTGTTACGGTTATATTTGTGATTTTGGGTGCTCTAGCATGTAGTTTTAGTGACCAGATGTTAGCACATGCATACCAAAATAAATACAACACACCTATAGATCTTTACAACTAAAAATAAACATATCTAAGAGACTAACACATGCATTTTTGTACACAGGTATTTTTGGTCAACATGACCCTGGATAAAACCCCCACGGGGAAAACCAGTTTGGAATATACATGTATATATGAGGAACGAAGAAGATGGAATACAGAAAGTACAATATATAATGGAACCTGATACAATAACAACCCAAAGTGAGTTGATATACAATCCCAAAGTCTCCAAGTGTGCCCCAAGAAGGTATGTCCCACATACAAGCTGGAAAAACCACTGAAATTGCTCCAACTGGAAACTGTGAGCTCAGATATGAAAACCCCTCTGCAGGAATGAAGCTCTGTTGGATAGCCTCCCTCTGCAACTGATCTCACTGCAATATGATGGCTATAATTCCTCCCACAACTAATGTGCCCCAATCTGGAAATGCACCCTCCTCAGAAGTAGAACTTGTCCACTAAATAAAAAAAGGTAGATGATGCAAGCCTCCCTCCATGAAATCTAGTGCCCAATCTCAAGCATCCTCATTCAAAAAACCTCATGCTCATCCTCCAAGAACTCCTCTCACAATGAAAAAAATAAGAATGAATGCCTCCTTCACCCTTTGCACCCCTCTTTGACAACCAAAAGGAAACCTAAGATATGAATGGTGGATATCATATCATCTCCCATCTAATCAATGGTTGAGATCTCCCCATAAATATCTAAATCAATAACCCACTTTGGGTTAAGTTTCCTAAGTCAACTTTATGTCTCTAATTCACCCCCTTTGTGAATTAATCGTCACTTTTAGGCCAAAAATGACTAAATTTCACTTTAGACAAAGTCAAAGTGAAATTAGACAAAAGTACAAGGTACAAAGTGTAATGTTCATCCCACATGTGCTAAGGAGGCCACAAGCACATGGGGAACACCTCCCAAGGTACAAAAATCAATATTTTATGGCCTACTACAATGCCTCTGGGGATATCAACTGGAGCAACTGGATGAATTGGATCAATGGTTGTATCCCTCTGAACTACTGAAGGGGAGAATTTATTGTCTCTTCCTTCTTCTCAAACAATTTGACTCCCTCTGATGTCTAAAGGATAGACATCTTCATTTTCCCTTGTTTCTAACTTGGAGACATCTCATGTCTTCTCATGTCTTCTACTGACTCTACAGTACTTGTTGGCCTCTCATACTAGGATAATAACCAGGATGAAATCCCACAGGGATAACAATCAAAATGGCCTCCTCTACTGGGATAATAACCAAACAAGAGAAAAAAGGACTCTGGTACCAGGGATAATGGTCCAAGTCATGAGGGATCCCACACCGGGGATAATACCCTTCATAAAAAATGCAAGCAACTACAGGTTAATCAAATAAGGAAAGTAGTACACAAACTTACCCTTGTCTACAGTCATGCTCAATATTGTATTTATTTTTAGAGGAAGTAATCATCATTTCTCACATCTTCAACCTTCTGAGTTGGGTCTGGATCCATGTCAGTAGTGGAAGCATATTGTCTTTCTTTATTCCGATTAGGACAATTTCTCACAGTGTGTCCATACTTGTCACATCTGAAGCACTGGACCTTTGACATGTATTTTCTATGATAACCTAAATCCTTCTCGTCTTTTAATGTTGTCCTTAAGTTTCTTTTATTTCTTCCTCCTTTCTTTGTATTAAGTGCAATAGAATGATTTTCATCATGATGGGAGTCTTCCACTCCTCTAGCTATAAGTCTTATTTATTCCTGGGTACAGTGTGTCCATAGACGATAAAAAATAGGCAGTTGTTCTCTACCACTGATACTTTGAAGAAATGGTTCCCAATGTTTTGGAATATTATTGAGAGTAGAAAAAACAAGTTCTCTATATGATATTATTTCTCCAATGGAACCTAGTTGATATCTAATCTATGACATCTTCATTAAGAAGGTAGCCATGATGTCACCTTTTGTCATCTTGATATTTTGAAGTTGGCCCTTCAATGTAACCGCTCTGAGGGTGTTATTAATCTCAAACATATACTTCAATGGTTCATATATTTCATAATTTGTCTGCATGTTGTAAATATGAGGCAGGAGATGATTTCTTACTGAGTAGATGATTATCTTTCTTTCCTTGACGTCATCTTCCTTCTTTTCTTCCTTCTCTTCATTGGTAGTTGTCTCTAGTAAACGTTTTTTCATAACCCACAATAAATATTCCTCTTCAAGGGTGACCTAAAGTCTTGACTTCTAGGAACTAAATTTTCTAAATCCATCAAGCCTATCCTCCACCAAGGTTTTGTTCACCATATTTTCAGATTCTTCACAACCCCTTGCCAACTAGGATAGAAAACCTAACAGCTAGGATAGGCTAGAAAACTTAGGTTTTGTTGGGCTTATCACTGCCAACAATAATCCTTGGAGTTAGGAAGAACATTGGTAAGCTTGAAAGATTCTTCAATGAGCTATAAAAACCCTAATACAAAAAATCTACAGAAAATTGCGGAACCCTAGAAACTCTAGGGCCAAAAATCCAAAATTCTTGAAATTTAACTCTAAGAGTCTCTGGAGGTGCGCTGAAGGAGTTCATACTCTATTATTCCAATTTTAGCCCCAACATCCAAGTATTAAGTGTTGGAACATCAAAACAAGAGAGGGTCATATTGAATTGCATAAACCCTAGAAGCCCATACAGATTTACAGAAAAGGAGGATGGATGGCTTTAATGTGGTGCAATGGGTTCTTCAAGATCTATGATCTGAAACCATGTTGAATTTTCACTATGCTAGGATCAAGCATGAGGTTTATTTCATTTTAGTCATGTACTTGAACCCTAAACAAATTCATCTACACCATTCACAAGTGTTGCAATAACCAAGATCACAAGAAGAAATACCATGCACATGAACACAATAAATATAATGGGAAAACCCTTCTCAACAAGGGAGAAAAACCCAGCAATCATTTTCTATATTCTCAAGATAATATTCTCCAACCATGAAACCTTATTGCACATAATAGGGTGCTCTACTACCTTTAAACTTGCACCCAAGAGAGGTGCACACTTCAGCCATAGAAGATGTACCTGCTGAAATTTGCAAATGACAAGTGACATGTCTGTTTCCTCAATGGGGAAATCACATTTATTTATACTAGACTGGATATACCAAAAGTGGTGTCTATTGGCACAATAGGGATGACCTCAATAACTCATAAAATAATTGATTAATACAATAACCATTAATTATCTTTCACATATGGTGGAGCTGACCTGTACCCTTTACATCACAACCAGGGTTACAAGTAAATCCTAGTCTCAGAGAATATAGCAAGGGATCTCACACATCCTCTAGTTCTCAGCCACTAGGGGCATGTCCACCTATGCTAATTCATAAGGACGTCCTTCTCAATAGTTCTCTATCTCATAGAGTCCACGTGAGAATCATATGGAGTACCATCTTAAGCTTGAATCAACTTAGTCCACAAGGCAAGAGACCACAATTCATAACAACTCAGTCCAGAGTCTGACACACACCCATGACATGGGAACCTTCATGTTAATGTCTATGCCATTATTATAGTTCTTTTCATTTCAATAGATAAGAGAATCATAAGAAAAAGATCACTCATAAATACACATTCACAAGAGCCACAACATTTATCCTGGGAAACCCTCTAGGGGAAGAAAACCTAGCAAAACTTCCTTATCATAAATTGCCAATACAATGTTCAAGACATAACTCAAACCAATACAGATAGTCCTCCCCAAAATATGTGTCACTCTTCTTCTCCTCTCTCCAATTGGTAATTGCAGCTTGCCTCATAAGAGAATGAGCAAGTGAGTTGTGTGATAAAGTGAGGTGCTAGCCTCCTATATATACAAGACTGGCACGTGTGAGAGGGTTTCACTGGCAGGGTCGGCCTCTCACTTTGGGTGGGTAAACCCACCTTTAAATTAATTATGGGTCTCAATAATAACATCTAGGGCCGAATTCTTATTCTGCCTATTATAATTGTCCCATGACCAATATGCAAAAGGGGATTTGGTCCTAATACAATTACCAACATGATTAATCCACAATGGGGATTAATCTTAATAATAAAATAACAATAAGAATAAGAATACTCTTCGTAGATACATTATTTCAACACTCCCCCTTAACAAGAAAAGTCTTCTTCAACAGCATCAGGCGAGAGAGGTATGCGTCATCAGTGGCATCAGGAGGACAGTACTGTCAATATCATCTTGAAACATTGGCTAGCATATTTACGAGTCATCGGAAGTTTTCTTCATTGGAAGAATAATCATTATCGAAATAATTTTGTCGTCATCTACATCAAATGTATCAGTAAAAATGATACCTCATCACAACACTAGGCTGGCACATCACAGTACTACACTGGCTCAATGTCACAGCGGTTAAGTTGGTAGCTCAGTGTCAGTCACATCTCTCTTTACATCTAACAACGAGGTCAGAAGCAAGGAATCATCTTTCTTTACATCTAACAACTAGGTCAGAAGCAAGGAACACATCATCATCTCACTTTACATCTAACAACTAGGTCAGAAGCGAGGAATCATCTTGTTTTACGTCTAACAATGAGGTCAAAAGCAAGGAACACAACAACATCTTGTTTTACGTCTAACAACTAGGTCAAAAGCGAGGAATCATCTTGCTTTACGTCTAACAACGAGGTCAGAAGCAAGTAACACATCAACATCTCACTTTACATCTAACAACTAGGTCAGAAGCGAGGAATCATCTTTCTTTACGTCTAACAATGAGGCCAGAAGCAAGGAACACATCATCATATCGCTTTATGTATAACAACAAGGTTAGAAGCGAGGAATCATCTTTCTTTAAGTCTAACAACTAGGTCAGAAGCAAGGAATCCATAGCATCATGCTTTACGTCTAACAGCGAGGTCAGAAGAAATGACTCATCTTGCTTTACATCTAACAACAAGGTCAGAAGCAAGGAACACACAATGTCATGCTTTACGTCTAACAGCGAGGTCAGAAGAAAGGAATATATGTACTATACCAAGCTTATCTTGAAAGTGTTCTAACTTTACACAAGATAGAGGCTTGGTCAATATGTCAGCAACATGTTCATCTGTGCTAATGTACTGGAGCTTCAAGGCTCTTCTCTTTACCATGTCGTAGATGAAATCATAGCGGATCTCTATGTGCTTCGACCTGTCGTGGAATACATGATTCTTTGTCATCTTTGTGCATCTCTAGTTGTCACATATAATCGCGGTTTCTCTCATCTCCAAGTCAAATAGGCCTGTCAGCAACTTTCGAATCCATATAGCTTCACAACTAGCAGAACATGTGGCAATGTATTCTCCTTCCGCTGTGCTGAGAACAATATTGGATTGCTTTCTTCTCTGCCATGAGATCATGGTTGATCCCAAACTGAAACAACATCTGGAAATTCTTTTTCTATCTACAATGCTTCTTGCCCAATCTGCATCAGTATATCCACTCAATGTGAAGTCATGATCTCCATCATAGTTGATATCATAATCCATTTTACCTTTAAGGTACCTCATCACATGTTTTGCATCCACTAGGTGAACACATCTGGGCTCTACCAGAAAATGACTTAAGGTGTTCACTGCAAAACAAATGTCTGGTCTAGTGTTCATCAGGTACATCAGTGATCCAATAATCTGTTTGTACAGTGTGGCATCTATCAAGTCTGACGAAGTATCGACCAGCAGCTTTAGCTTCGCTTCCATGGGTGTATTCATGGACTTGCATTCTAGCATGTCGAATCTCTTTAGGATTTCAACCGTGTACTTTCCTTGATTAAGGAATATCCTTTCTGGAATTTGCCATACCTCAAGACCTAAGAAGTAATGCATTAGGCCAAGGTCTTTCATTTCAAATTCTACGACAAGTCTCTGGTTACATTCAACGATGAGATTTTCTTCTCCAGTTAAGAATAATTCATCCACATACAATAGTAAGATTACCGGTTCATTATCCAAAATTTTGAAGTAGAGATTTGAGTCTGCTTTACACTTGGTAAAGCCTAAGCTCGTCAAGAAACTGTCTATATGGCCATACCAAACTCTGGGACCTTGCTTCATTCTGTATAAGGATTTCTTCAAGCAACAGACATGAGACTTCATGTCTTCAACCTAAAATCCTTGGGGTTTCTCTATATACACTTCCTCTTCGATAACACCATTTAGGAAAGCTATCTTCACATCCATCTGGTGCAGCTTCCATTTCATCTTGGCGACAAGAGCTATAATGGTTCTGATTGAAGTGTATCTGGACACAGGAGTGAATGTCTCTTCATAATCAATGCCTTCCTTCTGGGAAAAGCCACGAGCAAAAAATATTGCTTTATATTTCTCAATACTTCCATCAGCAGCATGTTTTATTTTGAAGAGCCATTTTGATGATACCACATCCTTACTTTTTGGTCTGGGAACTATTTCCCAAACATCATTCTTTATTATGGATTGGTATTCCTCTATCATGGCATCTGCCCGTTCCTTCTTTTGAATGTCCTCTTCAAAGCATGTAGGTTCTTCATCAAGTAGATTGCACATCAAAGCCGTGTAACTGGAGAGTGGCTTTGGTCTTTTCACCTGTCTTGTGGTTCCTTCTGGAACACCATACTTCTCTCCATATTGTATAAGATCTCTTCCCCAAGTAGGCTTTATTTTATGGGAGAAGGTCATATGAGGAGGTCTTTGAACTTCTGATACATCATGATCTTCAGGAGTCTCCTCATCAAGGAAAGTTACGACTTCCCTTACAGGTTCTGTAGTTCTGGGAACTTCCCTCACGGATTTTGTACTCCTGGGATTTACAGGTTCCTCTTCATACATTTCTTCAAGATGGCATCTTCTTGATTTCTTAAGTGTTGCTTCTTCATCAAAGCTCATGTCCCTTCTGATCTCAATATGGTGATGACCAGGTATGTAGATTCTGAAGGCCTTGGATACCTGACAGTATCCCACAAATATTCCCTTCTTTCCATAGGGTTCCAACTTGTTTCTTTTCTCTTTCGGTATATAAATAAACAGTGGACGGCCAAATATTTTGAGATGGATTACCTCTGGCTTCTTTCCGGTGAACTTTTCTTCTGCGGTATTGAACCCAAGTGCACTATGGGATAATCTGTTATGCACATAAAAAACTGCCATTGCTGCTTCTACCCATATGCACATAGGAAGATCTTGATCATGAATTATGGTCTTTATAGCTTCCATAATTTTTTTGTTCTTCCTTTCAGCTACACCATTTTGTTGGGGATTATAGGGAGTAGTGAGTTCCCTCTTGATCCCAGCATCTCTACAGAAGTTCACGAACTCCTTTGAGGTATATTCTCCTCCATTATCTGACCTGAGTATCTTAATCTTTCTTTCGGAAAGATTCTCTATCAAGGCTTTGAATTCCTTGGATTTGTTGAATACTTCATCTTTAGATTTTAATAAATATATCCAGGTCTTACGAGAATAATCATCAATAAATGATACATAGTATACATACCCGCTAATGGAGGATGATAGCATTGGGCCACACACATCTGAATGAATGACTTCCAATACTCCTTCTGCTTTGCTGTCCCTTTTTGGAAAAGGGTTCTTGATGTTCTTCCCTTGTGCACATCCATTGCATATGCCTTCCTGATCAACCTTGAGTTCTGGTAAACCTATGACATCTTTGCATAGGTATGGTAGCGAATTATAGTTTATGTGGGCCAATCTTCTATGCCAAAGTTCACATGAGTTTTCGATGGCATGGGTCATGGTGGTTTTGGGGTGACCCTTCAGCTTATATAATCCATTTTCTTCACTTCTAATGATGATTGCTTCATTTAAGGTTTCTCCCTTAGCCCACATAAGAAATTCTCCATCTATGAAGGCAAATCTATAACCTTTCTTGTCTAAAGATGACATGTAGAGTAATTTCTTCTTTAGGCCTGGTACGTAGAGTATGCCCTTCATTGTTATTGAGTTTTCTGAATCTAGCTTGTAGTTTGATTCTCCTATTCCCTTGATGGGATATTGATAATGATCTCCAAGAGTTACTTTCTGAGAAAACTTCCTTTCTGAAATACAAGAGAGAGTATTTTTCTTACCCGTCATGTGTTTTGATGCACCACTATCAATGAGCCATGTGTCCTCTCCAAGTGATACAGATCCTAAGAGAGCTGAGATCAAAACATGGTCCTTAATCATCTTCATAGGTGGTTCTTCATCTTCGGCTATGTGAGAATGTTGCCTTTTGTGCTTCCTCTTGTATTCTTCTCTTATGAATAGACAAATTTTCACCTTGTGTCCCATCTTATCACAATGATAGCATTGTATAGATGAGAGATCACATCCCTTGCATTATCCTTTCTTCTGAAAATTTCTTGAATGAGATTCTTGTTTGTTGAATTTATTTGATGGTTGTGGTTCTCTATGAGATTCCCTTTTGAGGTACGGTTTCTTCCTTCTTCCTTTTGTATGAGTAGCTAGGGCTTGATCATCATCCCTTGCTAGTAGTGCTTCACGGTTGTCTACCCTTGTCTCTTCTTGGATGCATTCTTCCCATAGGCCTTCAAACTATAGTTTTTCCTTTCTACCACATACCAACTGGATGAAAGCATCCCAAGGTCTTACGAGACCATTTAGGGTTTTTATTATGAATTCGTCTTCATCGATGGTGTCTCCAATCTATTTTAACTATTCTTTTATTTCTGAGATTCGGGAGAAATATTCTTGAATCATTTCTCCTTTCTGCATTTTGGTATTCTTCAATTGAGATCTTAGATTCATATTTCGATTGATTTTCTTTCCTTCATATAGTTTTCTTAGAGTGTCAAACATATCCTTCGGAGTTTTCTTGGACGATACATACAGGATCAGGTGGTCTTTGATTGAATCTGCAATGATTCTTTCAGCCCTGATTGAGTCCCTCTGATGCTTCGCTTTCTCTACAACATCTTCAGGTTCCTCCACTTCTTCTTTGATCAATTTTGTTAGGTCATTCTCTGCAAGGATCAGACCAATCCTATACTTCCAGGCACGGATGTTGTCTATGCCTTCTAGTTTCTCAACAAGCTTGGTGCTTGCATACATCTTTTACTTGGTGCACTTGGCTAAGGCGAGTAGCCTGGTGTCCTTAGATCTGAGAAAATCCAATTTTTACCCTGTCAAATCTGATCTGTGGATTTATGGACTCGTGCTTCTGGTACTCTGGTACTTCTGGTATTGGTTTTCTGGTACTTCTGGTACTTTTGTGAAACTAGGGTTTCACTTTCTAGGAGATCCAACCACTGAAAAGGTGCACTATAGGTACCAAATTGATCCCTGGGGAAGGGCACAACGTTCTAGGTGGTTAGGGAGCTGAAAATATTCACTTTTGCAAAACCCTAATTTTTGGGTATGGTAACAGTAACATTTTTCCTCTTGCAAATTGTGCTTCCTTCAGGTTGGCTCTGATACCATGTTAATGTTTATGCCATTATTATATTTCTTTGCATTTCAATAGATAAGAGCATCATAAGAACAAGGTCACTGAGAAATACACATTCATAAGAGACACAACATTTATCCTAGGAAACCCTCTAGGGGAAGAAAGCCCAACAAAACTTCCTTATCATAAATTGCCAATACAATGTTCAAGAGATAACTCAAACCAATACAAATATTCCTCTCCAAAATATGTGCCACTCTTCTTCTCCTCTCTCCAACTGGTAATTGCAGCTTGCCTCATAAGAGAATGAGCAAGTGAGTTGTGTGATAAAGTGAGGTGCTAGCCTCCTATATATACAAGACTGACACGTGTGAGAGGGTTTCAATGGCAGGGTCGACCTCTCACTCTGGGTGGGTAAATCCACCTTTAAATTAATTCTAGGTCTCAATAATAACTATTGGGGCCGACTTCTTATTCTTCCCATTATAATTGTCAGATGACCAATCCGCAAAAGGGGATTTGGTCCTAATACAATTACCGACATGATTAATCCACAATGGGGATTAATCTTAATAATAAAATAACGGTAATAATAAGAATACTCTTCACAGTTACATTATTTCAACACTCCCCCTTAACAATAAGGGTCTTCTTCAACAACATTAGGCGAGAGAGGTCTGCATCATTAGTGGCATTAGGAGGACAATATTGTCAATATCATATTGAAACATTGGCTATCATATTTAAAAGTCATCGAAAGTTTTCTTCATTGGAAACATCATCATTCTCGAAAGAATGTCATCATCATCTGCATCAAAATGTATCAGTAAAAATGATACCTCATCACAGCACTAGGCTGACACATCACAGTAATACACTGGCTCAATGTCATAGCGGTTAAGGTGGTAGCTCAATTTCAGTCACATCTTGCTTTACGTCTAACAACAAGGTCAAAAGCAAGGAATCATCTTGCTTTACATCTAAAAACTAGATCAGAAGCAAGGAACACATCATCATCTCACTTTACGTCTAACAACTAGGTTAGAAGCGAGGAATCATCTTGTTTTACGTCTAACAATGAGGTCAGAAGCAAGGAACACATCAACATCTCACTTTATGTCTAACAACTAGGTCAAAAGCGAGGAATCATCTTGCTTTACGTTTAACAACAAGGTCAGAAGCAAGGAGCACATCAACATCTCGCTTTCCGTCTAACAACTAGGTCAGAAGCGAGGAATCATCTTGCTTTACGTCTAACAATGAGGTTAGAAGCAAGGAACACATCAACATCTTTCTTTACATCTAACAATGAAGTCAAAAGTGAGGAATCATATTGCTTTACGTCTAACAATTAGGTCATAAGCAAGGAATCCACAGTGTCATGCTTTACGTCTAACAGCGAGGTCAGAAGCAATGACTCGTCTTGCTTTACGTCTAACATCGAGGTCAGAAGAAAGGAACACACAACGTCATGATTTACATCTAACAGCAAGGTCAGAAGAAATGACTCATCTTTCTTTACGTCTAATAGTGAGGTCAGAAGTAAGGAATATATATACTCCCCCTTTCAGGGAGGGTCCTTTCGGACTATACCAAGCTTATCTTGAAAGTGTTCAAACTTTACACGAGATAGAGGCTTGGTCCACACATAAACAACATGTTCATCCATGCTAATGTACTGGAGCTTCAAGGCTCTTCTTTGTACCATGTCGTAGATGACATGATAGTGGATATCTATGTGCTTCGACCTATCGTGGAATACAGGATTCTCTGTCATCTTTATGCAACTCTGGTTGTCACATAGAATCGCGGTTTCTCTCATCTCCAAGTCAAATAGGCATGTCAGCAACTTTCGAAGCCATATAGCTTTGCAGCTAGCAGAACATGCGGAAATGTACTCTGCTTCTGCTATGCTGAGAGCAATACCGTATTGCTTCCTACTCTGCCACAAGATCATGGTTGATCCCAAACTGAAACAGCATCTGAAAGTGTTTTTTCTGTCTGCAATGCTTCCTACCCAATCTGCATCAGTATATCCACTGAATGTGAAGTCATGATCTCCATCATAGCTGAGACCATAATCCATTGTACCTTTAAGGTACCTCATCACATGTTTTGCAACCACTAGGTGAACATGTCTAGGCTCTAACAGAAACTGACTTTAGGTGTTCACTGCAAAATAGATGTATGGTCTGGTGTTCATCGGGTACATGAACGATCCAATAATCTATCTTTACAGTGTGGCATCTATCAATTCTGATGAAGTATCAACAAACGGCTTCAACTTTGCTTCCATGGGTGTATTCATGGACTTGCATTCTAGCATGTTGAATCTCTTTACGATTTCGACCGTGTACTTTCCTTGATTAAGGAAGATCCTTTCTGGACTCTACCATACCTCAAGCCCTAAGAATTAATGCATTAGGCCAATGTCTTTCATTTCAAATTCTGCGGAAAGTCTCTGTTTACATTCAACGATGAGCTTTTCTTCTCCAGTTAAGAACAAGTCATCCACATACAATAGTAAGATTACTGGTTCATTATCCATAATTTTGAAGTAGATATTTGAGTCTGCTTTACACTTGGTAAAGCCTAAGCTCGTCAAGAAACTATCTATACGGCCATACCAAGCTCTAGGAGCTTGCTTCAATCCGTATAAGGCTTTCTTCAATCGACAGACATGAGACTTCCTGTCTTCAACCTCAAATCCTTGGGGTTGCTCTATATACACTTTCTCTTCGATAACACCATTCAAGAAAGTTGTCTTCACGTCCATCTGGTGCAACTTCCATTTCATCTTGGCAGAAAGAGCTATAATGGTTCTGATTGAAGTGTATCTGGCCACAGGAGTGAATGTCTCTTCATAATCAATGCCTTCCTTCTGGGAAAAGCCACGAGTGACAAATCTTGATTTATATTTCTCAATACTTCCATCAGCAACATGTTTTATTTTGAAGAGCCATTTTGATGATACCACATCCTTACTTTTTGGTCTGGGAACTATTTCCCATACATCATTCTTTATTATGAATTGGTATTCCTCTATCATGGCATCTTCCCATTCCTTCTTTTGAATGGCCTCTTCAAAGCATGTAGGTTCTTCATCAAGTAGATTTCACATCAAAGCCGTGTAACTAGAGAATGGCTTTGGTCTTTTCACCTGTCTTGTGGTTCCTTCTGGAAAACCATACTTCTCTCCATCTTGTATAAGCTCTCTTTCCCATGCAGGCTTTATTTTATGGGAGAAGGTCATATGAGGAGGTTCTTGACTTCTGACACATCATGATCTTCAGGAGTCTCCTCATCAGGGGAATTTACGACTTCCCTTACAGGTTCTGCAGTTCTGGGAACTTCCCTCACGGATTCTGTAGTCCTGGGATTTACAGGTTCCTCTTCATACGTTTATTCAATTTGACATCTTCTTGATTTCTTAAGTGTTGCTTCTTCATCAAATCTCACGTCCCTGTTGATATCAATATGGCAGTGACTAGGTATGTAGATTTTGAAGGCCTTGGATACCTCACAATATCCCACTAATATTCCCTTCTTTCCGGAGGGTTCCAACTGGTTTCTTTTCTCTTTCGGTATATGAATAAACACTGGACAACCAATTATTTTGAGATGGCTTACCTCTGGCTTCTTTCCGGTGAACATTTCTTCTGGGGTCTTGAACCCAAGTGCACTATGGGATAATCTGTTATGCACATAAACCGTTGCCATTTTTGCTTCTGCCCATAAGCACACAGGAAGATCTTGATTGTGAATCATGGTCTTTACAGCTTCCATAATTGTTCTATTCTTCCTTTCAGCAACACCGTTTTGTTGGGAATTATAGGGAGTAGTGAGTTCCCTTTTGATCCCAACATCTCTGTAGAAGTTCCTGAACTCCTTTGAGGTATATTCTCCTCCATTATCTGACCTGGGTATCTTAATCTTTCTTTCGGAAAGATTCTCTATCAAGGATTTGAATTCCTTGAATTTACTGAATACTTCATCTTTAGATTTTAAGAAATATATCCAGGTCTTACAAGAATAATCATCAATAAATGATACATAGTATACATACCCGCTAATGGAGGATGATGGCATTGAGCTGCACACGTCTGAATGAATAAGTTCCAATACTCCTTCTTCTTTGTTGTCCCTCTTTGGAAAAGGCTTCTTGATGTTCTTCCCTTGCACACATCCATTGCATATGCCTTCTTGATCAACCTTGAGTTCTGGTAAAACTGTGACAACTTTGCATATGTATGGTAGAACCTTGTAGTTGATGTGGGCCAATCTTCTATGCCAAATTTTGGATGAGTTTTCGATGGCGTGGGTCATGGCGGTTTCTGGGTGACCCTTCAGCTTATATAAGCCATTTTCTTCACTTCCGATGATGATTGATTCATTTAAGGTTTCTCCCTTATCCCACATAAGAACTTCTCCATCTATGAAGGAAACTCTATAGACTTTCTTGTCTAAAGCTGATATGGAGAGTAAGTTCTTCTTTTGGCCCGATATGTAGACTACGTCCTTCATTGTTATTGAGTTTTCTAAATCTAGCTTGTAGTTTGATTCTCCTATTCCCTTGATGGGATATTGATAATGATCTCCAAGAGTTACTTTTTGAGAAAACTTATTTTCTGAAATACAAGAGAGTATTTTTCTTACCCGTCATGTGTTTTGATGCAACGCTATCAATGAGCCATGTGTCATCTCCAGGTGATACAAATCCTGAGAGAGTTGAGATCAAGACATGGTCCTTAATCATCTTCATAGGTGGTTATTCATCTTCGGCTTTGTGAGCATGTTGCCTTTTGTGCTTCCTCTTGTATTCTTCTCTTCTGACTGGACAATTATTCACCTTGTGCCCCATCTTATCACAATGATAGCATTGTATAGATGAGAGCTCTTTTCCCTTGTGTTGTCCTTTCTTCTGAAACTTTCTTGGAAGAGATTCTTGGTTGTTGAATTTTTTTGATGGTTGTGTTTCTCTATGAGATTCCCTTTAGAAGTACAGTTTCTTCCTTCCTCCTTTTGTATGAGTAACTAGGGCTTGATCATCGTCCGTTGCTAGTAGTGCTTCACAGTTGGCTACCCTTGTCTCTTCTTGGATGCATTCTTCCCATAGGCCTTCAAACTGTAGTTTCTCCTTTCTGCCACATACCGACTGGATGAAAGCATCCCAAGGTCTTGTGAGACCATTTAGGACTGTTATTATGAATTTGTCTTCATCGATCGTGTCTCCAATCGCTTTTAACTATTCTTTTATTTCTGAGATTCGGGAGAAATATTCTTGAATCATTTCTCCTTTCTGCATTTTGGTAATCTTCAATTGAGATCTTAGATTCATCTTTCAATTGATGTTATTTCCTTCATATAGTTTTCTTAAAGCGTCAAACATCTCCTTCGGAGTTTTCTTGGACGATACATATGGGATCAGGTGGTCTTTGATTGAATCTGCAATGATTCTTTGAGCCCTGATTGAGTCCTTCTGATGCTTCGCTTTCTCTATGGCATCTTCAGGTTCCTCCACTTCTTCTTTGATAATTTTTTCTAGGTCATTCTCTGCAAGGATCAGACTGATCCTATACTTCTAGGCACGGATGTTGTCTATGCCTTCTAGTTTCTCAATAAGCTTGGTGCTTGCAAACATCTTGTACTTGAGGCTATGAAAATGACCAAAAATTAAAAATGCTTAAAATCAAATTTTGACCTTACAAGGAGGTGCGCTTGGCTGAGGCGAGTAGCCTGGTGTCCTTAGATCTGAGTAAATCCAATTTTTTCCTCGTCAAATCTCATCTGTGGATTTCTAGACTGGTGCTTCTGGTACTCTGGTACTTCTGGTACTGGTTTTCTAGTACTTCTGGTACTTTTTTGAAACTAGGGTTTCACTTGCCGGGAGATCCAACCACTGAAAAGGTGTTCTATAGGTGCCAAATTGATCCTTGGGGGAGGGCTCAACTTTCTAGGTGGTTACGGAGCTGAAAATATTCACTTTTGCAAAACCCTAATTTTTGGGTATGGTAACAGTGATGTTTTTCCTCTTGCAAATTGTGCTTCCTTCAGGTTGGCTATGATACCGTGTTAATGTTTATGAAATTATTATAGTTCTTTGCATTTCAATAGATAAGAGCATCATAAGAACAAGATCACTCAAAAAATACACATTCATAAGAGACACAACAGTTATCCTGGGAATCCCTCTTGGGGTAGAAAACCCAGCAAAACTTCCTTATCATAAATTGCCAATACAATGTTCAAGAGATAACTCAAACCAATACAGATAGTCCTCCCCAAAATATGTGCCACTCTTCTTCTCCTCTCTCCAACTGGTAATTGCAGCTTGCCTCATAAAAGAATGAGCAAGTGAGTTGTGTGATAAAGTGAGGTGCTAGCCTCCTATATATACAAGACTGGCACGTGTGAGAGGGTTTCACTGGCAGGGCCGACCTCTCACTCTGGTGGGTAAACCCACCTTTAAATTAATTCTGGATCTCAATAATAACTGTTGGGTCCGACTTCTTATTCTTCCCATTATAATTGTCCGATGACCAATCCACAAAAGGGGATTTTGTCCTAATACAATTACCAACATGATTAATCCACAATGGGGATTAATCTTAATAAAAAAATAACAATAATAATAAGAATACTCTTCACATTTTCATTATTTCAACACTTCACCCTAGACATGGCTACACATCGTCTCATATCAATACAGAGAGGAACGACACACCCATCTCATGGGCATCCTCACCCCACACAGGGGCACACATCATCTCATCTCATTTAGGAGAGGAATGACGCACCCATCTCATGGGCTCTGTTGACCGCCTATTTAGCACAGGGGTCAACTCATGTATCATGAAGATTCATCTATGTCGAAGACAGAATTGGTTCTACTGGGTATCTTATACCCCAACACTTAAATTTTTGTAAACGGGATTTCCGCACCCCTGCGTGGGTTAATAATGTAATAATGTCTGCATGGATCATAGTTAGTTCAGGTACCTTGGGTGATCTATCAGGGGAGTTCCTTTCATCGAGGGTTTTTTATCCTCAGGTTGTCGACCAGACAAGCTCCTGGCCGACTTCCCTTGAGTTTTTCCCTCCACAGGCTTCCTCAAAAGTGGTGGAAGGCGCTCTGATGGTTTCATTCATTGAGTAACCTCTTAGGATTATTGTAAATGACCATGCCAGGCAGTGTCTGAAGTTTCGCGGAATTCCGTCGAGTCTAGGATAGTTTTTTTTAATTAATTAAATTTTTAAAAAATTTAATTAATTAATTTTTTTTGAGCTAAATATTGTAAAAACTTCGTCTTTGGGAGAAAGATAGGGGTATTTGTGCTCAAAATGAATGGAATAGCACTCCCTACACCCATGGACCAAGTTTCAGCTCAGTCAGACTAAGTTAACTATGTCTTAGTCCACTCAGAGTCAGTTTAGGGAAAAACAACAATTTTAATTACTAAGATGATATTATTAGAATATCATAAAAACATTATAATTTTGAGTTAGTGAGTGGATGTTAAGGTGGAAATGAGCAAGTTAGACCCTCCTAACCTACCCAAACCCATCCTAACCTTTTCCCAACTTAATTCAACCTATTAATTCACTTTTTGACCATCTTTTCCCTTGCCCTAATGAGAAAAACGACCCATTAACTAACAAATCCCCCAAATCTCTCCTCGAAACGTGAAAAGAGGCATCCACACATGTGGAGCGCTCCCCTAGACTTACCAAAACCCTAAACTAACCTTTTACCTAGCCTAACCCCCTTTCTAACTCACTCTAACTACCTAGAGGAGCTCACGCCCTCCTCTATGGTGCGCCCCATTGGTTAGGGAGTCACTCCCTATACCTAAAACCTAACCCACGTCCTATTTTTGGCAAGTGGGTTCTCTTTCCTATGACAAGTGCGCCCTTTTAGGACTCTTGCATCATCCCAACACCAACCCACCCCACCTTCTCTCTCTCCCAAGCTTCTTGTGGTGCGCCCCCATTGGTTGGAACCACTCTCCAACTCACCCAACTCACCCAACGTTCTATTTTTGGGACGTGGGTTCTCTCTCCCTTGACTAGTGCGCCCCTTTGGGTTAGATGCCTAGCCTATCTAACCTTTCCACCTCACCCTCTCACATTTCTCCCTCCTAAACCCTAACTTGGGTTCCCCCTTCTTGGGATTTGCTCTCTAACTCAACTCTTGACACTTGGAAGTGATCCAAGTGCTCTCTCTTTGCCTCCTAGGGTATAAATACAACCCTTCCTCACCTATTTTCTTCACCAATCTCTTGCTAACACTATTATGCTGAAATTTTTCACTATTCCATCTTCTTGCTCTTGCCATTTTGCCATCCATTCATTGCTCTTGGAGGTCTAGTAGCAAACCGGTGGCTACAACACTCTCCAATTTTTGG
>ML778010.1:848383-878717 GCA_009831015.1 Picea engelmannii
GCTTCCCTAGGAGTAAGCCTAGACGGAAGAGGTTCCAGTCAAGGTGACAGTGTGGGCTTGGAACCTAGACATTGTGTCTCCGAGGGCACACTAAGTGAGCAGGACTTAGCTCACGTTAGCAAGTGTGCATAAGGACGGCTACAGGTAGTTTGAAGAAATATAAGATACCATGTTATAAGAAGATTGCGTCAAAGATCATATGCTACAACTATAAGGAGATGGGACATTATTCCACACAATGTCCTCTTAAACATGAAAAGGGAAAGAAGACGCACCATGCATATACAACAGATGTTGAAGAGAAGAAGTCAAATGATGAAGAGTATGTATTTCATCCAGTGGTTCTTCCAAGCACGTGACTGGGAAACTATAAGAAGACAAGTCAAGTGGGACAACAACAACTAAGCTTCATGTTTTCATATCAAGTTTCATATTTTATATTGTTGCAATTTAAGTAAGTGTTGTAACTAGAATAATAGTCTTTAGAATTCTATTATTGCTATCAATATTTCTATTTTAGTAACACTTTATTATTGTTGGTATGATTAACATTAAGTAAATTCTCATATTAAAAGTGAACTTGTTCACAATATAAATTGATCTCCTCTAGGAGATGTTCTTCATTGTTGACCTTGTTCTAGGTAAGTTATCTTGTAAATTCCATGCATGTTAACATGGAGATGTTGTTGTTATTATTTATTGTTCCGGGCAGGTCATAGTTAATATCTCTGAGAGGGAGCCATATTAAAGGTTGCAGCAGAAAAAAGTGTATATGGTATCTAGCCAACACATGGAGAAGACTATTCAAACATAGAGTTGTGCACATCCATATAATGAAGGAGAAGAGGACAAAGTTAGAACCTTCTGGAAAGAAGGGCAATTTTGTAGATACATAGTATTTCATATGGAAATCGATTGTAAGGAGAAGAAGGCTCTGAACATGACCATACATATCCTTCTATTTAAGTTGAGCACTCTTCATATCACTAAGAAGAGTCACTAGAGCCAGAAGGGCATACCCAAAATCGTTACAGTGACTAGGAAGAGACCAGCATGGTCCCATGATACTTTGCAGAATGAAAAGGAGATACAGATGTATGGCATTTATGAGTCATATCATGAGGAGGAGTAGATGGCTCCACTAATGGTGAGTCAAGAGACCCCACCAATTACCAACTCAGAAGGTGATAGACTTCACAGGGATTCATCCCTTAGGATCTAGTAGGGATGATAACCCTCCCTAGGACAGTTCATAGGAGCATGCAGACTCAGAGTGAGCCTAATCTCATACAGAGTCAATGTCTTAGATAATTTAATTCATAAATTGTTCCTCCTCAGATTCAGAGATGTCTTCCATGATTGACAGACATGAGGCTAGATAGAATATTCATAGGCTCTGAGGAGATATGAGACCTCCCGGGAGGTGTAATGATCCCAAGCTAATTTTTTTCTTGGAATCACTAACTACCATTGATGTATTTGATGTGTAGGTGGAAATTGAAGTTGTTCTAGTTATTTTGATGATGTTTATACAACATTCATCCAATACATGCAAGATTACAACACACTCAAGATATAGAAAACACAAGCATAGGTCTGACCTTTATTATAAGAAGCATGAATCAGATACAATAGAGAGAAGATCTGGAATAATCCTCAGATGACTTCAATAGATAATAGATATGAGCTGCTACAAAATTCTCCTGCTAATACAAAATTTGCCTCCAAAGGATGGATAAGAAATGAAGATAAATACCAGGTAGATCTGATTCGTATGAATGCTAAACTCCTCAAGCTGAAGATGCCACTCTCTAGTAGAAGGTTGAAACCCTCAATAAATTGGACCTGATTAAGGAGGACTCCAAATGAACCCAAACTCTGCCAACTAATAGATCAGGGTGATAGGATTCCCCTCCTGAAGTCTCAGGCCAAAATGCTAAGGCTAACACCTCCAAATGTTGAATCCTCTAATGAGACTGCACCCTCCTAGATGCTTGGAACCCTAGATAACTCATCCCTGATCAAGGAGGCCTCCAAATTCTCTGAAACTCTCCAGGAATATATATCGGGCTATGGAAACCCCGTAGGAGAAGTTTCAAATCCAGATTCTAGGAAGAACTCCCTAGATCTAAGAAATACCGAATCACAGGATGCCCTCCTTGCCTCAAAGTCATCCCAAACTGTAGCTGAAGATCCGATGATGATAAATCTTCAAGAAAACCCTCAAATTTATGGTTGAGAACCTGCAAGTAAAACCCAAGTGTCGGAATGCCCAAAATCTCTCCTAATCAGCTGGATTGAACTCTCCTCTAGATAATGATGCGCCCTTTCTAGAAACTCCTGGATAGTATGGCCCTGCTTCTTTTATGAATAAATAGGTGGATATGTGATAAGTGTAGAATGGTGTGGGTGGAGTATTTCATCCCCGAGACCAAGATTTGGAACAAGGTTAGTGGATCTTTCACCACTGAGATGCTCACAAGGGTTTGTAACAGAAAAACCCCAAACTGTATGCTCAAGAGAAATAACAAGCAAATACCAAAATCCAGAATGAATCATAGGTGCGCCCCAACATTCTATTTATACTTTTTCTTCTATTTCTCTATTGAGTTAGATTAACTCCCAGGGTTAACTCTTCCAGCGCTTCTATTCTTTCATTGAGTTATCTTTTACTCCTTTTTACCTTTTTCTCAAGTCAACTTAAGAATATAACCTTAACTTAGTTGACCTTTCCCCCTTAGTGTGAGACTATGGTCTAGTGGGGATGCCTAGACCACTGAGTCCCTTCAATACCTCTTCATCAAGAGGTGGGGGACATTACAGTCTCCCCTGCTAGAAATTGCTTGTCCTCAAGCAATTCCAAACTTGTTTCTCTCACCACTTGTTCATTTTCCCATGTGGCATCCTCAATGGGTAGATCCTTGCATATGATCAGGTACTCCTTGATGCTTCTGTTCCTAAGCCTCTTCTCTCGGACCTCCAATATCTCCTCCGGAATTAGAACAAGTTGTCCCTCTTCATCCATGGGGGGTAGTACCTCAATGGGTGTGATGTGTTGGCCTATGGATTTCTTAAGGCAGGAAACATGGAAGACGTTGTGTATTCTGCTGCCCTGTGGAAGCTCCAACTCATAAGCTATGGCCCCTATCTTCCTGCTGACTCTGTAGGGCCCAAGGAAACGTGGTTGTAGCTTCTCTGCTCCACTTCTTTTTATGGAAGCCTTCCTGTATGGTTGGATCCTTAGATAGACTAAGTCACCAACCTCAAAAGTACAATCAACTATGTGCTTGTCTACTTGGACCTTTTGTTGGTTCTGTGCTCTCTGTAGATTATCCTTCAACTCCTTGAGAATGTCTTGGCTCTGTTGTATCCAATCATGCACCATGGGCACCCGGTTGTCACCAAAAGCAATCTCCACAAAAGATAAATGATCATAGCTATACAAGGCCCTAAACAGTGACATGCCTATGGATGTATGTTGGGTGGTGTTGTAGCAATACTCTCCCAAGTGCAACCATCTGGCCCACACTTTCAGTTGCCCTGCCACATAATTTATGAGGTAGCCTTCCACCCACTTGTTGACTATCTCAGTCTGTCCATCCGTCTGAGGATGATAGCTGGTACTAGGGGTCAAGGCTGTACCAACCAATCTTAATAATTCTTGCCAATACGTACTCATGAACCTGCTATCCCTGTCACTAACAATGATCTTGGGTAGGTCGTGCAACCTGAAAATCTTCCTAAAAAAAAGTTCGGCCACCTATGTTTCACTTAAGTCGATAGCTATGGCGAAGAAGTGTGAAAACTTCATCAACCTATCCACTACTACAAAAACACAGTCCTTCCCTTACGTCTTTGGCAATCCGGTGATGAAATCCATGGATATGCTTTCCCATTTGTGCTTCGGAATGGGTAAGGGTTGCAGTAGTCCTACTGGGTGCATGTGCTCATCCTTGTTCTCCTGACACATAGTGCACTCTTTGACGTTCTTTATCACATCCTCCTTGAGGCCCTTCCATGAGAACCTCTCCCTCACCTGCCTATATGTCTTGTTTATCCCTTGGTGTCCTGCCATGGGTGAGTCATGGTACGCCTGCAAAAACTTGGCCTTGAAAGCCGATCCAAGAACCAAAAATATTCGGTCCTTGTAGTAGATGAGGTCATTTATAACCCTGAAATTATCATCTTGTACATGCCCATCCAATAGCTAACAAACGAAATGATCCTTTTCATACTCCATCACCAAATGGTCTTTCCAGTCAATTGATACACCTGTCATGGCAAAGATGGATGGCCTCTTGGATAATGCATCAGCCACCACATTGTTCTTCCCTTTGACAAATTCAATGTCAAGGTCATAGGCCTATATTCTTCTTACCCATTTATGTTGTCTCTCATTCAAGTTCTTCTGCTACAATAGGTATTTGAGACTGTTATGATCTGACTTGACCACAAACCATGCACCTACCAAGTATTGTCGGAATTTGGCTAGTGCATGCATGATAGCTATCATTTATTTGTCATAAATGTTGTAGAGTAGCTCGATACCCCTAAGTTTTTTACTCTCATAGTCAAGATGATGCCTCTTCTGCATCAGTACGACCCCTATCCCTTCTCCTGAGGCATCAAACTCCAAGGTAAAAGGTAGGATGAAATTTGG
This sequence comes from Picea engelmannii, assembly GCA_009831015.1. NCBI lineage: Eukaryota > Viridiplantae > Streptophyta > Pinopsida > Pinales > Pinaceae > Picea > Picea engelmannii. Next base: position 853,044 of record ML778010.1, read on the forward strand.
AAGGGTCAGGACTGGGCACGTACTCATTACCTTATTCATATTGTCCATCATCATTTGAGCCTCCTCATTCCACTTGAAGGCTCCTTTCTTAGTCAAATTAGTCAAGGGTGCACACAGCTGAGAAAATCCCTTAACAAATTTTCTGTAGTACGTGCACATGCCCATAAATCCTCTCAATTTTGTGAGTGTCTTAGGAGTAGGCCATTCCATGATGGCTTGTATTTTCTCCTGGTGTACCTATACCCCTTTTTCTCCAATGATGTGCCCCAAGTAAAGAACCTCTGTCATTCCAAACTCACATTTGGACTCCTTAGTGTATAGTGATTGTTCCTCCATAATTGACAAACTCTGATCCACATGTCTGAGATTCTCCTCCCACGTCTTTCTATAAATAAGCAAGTCATCAAAAAATACCAGCAAGTGCTTCCTCAACTTCCTGTTGAACACATGGTTCATACAAGATTGGAACGTAGCTGGGGCGTTGGTTAACCCAAAGGGCATCACCAAAAACTCATTGTGGTCGTAATGACATATGAAAGTTGTTTTTGAGATATCCTCCTCCCTCATCTTGATCTGATGATAGCTAGAATGAAGGTCAATCTTTGTGAAGTAGACAACTCCATGAAACTCTTCTAGCAACTCATCAATCCTTGGTATCGGGTACCTATTTTTGATGGTATTTTTATTCAAGGCCCTGAAGTCAATGCACATCCTCATAGTGCCATCTTTCTTCTTCACCGACACTACTGAAGAAACAAAAGGGCTAGTGCTTGGTCTGATGTGCCCCATATCCAAAAGTTCCTTGATGGCCTTCTCTATCTCATCTTTGTACTTCTTGGGATGTCTGTATAGTGTGGTAATGACTGGTTTGGCTTCTTCCTCCATCTCAATAATGTGCTCAAACCCCTTTTCCGATGGTACCCTTGGAGGAATCAGTCCAAACACCTTGTGGTGCTTTTCAAGGATTTCTTTGATCTCTGGGGTGTAGTGAACCTTGCCCTGCTCAGCCACACGTGTTGAAATCATGCATTATGTTGCATACACTATCTCATCTCTTTGGAAGATGGCCTCCATCCTCTTCACCATGACTACCTTTCCAACATTCCCTGTCATGCCTCGTAGCACTATCTTTCGTCCACCCTCCTCTGTGAATGACATCTCCATGGTCTTGTAGTTGGTGGTGATAGTCCCCAACGTTCTTAGCCACTGAACACCAAGGATGATGTTGGTATCTGGAAGGTCCATAACATAGATGTCCTATACCATCTCATGCCTACCCAAGGTAAGCTTCATGCCAGGGATGTATTTGTCACAAGGCATAGTGCTTCCACCTGCTACCTCCACCTTGAACCCTTCAAAATTTATTGTGGGTATGTGCCTCCTTTTCAGCAATCTTGAATCAATGAAGTTATGAGAGGCTCCCCCATCATTCAGAACCGATACCTTCTTTCCCTACAAGACTCCCCTCATCCGGAAGGTTTTATACTTGGGCACTCCACTAATAGATGCTAAGGTAGCCATATAGCCTTGTCATGCCTGTCCTGTGATCTCTTCCTCTACTGCCTCAATAGTTTCAGCCTCGATGTTTTGTATCTTTAAGATCTTCTCCTCCTCCTCGTTGTCAGAAGTGACCTCTATGCAGTGCAATCGACCATGGCCCATGCATTTGTGTGATGGGTTCCATGGTTCCTTGCAAGTGAAGCAAAGTTCCTTCCTCCTCAGCTCCCTCCTGGTGCTCTCATCCACTCTACCATGACCCCTGTCAAAACCCCTTGGGTCACATCCTCCCTGGTTCATTGGAGACCTTTGATCTCTTCCTCCATTGTTAAGAGGTGGTCTAGGTATAAATTTTGGCTTAGCAGCTGGTCCCAGATCCCATGTCTTCCAAATAGCATCCTATAGGTTGGTAGGCTTGAAAGCCTTTACCCAACCCTTCAAGGGTTCCATCAACCCCTCAGTGAAGAGCATCATGAGCCTGGTCGGGGACATATCTTTCACCATCACTACCAACCTATGAAACTCATCAATATACACCTATGTCGTACCTGTTTGCTTGAGTTGTGTGAGCTACCGGAAATGTAGCTCAGGATCTCCTTGATCAAACCTATCAATGAGCCTCTGAGTGAATTCTATGTAGGACACAATCTGATTGTGGCCTAGTGTGGTGATTCCATGATACCACCAATCATGAGCCTTGCCATCCAAGTACATAGTGGTAATCTTGATGACTTCCATCTCCCTCATGGGGTTAAGTTGCAGATAGGTGTCCAGCTTTTTCACCCATGCATGTGTTGTCATTTTGGTTGTACCATCAAAATATGGGATCTCTATCTTCCCTGCTCTTCGTTCAAACTCAAAAATGCTCCTATGGTTTGGCCTAGGATTATTTATGAACTTGAGTTGGCAATATTGATCCAGGGATATCTGCCTTTGAATCACCATATCCAACCCATAGTATTCCTTAGTACATCATGCCATCTACTCAATGAAGTCATCCACCTCTTCATGTTTCCCTTTTTCATCTGTGAACATAGGCATGTATGGCTAAGGGTTAGCCCTGCTACCCAAGTGCCCATAAGATATGCCACCTCCATGGCTTCCTTCAGATATGGGGGCTTTCTCTAGATCATATCTAATCTCACCATGGGATTCACTAGATCCACTAGCTTCTTTTCTTCCATACGTCTCAGGGTATTTCCCCTTATGAGTCATCTGCATCAATAACTTGCTTATTATTGTCTGGTTCTCATCAATATTTTTCATATTTCCATCTAACTTATTTAAGGTTTCAGTAATTTCGTCTTGTCCCCTTAGGTTGGTTTCCTGGTTCTCCTGTAAATGGTGGACCAAGTTTCCCTGTGTGAGTTTCAGGGTCTGCTGGAACTTGTCAAATTTGGCTGCCAAGAAGGCCAAGCCCTAAGGCTCATGGTCATCCCCTGACCCTTCCATTTCGGCCTCTATTTCACTGGTTGGATTCTTCCTTCTACCCATAAAGATTCCACTGTACCACTGCATGCGCCAATCCCTCTAGAGGTTTGGAGGATCAAAGCTCTGATACCACTATAATGATCCCAAGCCAAATTTTTTCTTGGAATCACTAACTACCACTGATGTATTTGATGTGCCTGTGGCTATTGAAGTTGTTCTAGTTATTTTAATGATGTTTATACAAGATTCATCTAGTACATGCAAGATTACAACACACTTAAGATATAGAAAACACAATCATAGGTCTAACCTTTATTATAAGAAGCATGAATCAGATACAATAGAGAGAATATCTGGAATAATCCTCAGATGACTCCAATAGATAATAGATATGAGATGCTACAAAATGCTCTCGCTGATACAAAAGTTGCCTCCAAAGGCTGGATAAGAAATGCAGATCAATACTAGGTAGATCTGAGTCGTATGAATGATAAACTCCTCAAGCTGAAGATGCCATGCTCTAGTACAAGGCTGAAACCCTCAATAAATCAACCCTGATGAAGAAGGACTCCAAATGATCCCAAACTCTGCCAACTGATAGATCAGGGTGATAGGATTCCCCTCCTGCAGTCTTAGGTCAAAATGTTAAGGCTAACACCTCCAAATGTTGAATCCTCTAATGAGACTATGCCCTCCTGGATGCCTGGAACCCTAGATAACTCAGCCCTGATGAAGGAGGCCAACTCTCTAGGAATATAGATCGGGCTATGGAAACCCCGTAGGAGAAGTTTCAGATCCATATTCTAGAAAAAACTCCCTAGATCTGAGAAATACTGAATCACAGGATGCCCTCCTTGCCTCAAAGTTGTCCCAAAATGTAGCTAAAGATCTGATGATGATAACTCTTCAAGAAAACCCTCAAAGTGATGGTCGAGAACCCGCAAGTAAAAACCAAGTGTCAGAATGCCAAAAATCTCTCCTGATCAGCTGGATCAAACTCTCCTCTAGATAATGATTTGCCCTTGTTGGAAACTCCTAGACAGTACGGCCCTGCTGCTTTTCTGAATCGATAGGTGGATATGTGATGAGTGTAGAATGGTGTGGGTGGAGTCTTTCATCCCTAAGACCAAGCTTTGGAACAAGGTGAGTGGATATTTCACCACTAAGTTTCTCACAAGGGTTTGTAACAGAAAAACCCCAAACTGTATGCTCAAGAGAAATAACAAGAAAATACCAAAATCTAGAATGAATCATAGGTGCGCCCTAGCCTTCTATTTATACTTTTTCTTCTATTTCTCTGTTGAGTTAGATTAAATCCCAGGGTTAACTCTTCCAACGCTTCTATTCTTTCATTGAGTTATCTTTTACTCCTTTTTACCTTTCTCTCAAGTCAACTTAAGAATATAACCTTAGCCTAGTTGACCTTTCCCCCTTAGTGTGAGACTATGGCCTAGTGGGGATGCCTAGGCCACTGAGTCCCTTCAATACCTCTTCATCAACAGGTGGGGAACATTACAGGAAGATTTCCTTGTTTTAGTGACACAAGAGGAAGTTAGTCAAAAGGACTAGGATATGGATTTTTCCTTGGTTCCAAGAAGTCAATGGTAACTTCCAAGTTGATCTACAGGATCAGGCATCCTGCAGATGGCAACATAGAAATGTACAAAGATTGATTTTTGGCTAGACAATTCTCCCAGTAAGAGGGATAATATTATGATGTGATACACGCTCTAGTATCCAGAAGAAGTGTACATAGAGCATCCAAAATATACATGAGAAGGAGTCTCATGTATTTATATTAAAGAAGGATTTGTATGGCCTTAGCAAGAACCTAGGGTATGATATGCCAGATCAAATAGTTACTTGATGAGCTTGGGAATGGTTTCCCATTGATCTTATATGTGGATAACATGTTTCTTATAGGGGATGAGAATCTCACAGATGGGTGCAAGAAGGAACTCACTTCATAGTTCAAGATGAAGGATCTAGGTCTAATGCATTACTTCTTGGGATTGGAGGTGTGGCAGAGATCAGATGATATTTTCCTTAGCCAAGGAAAATATATTGTTGAGATCATGTAGAGATTTGAGATGATAGACTGCAAGTCCATGGACACACCTATGACGATAAATATGAAGCTTCTAAGTGATTCATCTTCATATTTGGTGGATCCCATGATGAATAGACAACTGATTGGATCCTTGATGTACTTGGTTAAATCCAGGCCAGACATATTTTTGTAGTGAATTCCTTGATTCAATACATGATTGAACCTACACATGTACATTGGATGGAAGTAAAATATATGTTGAGGTACCTGCATGGTACGATTGGATATGGATTGAGATATGTCTCGGGTGGAGATGTGACGCTGCAGGTATATACAAAATATTACTAGGTAGGGAGTGTCATGGATCGAAAGAGTACTTATGAATGTTTCTTTAGTCTGGGATCAGGTAAGATCCCATGGTTGAGTAGGAAATAGATATCAATGGCACTCAGTAAAATAGAGGTAGAGTATATCACATCTAGTGTGGAAAGTCGTGAAGCAGTGTCTCTTCAGAATTTTCTTGCTGGGATATTTGATCTAGAGTTGGAGCCAACTTTGATAAATTGTGAAAATCAAAGTTGTGTAAGGCCCTCAGAGAACCCTGTATTTCATGGCAAGACAAAGAAAATAGATATGCAATATCATCGCATATGATACATGGTGAATAAAGGAGATATATATCTCCAGTACATATCCACAGATGAGTAGATAACATACATTATCACTAAGCCTCTATCTAGAGTGAAGTATGAGTACATCAAAGAAAAGCTTGGCATGATGCAGAATCTCCACCCTCATTGAGAGGGAGGTGTGTTTTTTCTCCTCCTTCCGGCTAACCCCTCTGGTCAAGGATTCCTTAGATCCATCATGTGAGGTGACTCACAGGGTAATGCACTACCAGACTTGATGAGAGAAGAAACATCACACGCATAGTCATGAGGACTATGGGAGTAGCTTTGTGCTACTGGATGAGACTACAAATATGGTTGATGGAATGGTAGTAGTTGTGTGCTACTAGTTGATTGTTTCATAGTTATAGAGACATCAACTATGACTATGGCCAATGGCATGGTAGTATTTGTGTGCTACTAGTTGATTTTTTCATAGTTATAGACTATGACTATGGTTTATGGCATGGTAGTCGATGTGTGCTACTAACTGATTGTTGGATAGTCATAGGGATTGCAGACTATGATTATGGTTGATTGCATAGTATTAGTTGTGTGCTACTAGTTGATTTTTTCATAATAATAGAGACTTTTGGACGACATGTTGGTATCTTGTGTAGCTACCAGTTGATTGCACGATAGAGACCTTGTGTCTCTGGATAGTAGTTGTGAGATAATATGGTGGATGTGTTCCACTGGTAGTAATTGTGTATCACTGGACAATGCTTGTGTGCTACTATGGTTGATGTGGTCTACTAGCTATGGTTGTGTACCAATGGACAATAGTTATGAACTACTATGGTTTGGAAACAGATTGGATGTCATTGTAGTAGTTGTGCAGTACTAGTTGATTTCCATGGAGACTACCTGACCACTTGGAAGAAGTTGTTTTCTATTATTTGATTGTATCAAGGTTAGGAGGACCATGGAAGTAGTTGTGTACTACTGTACATTATGGGTATTTTTGTGTTATTGGATGATTGAAACATAGTATTGGAGACCGTTACAGATGATTTGAGCTACTGATGGCATGGTATTCGTTGTGTGCTACTAGATAATTGCAGAGTAGTCAGTGGACTACTAAATGAAGACATCGTGAAAGATGCCTCCCTAGATAAGAGGGATTTTTTATGTTTTGGTAGTTTTGGGAGATACTTTCCCTCCTAGACGACCTTTCTTATATGATAAGAAAATTTTGGAAGCAAGAGAACCATTGAATAGATTTGGAAACACCCCAGAAGAGAATTTGACCAAGGAAAAGATTAAAGTGAAAATAGAATCCTCTAGATAAGAAGTCAGCCCAAAGGAATCAATAAATTAGAAAATTAATTATTCTAGATAAGAAGTTGGCCCTAGTATTCCAAATAAGAAATAGGCCCCAGTACATTGACAGATCAGTATAAATATAGTGACGCCTTTCTCATTTTAAGACACACTCACTCGTAGTTGCAACTACATAAGAAGGTGTAGGTCTGAGGCTAGGAAGATGTAGCTATTGCATCATATTGGATCTTGGTCACTCTTTGTGTTTACTCTTTTTATGGTGTGCACTACCCTTGGTAGAGGTGTGCTCCTCTTGTATAGTGTTATTGTTGTTTTTGGGGTGGCATTTTTGGTTCTACTTTGAGCCAGCCTTTGTGTTAGGATTTATCTATTGGTTCATGATTAGACTTGCTTTGTGAATAAAATATATCTAAGAAAGGTTGTTGGGTTTTTCCCCCATTTGGGGTTTTCCCAGGATAAATATATTATGTTCTTTTGTCTCTTTTTTATGTTTCTATTTCTCAGTACATGATATATAAGTTAATTTTAAAGAAGAATAAAAGAACACTAGTAACTCTACTACTCTCTAAATAAAAAAACTCTAACATGTTACTCCCATGGTTATGAGTTTCCTAATTACTAGAAATTAATTGTCAACAAATTTATTAATTACTACTACCTAGTATCCAAACCTTATAGGATTTGTATAGCTTTGTCCTCATTATTATACCCCATGACTTCTTCTTATTATTCCTCTTCTTGGTTCTCCCTTATCTCCCTTTCTTTGTTAAGTATGTCTTCTGCCCCTCACTTTATTCAAATTTTGTAGGTGGTATACCTACCATTCCCTCACATCATGAAAAACAAACCCCCTCAAGAAGGAAGGATACACTTATATGATACCATTGTAATGGCCTTGCTAAAAAAAAATGGAATTTTTTCTTTTGTTTGCTAATGTAGATTTTTCATCAAACAATTTTCTATGGGGATTGGTATGTATGTTTTTATGATATAGTGGCTCTCACAAATGATATGATTCCTTGAAGTGTATTTAATATCATAAAATATGCCAACAAAATTACAAAGAACACATAGTTTAGGAAAAAAATGTATTCACTAGAATATGAGAAGTAGAAATCTATTTGTCTCTCATATAATCTATAACAACAAACAAATAGAGACAAATCTTATCTCATTGTTAATGCAATATGTTTCCTATGTGTTAAATACAAAATATATATCAACACATGAACAAAGATAAACATATGAGATGAAGCTTTGATGCAATACTTGATGACTAAGTGGGTAACGAACCTCCTTCAACCAACTCACCCAAAGGAAGAGAACACATCGCCCTTTCCTCAGTGAATCCGTCCCCAAACATGAACTCAACCCCTCTTCACATAGTTCGACCCCAAAAGGTATGAGAAGGTAATAAAAGACACAAATAAGGCTCCCTTCCCTTCACTCACTTATCATGTGATAAAGAGATATCAACCCCCTTGGCAAGTGATCCACATGGATGTTGGTGGCCTCCCACCTATTCTAACTAGTTCAATTTGGCAGTTTTAGAGTTTGGCAATTTGTTTTCCCCATTTTTGGGTCCTTGACTCGCGGGGTCATTTTGAAGCCCTAAAAAACGTTTTTAGGGCTCTCCCCAGTCGAAAATGCCCTTTGATAGATTGCAGAAAAATGTGTAGTCCTCAGATAGACCTTTCCAATGGGCTATCGTGCGCCTAAAACGAAGATCATATCCAAAAGGTACAACCCCAGAAGTTGATGTACTAACTTACCCAAATGGGGCCCACATGACTTTTGGCGCTTCATCTCCTAGGGTTAGGTTTTTGGATGTCTAGGGTTTTTGACATTCCTATTTACTATAAAAAGTCCTTCAGAACCTCATTGTAAGTATATTCTTGTGAATGAGTGTAGTCATCATATATCTTCTCACAAATAAGCCGCCACCATTCCAACAAGCTTGTTTTCTGCTGCATTTTACAGTTTCATCTTATTTTCTTATTGAATAGAAAACCAGTTTTATTGTATCCCTATTATTATGTGTTAAGAATATTTTAATAATATAGATTCATTTCATTATGCTCATAAAATATGGATTAGTGGTATCAGAGTGGTCTTCTCCTTGTCATCTTAATGCATGTCCCCAACGAGGTCAGGATACAAAGAATTGGGTTTCGAGCTTGTTTCTCTTGAAGACAAAAGTTCTCACACACCCAAACGACCTCTCATGGTAGAAAAAATTAAATATCACGGGACAGGAGATCCTTTCAAAAAAATTCTTGAGGAATCCCTCATGCAACAGAGGAACGATATGATGGATAGTTTCTCGCAAATGCTTCAACGACTACCAACATGCAATGCATCTTCCTTGAGCGGAGGCACCCCCCCATTCTAGGTACAAATCAACTTCGATATTCCTACATTTGAAGGTCAAATAGACGTAGATGTTGTATACAAGTGGTTGAATCTACCAGAAGGGTATGTTTATGTCCATAACTTTTCAATTAGAGAAAAAATTACTTTTGCACTCCTCAAAGTCATTCCCCATGTCAAAGATTGGTGGGAAAATTTCTTTAAGAAAAAGGAAAAAAAATAACCCTCATTATTTATAGTCGTGGCCACCTAGGAATCCTTCAGGGATGCTATTAAGGAACAATACTATCATGTCATAAGTTATGATTACTTGTATACCAAATGGACCACACTACGGAAAGAAAGAGACCTAGGAGTGCCAGATTTCACAAATATCTTCCATACCTTGTGCACCAAGATGGGTATCAAATATTCAGAGAGACATATGGTGCTCAAGTATCACGGTGCTCTGCATAGATACATCCAGACCAAAATGGAATTTCTGTACATATTGTCTTTGGGCGTGGCCTATCGATATGTCGTCAAAATAGAGCATAAGCTCAAACAAAAGGCGTGACAATTTGGGCCTGGGAACCCCTAGCAGCAAAAACCCGGAAAGGGTGACTCCAACCAAATGAACAAAGGACATAGAAACAATGGGAAATATCAAGACAACCAGTCCAAGATGCAAGAAAAGGACACCGGAAAGAAAAATAAGGATACTGGGAAGTGGTGCAACTTCCATAAGAGCCCTTGGCATAAAACTGTTGATTACTACTCAAAGAAGTCATTGATGGCCGAAGTGAAAGTCTCTGAATCATATGCGGGTTATTTTTCTTAGTCAAAACTAGAAAGGGGAAGATGGATCATTGATGTTGAACCTAGTGCCATCGTTTCTACCACCAAGCTCCAGCCTGGTGAACCAGATGAGCCAAAAGAAGGAGACAACATTTTCCATTCACATATGTGGATAAAAGGCACCCCACTGCACTTCATCGTTGATAGAGGTAGCCATCACAACCTCATATTAGCAGAGATCATCAAGCAGTTGACCCTGCGGACAACACCGCACCTGCATCCCTACACCTTTGGATGGATCTACCAAGGAAGCGATCTCCACGCCAGCCAATAGTATCAACTATCGTACGACGTAAATCCCTTCAAATACGAGGTATTGTGTGATGTTTCTCCTCTCAAAGTTTGTAATGTTCTTTTCGGCCAACCTTATTTATGTAAACATCATATTGTATATGAGTCTAGGCCTCGTAGTGTTATTATTACTTTGAACAGGAAATTGTACAGGATACTCGTGACAGTCCCTCCTAGTGTTATTTCCTTTATCTCTACCAAGCAATGAAGGAAGGTCCTCTCTCAAACTAAGAAATTTGTCTTCTTCGTGATTCTCTCTCAGAGTAAGAGAAATATCACTTCCACATCTAGATCCTTCGTGGCCATCTCTCCACACAATAGAAGCAAGTGGACAAGGTAATGGAAGAATACTCAAATATATTATCCTCTCCTATCGGGGTACCTCTGCACTGCGAGGTCTAGCATACCATCGATCTGAACCCGGGTGCACCACTACCCAATGGAACGCTCTACTGTCGTTGTTTGTTAGAAAATGAGGATATCAAGAGGCAGATCCAAGAACTGTTCCACAAGGGATGCATATGTCCCAGATCATCGCCTTGTGGGAGCCCAATCATACTAGTGCATAAGAAAGACGATACCTGGAGACTCTGCATTCATTACCAAGACCTGAATAAAATCACAGTCCAGAACCGGTACCCAATTCCCCGAATCGACAACCTCCTGATTAGCTCATGGGGGCCAAATACTTCAGTAATATTCATATGAAGTCTAGCTACCACCAGGTCCCAATAAAATAGATAGATGTATGAAATACCGCCTTCAAGTCAAAAGACGGTCTTTTTGAATGGTTGGTCATGCCCTTTGGTTTGAAAAATTCCCCAGAAAATTTTATGAGGATGATGGATGATATCCTGTGACCTTTCACCAATACGTTTGTAGTGGTGTATCTAGATGACATCCTCATATAAAACAAGACTTGGGCGGAACACTTGCATCATATTCAATAGGTTATGCACCTTTGGAAACAACCCAAAATATATGCAAACTTGGAAAAATTCTCCTTCGACACAGACAAGGTCCATTACTTAGGATACATCATTGATCAGCATGGTTTTCATGTGGATCCAGCCAAGATTCGGGTCATCCCTTACTGGCCATCCCCAGCCACACTCAATGAGCTTCGGATCTTCTTGGGCCTCGCCAATTTCTATCGCAGGTTCATGTTGGGATTCTCTCATATCGCATGGGCCCTCATCCAAGTAACTAGAGGTGGCGATAAGGAAACATTTGTGTGGGGCATGTCCCAACAACAAGACTTCGATGACTTGAAGTAGTGTTTGTGCTCATCCCTAGTACTTTCATTACCGGACCTGCAACATCCCTTTGAGATTGAAGCAGATCCTTTTTACTATGATGTGGGCATCGTTCTCACTCAACACAGCCACCCTGTGGCATATCATAGTGAGAAACTATCAGATGTTGTCTGTAAGTACCCTACTTACGAAAAAGAAATGTACTCCATTGTGAAAACCTGTCGCAAGTGGATACATTACATTATGAATAAGGAGACAGTCATCCACACTGATCACAAGCCACTATAGTTCATGTCGACCCAAGGAAAATTGCAAAATGATCTCCATCAGAATTGGTCCACATACTTAAAGAATTTCCACCTCAACATCCAATATAAAACATGAAGTACCAATCTAGCTGTTGATTTCCTCATCCAACCTCCAGTCGCGACACTCACCATGGTGCTAGAATATTTCATCCATGAGACTTATGGATGGCCCCACCTCTATGAGATAGACCCTGACTTCTCCACCACCTACCAAATGTTGGGAGAAAACTCAGTGGTCGCTAATTTCCATCTTCAGGACGAGATGTTGTGTCGTCTGGGCCATCTATGCATTCCATAAAGTGAGCGCGCGAAGCTAATTTGGGAAGCTCACTACAATCAGGTGGAAGGACACTTTGGCATCGAAAAGACAGTGGAAGTGTTGCAGAAACATTTCTACTAGCCAAAACTTCGACAGGATGTCGACAAGTATATCAGTTCCTGCATTGCTTGCGCTATTGCCAAACTGAACACTAAGAAATAGGGTATGTACACCACTATGCCTACTCCTAAAAATCCATGGGAATCCATCTCAATGGACTACATGTCGGGCCTCCCATCCACCAAGAGGGGCAATGACTGTGTTTTTGTGGTTGTTGATCGCTTTTCCAAGATGGTGGTTCTAGACGCCTGCAAGAAGAACATCACCGCAGAAGCCACTGCCAAGATATTCTTTGAACGTGTATGGGTACACTTTGGGATCCCACAAACCATTATCTCATATCGAGAGAGTCAGTTCCTCAATACATTTTGGTTGATCCTCTGGTCACTTATGGATACCAAGATCACCAAATCCACTGCCTTCCACCCCCAGATAGATGGCCAAACTGAGGTCATCAATTGGATGATCGTAAATATCCTGCACATGTACAATTCCAAGCACCCCTGCACATGGGATGAGAGTCTTCCCTATGTCCAACATAGCTACAATCGAAACTTTCATAGATCAACTGGCCACAACCCCTTTCAGATGGGGTTGGGATTCCAACCATTGAGCCCCGTGGATGTTGTCTTTCCCATGTAGAACACCTCGGTTGACTCATTCCCTAATCCACCAAAAGATGACAAATCCACCCATTTCATTGAGAGGATCCAACACATCTGCAAATAGGTTCAGGATATTTTACAGAAGTCCAATGCCAAGTACAAGCAGTGTCATGATCAACATTGGGTGCCACATAAGTTTCAGGTGGGAAACAAAGTCTGGTTGCACTTGCAGAAAGAATGCCTTACATGGCACCATTGGAAGCTTCTCCCACTCAGGTATGGACCATACACCATCACCACGTTTTTGGGTGACAATTCTTTTGTGCTCAACATTCCCCCTTTCCTTGGCCTGAACCCAGTCTTCAACGTGGCTCTCTTTCGGCCATATTTCCCATCATTATTGGACACCTCAGAGATAGAAGAGTAGTTAACACCAACAGAGCTCAACCATGACTACATGCAACATGAATCCAGTGATAATATTGTGGACACATAGATCAAGGAAACCCGACATCAAAGGATACAACTTTATAAAGTTGTCAAAGCAGGGCATCTCCTGCACCAAAGCATGTGGCTCACCCAAGGCCAAATTCAATAGAAATTTCCTCATATGATGGGGGAAATAAACACAATGGAGACCATTGATTCCTAAGGGGGGAGGATTGATCCAGTTGGATGTCGGTGGCCTCCCACCTATTCCAACTGGTTCATTTTGGCAGTTTTCGAGTTTGGTAGTTTTTTTTTCCTAGTTTTCGGGTCCCAAACTTGTGGGGCCATTTTGAGGCCCTAAACAACGTTTTTAGGGCTCACCCCAATCGGAAATTTCATTTGATATATTTCATAAAAATGTGTAGTCCTCGGATATACCTTTCCAATGGGATATCTTGCGCCTAAAATGGAGATTGTATGCAAAAGTTACGACCCCGAGAAGTTGATGTACTAACTTACCCAAACGGGGCCCACATGACTCTTGGTGCTTCATCTCCTAGGGTTAGGTTTTTGGATGTCTAGGGTTTTTGACATTCCTGTTTATTGTAAAAATGCCTTTAGAGCCTCATTGTAAGGATATTATTGCAAATGAGTGCATCTGTCACATCTCTTCTCAGAGATAAGCTACCACCATTCCAGCAAACTTGTTTTCCACTGCATTTTACAGTTTCAACTTATTTCCTTATTGAATAGAAAACTTGTTTTACAGTATCTATGTTATTATGTGTTAAGCATATTTTAATAATCTATATACATTTCATTTTTCTCATAAAATTCATATCAGCAAGGGTTCTATTCCCAAACAACAATAAATTGAACCACAGTGAACTAATTAATAAGATTGAAGTAGTATGAAATCTAGTGTTTGTCATTTTAAAGTTTTTGGTTGTGTGGATTATGCTCATGTTCCTGAAGAGTTGAGGAGAAAACTTGATGATAAAAGTGAAAAATGTATATTTTTTGGATATAGTGAGTAGTCTAAATCATATCAATTGTACAATCATGTTACCAAGAAGTTGATAGTAAGAAGAGATGTTAAATTCCAAGAAAATGAATCTTGGGATAACAAAAAAATGAAATAATTGTATCTTAGATTCCTTCTATACAGGAAGACAAATAGGTGGAAGCTACATGACGACAAGCTTCTGCACCAAGACTTCCAATATTGCATGTACAAGGCCAAGAAGAATAAACAAAGCATAGTTCTTCTTCTAATAATAATAATGGTTCATATCCCACTATAGAAAATTTAAGGAACGAGAAAAAAAGAATATTGGGAGAAATTTATGAGTAGAATGATGACATAGATCAACAAGCACATTTTTCTTTGTTATCATGTCAACCAATATATTTTGAAGAAGAAATCAAGGAATAAAAGTGGGTTCATGCAATGAATGAAGAAATTGAATAAATTGAAAGAAACAACACATGGGATGTTGTAGATCTCCCTACAGGTAAAACCACCATTGGAGTAAAATGAATTTATAAGACAAATTCAATGAGAAAGTAAAAGTAGAGAAGAACAAGGAAAGACTTGTAGAAAAATGGTTTTCTCAAAAACCTGGTATTGACTATGGAGACACATTTGCTTCAATAACATGTTTGGATATTGTGAGTGCAGTTTTGGTAGTTGCAACCCCAAAAAAATGGCCAGACTATCAAATGGACATTAAATCATCCTTTATAAATGGCATTTTAGAGGAAGAAGTTTATGTGGATTTATGTGGATCATCGACTGGGATTCCAAATAAGAGGTAAAGAGTACAGATTGAAGAAAGCATTGTATGGTTGGAAGAAAACTCCAAGAACTTGGCACAGACACATTGATTCTAATTTGGTCAATAATTGATTCAAAATGAGCAACAATGAGCCCACTCCTTACACCAAAAGATACCAGAAAGGTAATATTTTTATAGTTTTTCTCTATGTTGATGACATGATTTATACAAGAAATTTGTTGTTGAATGACTTCAAAGAAGCTCTGCAAAGTGAATTTTAAATGAATAATCTTGGTCTTATGAAATATTTTATGGGAGTTGAAGTTGAGAAATCTGCAAAAGGAATTTTTATTTATCAACAAAAATATGTCACAGATGTTTTGAAAAAGTTCAAAATGAACAAATGCAAGCCAACATATACACCAATTGAAATAGGTACAAAACTAAGTAAGCAAGATGAAGGAAAAACAATTGATTATACTTTGTATAAGAGGCTTGTAGGAATCCTCATGTATCTTACAACTACCTGGACAGATATCATGTATGAGTGAGATTAATTTCGAGATTTATGGAAAGTCCCAAAATCTCTCATTGGAGAGTTGGAAAAAGAATTTTGAAGTATATTGCAGGTACAACAGATTATGGAATTTGGTATTCCAATTCAGAAGATGACTCACTTGTTGGATATACAGATAGTGATTTTGTAGGTAGCGTTGATGATAGGAAAAGTACTTTCAAGTATGCATTTCATTTGGGTACACATTTACTTTCATGGAATTCTAATAAACAACCCATCGTCACAATATCTTCAACAAAACCAAAGTACGTGGCAAGAACTTCAGCATCATGTCATGTAGTTTGATTGAGAAGGATCCTTAGTGATCTTACACATGAAGGAAGGAGAAAACTCGTATATTTTGTGACAACAGTTCAATAATTACATTATCTAAAAATCATGTGTTTGACCCCAAGAGTAAACACATTGACACTTGTTATCATTTCATTCGTGAGCTTGTCAATGATGGTAGCATTATGCTACATTTTTTTTGTTCGAAAGAAAAATTAGTAGATATCTTCACCAAGCCATTGGTAAGAAATACTGTTGAGTTTCAAAGACAACACTTAGGCATTGTTTGTGCTGATTTTTGTGATGGTCGAAATTAAGGGGGAGTGTTAAATAGAGTAATTCCTCCCACTTACTTGACCAAGTTGATAGTTGATAGGAATCATAAATGCACTAGATAAGATAGGTGGATATGTATTCATTAGGTAGGTGAGAATATGAAATATCTAGTTTTATGTATTTTCATTTTAGTTTTTCATATGAATATGGAGAAGATATGAACATCTCCATTGTTGTCTGTATGCTTTGTTTTCAAATGCTTGTGTTTGCTTGAACTTGAAAAAATAACACAACATTTGCTAAAATAATTCCACTGCAAGTCTGTATTTTATATACCTATTAATTATCTATTAGTTAACAGTAGCACCTTACAAAGAAAACAATAAAAATACATTACTGACAATTACCTACACATCAAAAAATATCATAATATACCATAACAATACATTACTGTTGCTTACCTACACATCGGAAAATATCATAATATTAGTGGTATGCACAACATTTCTTCCATATTGACATCTTATATGGACTCATCACCAAATTCAAAATACAGTTGTCAGAGTACTCATTGTAAATGTGTCGAACCTGCACAAAAAAGATCTAGCTAGCAAATGGCATACACAATTTGCATAAAAAATATGAGAAAAGAGAAACATGAGAGAAAGAATGGAAGAATTTTCATAAACCAGATGAATGAATGATAATTTACATATGATATACTATGTATAAATCAACTAATGTGCACCGGGGGAGAAGCCAATGCACCATAGTTGTGGTCTAGAGTGATTTGGACACACACCAATAGTTACGGGAGTAAACTGTCACCTAGTCTAGTCTCTCAGGTAGTTACGGGAGTTAAATTCCACCTAGCCTGAGTTAACCAGTCTCTCAGTATTCATTTAATTGACCGAAATAAAGTGAAGTGAGTAGAATATCAGGGAATAATGAGTAATGCGCTAGTCTGGTGATGATCCTAAGGAAAATGCACATTAGCTGGTGATGATCGCAATGTTGCATGGTGATGATCCCAATGTGGCATCTACACTACACTCAACTAATCAAACTGAAGTGTGAACTGAAGAGAATATTCTCCCTAGACTATAGGATACTAAACAATTACTAGTAAACATAGATAAAACCTTAGGAAAAATAGTTCCTAGGTGTGTGTGAAGTATCTCCAACACCCCCTGAACATCACTATGGGGAAAATAGAGAATGGGCCCCAGAAACGAGGCCATGTTAGGTACCCAAATACAAAAGATACACTGAANAGGAAACTGTGTTCGTCACTCCAAGACGACTACGTAGAGAATGAAATTTATGCTTAATGAAGGTCTTGGTGAATATTTTTGCAGTCTGTTTTGTTGAAGGAAAACAATATAGGTTAATGATCCCCCCATTTACCAAGTCTCATATGTAGTGCATGTGGATATAGATATGCTTTGTCCATTACCTCTGAACTGGATCTCTGTAGAAATTTACAATGCTCTATTTTTCACACCAAATGACGATTGGTTGGTGAAACTAAATGGCCAACTCAGTGAGAAAATTTTGTAGCCACGTATCCTGAATAGTTATTTTAACTACCCCCATGTACTATTCCTCGACTAAGATAGAGAAATAGTAGCCTTCTTCTTTCTCGAACAATAGATAGGCCCAGAACCAAGACCGATTGAGTAGCCAGATGTGGACTTGCAATCAATGATATCTCCAACCCAGTCATAATTAGTGAACCTTATTAGGTCCAGTGTAGAGTCTTATGTATAGTGAATCCCAAAGGTGATGTTTCCCTGTACGTATCGAAGAATACACTTTGCAACCTTCCAATGTATCTCATGCAACTTCAACATGAACCTGGAGATTTCTCCAACTGCATAGGAGAGGTTTGGTTTGGAGTGTGTGAGATACAACAAGCTCACCACCAGTTGTCTATACAGTGTATTGTCCACCAGTGGAGTGTCCCTTCCATCCTTGTTTCTAACTCTTGATAGGAAAGGAATCAGGGAATACTTGGATTTTTTCATGTGAAATCTCTCCAGGAGATCTCATGCATACTTGGCCTGAGACAATTTGATTCATGATCCATCCTAACTGATATCGAGTCTAAGGAAGAAATGTAGAGGACCCATGTTTGTCATGAAGAACTTGTTGTTGATTTTTCATAAGCTAGGTTAAGCATGAAGTTCATTCCATTTTAGCATTTCACTTAACCATAAACAATAATGTTGCATCCACAAAGATCAAAAGAAGAAACACCATGCACAAGAACACAAGAAGTATCCTAGGAAACCCTTCTCAACAAGGGAAGAAAACCCAACCAAATCCTTTTCTATATTCTTCAAGATAAATACCTTCACCGCCAAGAAATACCTAGCACACAAGAGGGTTCTTAAACCATAGAACTCTAGCGCCCAACAGAGGTGCACACCTTTTTCCAAACAGATGTACTTACTGAAATTTCCAAACTCACAAGGAAGATATGATTCCACAATGGGGAATCATGACTTACTTATATTAGACTTGAACAATCAACAAAGGCATCCATTGGCTCAATGGGGTCGACCTCTCTAAGTCACTTTATAATTTATTATTATTATTATTATTATTATTATTGTTGTTGTTGTTGTTGTTGTTGTTGTTGTTGTTGTTAGTATTATTAATATTATTAATATTAATTAATTTTTACATTTATTATTAATCACATTAAGGTGGGGCCGACCTATACCCTTTACATAATAATTAGGGTTATAGGAAGGTATGACTCTTGAACAACATATAGAAAATGATTTGATACACCCACTAGGGGCACATCCATAGGGATGTCATAGCTCTGGCTCATTGCATTACACAGAAGAACCATATCTACACACGCTCACATGTGCTCATCCACAGGCACGTCCACTCTACAGATCTCCATTCCCACTACCCCACATAGGAGAATCATCTGGATTTTTCTCATCAACTCTATTTCTCAGAGGATTCTAACACATCATCTTCATTTATGTTCACATGACAATGCATCCAACACTTTTGGGATTTTACACGTTCAACTTGTGCTCAGCCACAGGCATGTCCAACTCATCGGATCTCTTTTCCTACTGGATAATCATATGGAGTTCTTCTCACTCTCTTCATGGAGGAGGTCATCTCTACGTTCCTATCTCTATCTCAGGCAGGAACCACGAACCCTTCTTAGGGGCTTTCTCTCAGGTTTGTAAGCTAAGAGAAAGGCTTGACATAGCTGCAATGATCCACACCTCACAAGTTTATAACCTGGAGAATGTCTCACATAGCTACATTCATCAACACTCCCTCTCATCTAGGGAGGCATTATTTATCATGTGAAGTCTCACACAGATGTATTTTGAATTTTGTCTTAGTTGGAGTTATCAACACTCCCTATCAACTGGTGAGCCATTCTTCACAAAGTTAATTTGGTGAAGATATCTGCAATTTGCTCAAGTGTAGGAAGGTACTGCATGTGTACGATTTTCATCTTCATCATATCTCTGAAATAAGGATATTTCATCTTATCGTATTTCAATTTATCAAGAAATGTTGGGTTCTCAAGGAGCTTTACTCACAGTTCTTGGTTATCATCATAGGATCCATCTCATGGTCAAGTAAATCTTTCAAAAGCTTGTGAAGAAACATTGCTTCACATACTCGATGTTATATACTTGGCCTCTGTGGTACTCAATACTACATAGTTTTGTTTTTTGTTGCATTAAGAAACCATGGAAAACTTCACGATAGAACATCAGTCGGATGTGCATTTCCTATTCACTGTACTTTCTGCTCAATCTGAATCACCATATATTGCAAACTCAAGTTTATACTGGAGGTATATCTCAGGCCATATCCAATTGTGCCTCGTATATATCTCAATACATGTTTTTATGTTGTCTAGTGAGTCTGTCTCGATTGAATCATGAAATGACTAGGCACATTCACTTCATGGCATGAATCAAGTCTGGTGTTGACCATATACATTAGTGGTCCAATCAGTTGTGGATTAGTCGTGTATGAGTCATCATCAATCTTCTTCTTTAAATCTATCATGGTGGATTTTTCATTCTGTCATACTAAACTTCTTTAATATTTTCACTTTATATTTTCCTTGACTCAGGAAAATCTTATCGGTCATCTATCATACTTCTTGTCCCAAGAAGTAGTGCATCATACTCAGATTCTTCATCTCGAATTCAGAAGTCAAGGATTACTTGCAACAACACGCTTTCTTAATAATTCATCAAGATTAGGCTCTCATCACCAACACTGTAATGATATAGGTTTGGATCAACAACACTCTTGCTGGAATCCAAACTTATAAAGAATCTATCTATCTGATATAGTTTCCAACACATGGATGGTAGTGTATCAGGTTTACTGGATCAAGTGTCTCTTCATAGACAACTCCCTCTGTTTGTGAGAAACCTCTGGCTATAGATCTCATTCTATATTTCTTGACACTTTCATTAGCTGCTTGATTGATCATATAGATCCACTTAGAAGTTACCACAGACTTCCATTTCTGGTCCCTGAATAATATCTTCTGCATCATTATTTTAATATATATTTTTATTCTTCTGTTATGGCATATTTCCATATCGGTTCTCTTGTTGCTTCTCTAATACAAGGAGTCTCAACATCAATGAAGTGGAACATGACTGAAGGATAGCTCAAAAATCTATTTTTCTTTCTAGGAATGTGCCTTGAGAGGATTGTCTGTTTCTTTGCCTCTTGCAGAGTGATTCTAGGTAGGCATCTTATGCCCTACTGCAATATCTTTGAACATATCAACTAGAGAAACAAGGTAACCTAGAGTAATGGCTATCTCCCTCTGAATTGTTGAAGGGGGAGAAGGTATTGTCTCATTGTCAATATCCATCTGAGATTCTCTGGGTCTTTAAAAAAAAATGTCTCTTCTTCAAGGACAATGTCTCTTCTTGTCTCAATCTATCTCTGACTAGGGATGTCTTTGAAGATTCATTGTATCCTTTCTTCCTAAAGGATGTATCTTGGACTTCTTCTCTTTGGGTACATGAAAATACATTGGGCACCCAAATAACCTGGAGTGTTCAATCTCAGGCTTCATCCCGGTGAAGAATTCTTCGGGAGTTATGTTTTTCAAAGTCTGGTGAAGACTCTTGTTCTGCACATATATTGTTTCATGCATGCTTCTTCCCATGGAATCCTGGAATGATTCTAATCTGATTTGTAGCATTGGTTGTCTCAGTGATGGTTCTATTCTTCTTCTTTCTCAAATGGTTTTGGCTCCTCCTGAGTCAAGTGACTCCCTCTAAAGGATAATCATCTTCTTTTCTTGTTAACCTATCTGGAACAAGAAAACAAAAGGAACTAACACAAGAATATCTCCTAAAGGAGAATAATGAGTACATCTCTAGAATCGAAAAATTTTAAGGAATATTTTCACAGCTACAACACCTACTTGTAATGTAGCAAAATTTTATAAATATATGTTAGAGGAATGAAAATTACAACAATCAAACCTGAATTCTTTACTTTGAGTGTGTTTTTTCTCTGAATGGAATGATATCCCTCTGGATCCATGACTTCAACAACGATTCCTTCCTCCTCCAATTTCACTCATGACAATGATACAAATAATATATACAAGTGCATACCTGAGGATGTTGATATGATTTCTCCAATGGCTCTTTGATGATCTCTATCCTCTGATATCTTTATGAATAAGATAGTCATGATGTCACCTTTTGTCATCTTTGTTATTTTGAAGTTGGCCCTTCAAAGTAAAGGCTTGAGTAGGTGATTGGCTTCCTTGTCCTGACGTCATTTTCCTTCCATTCATTGATAGTTGTTTCTGGTAAACCATTTTGTATTACCCACAATAAGTCTTCCTATGAAGTCACGTCTTTCAAGAACTTTGAAGTTTCTTGATCCATCAAGTGTATCTTCCATCATAGTTTTGTTCATCATAAATTTAGATTCTTCACAACCCTTTGTCAACTAGGCTAGAAAAACTAACGACTAGGCTAGGCTAACACTTTTAAGTTTTATTGGAATTATGACTACCAACAATAAGCCTTTGAGAGATAGGAGAACACAAGTGATTTGAAGAGATCCTTTAATGAGTTTTCAGAAACCCTAATTCTGAAATTTCTGCAGAAATTAGCGAAACCCTAGAAACCCTAGGGACAAAATTTCAAAATAATTGGAATGTCACTCTGAGAGTCTCTGGAGATGTGATGGAGGAGGCCATACTCTCCTATGCAAAAATTGGCCCCAACATTCAAGTGTTTAAGGTCTGAAACACCTCATAAAGGAAGGTCGTACGTATTTTCTAGAAACCCTAGGAGCGTCGTATGGTTCTGTAGAAGAGAGAGGAGACTGATAGATGCTTGTACAATGGGTTCTTCAAGACCTATGCTCTTATACCATGTTTATTTTTCATAAGCTAGGTTAAGCATGAATTTCATTCCATTTTAGCATTTTACTTAACCATAAAAAATAATGTTGCAACAACCAAGATAACAAGAAGAAACACCATGCACAAGAACACAAGAAGTATCATGGGAAACCCTTCTCAGCAAGAGAAGAAAACCCAACCAAATCCTTTGCTATATTCTTCAAGAGAAAGACCTTAACCTCCAAGAAATACCTAGCACACAAGAGGGTGCTTAAACCATAGAAATCTAGTGCCCAACAGAGGTGCACACCTTTTTCCAAAGAGATGTACTTGCTGAAATTTCCAAACTCAAAGGAAGATATGATTCCACAATGGGGAATTATGCCTTAATTATATTAGACTTGACCAATCAACAAAGGCGTCTATTGGCTCAACAAGGCCGACCTCTCTAAGTCACTTTATAATTTTATTATTATTATTATTATTATTATTATTATTATTATTATTATTATTATTATTATTATTATTATTATTATTATTATTATTATTATTATTAGCAACCTTAATTATCTTTTACATTTATTATTAATCACATTAAGGTGGGGCCGACCTCTACCCTTTACATAACAATTAGGGTTACAAGAAGGTCTGACTCTTAAAAAAAATATAGAAAAGGATCTGATACAACCACTAGGGGCACATCCATAGGGATGTCATAGCTCTAGCTCACTGCATTACACAAAAGAACCAGATCTACACACGTTCACCTATGCTCATCCACAGACACATCCACTCTACATATCTACATTCCCACTACCTCACACAGGAGACTCATCTAGAGTTTTCTCGTCAACTCTATTTCTCAAAGAAGGCTAACACATCATCTTCATTTATGTTCACATGACGATGTGACCAACACTATTGGGATTTCACATGTTCACCTTGTGCTTAGCCACAGGCACATCCAACTCATCAGATCACTTTTCCTACTGGATAATCATCTGAAGTTCTTCTCACTCTCTTCATGGATGAGTTCATCTCTACGTTCCTAGATCTGTCTCAGGAAGGAACCATGAACCCTTCTTAGGGGATTTTTCTCAGGTTTGTAAGCTAAGAGAAAGGCTTCACATAGCTACAATGATCCACACCTCACAAGTTTGTAAGATGGAGAATGTCTCACATAGTTGCACTCATCAAAACTTGTCATGCATAATGCTCTTGACTACAATAATCGTTGAAGTTGAGCAACCAGTGATCAACAAATCATCAACATATAGAACTAGGACTAGAATTGAATAAATTGTCGCGAGCATGTAAACATTCAGGTCTGACTTACAACATACGAAGTTTTGTGACAATAGGTAAGATTCCATATTGGCATACCATTCCCTCGGGACCTGCTTGAGGCCATAAAGAGACTTCTTCAGTCAAAAAACCAAAGATGAATCCTACATAAATCCCTGGGGATGCTTCATATATATCTCCATAGAGAGATCTCCATGAAGAAATGCATTCTTCATGTCCATATGATGGACTTCCCATCCTTTGTATGTTGCAATGGAAAGTTCCAAACGTATGGAACCCATCTTTGCTACTCGAGCGAAGGTCTCATCTTAGTCAATACCGTGCACATGCTGAAAGCCTATGGAAACTAGCATGTATTTATATCTGATAACATGTCCATCCACTCCACTCTTAGTCTTGTAGAGCCATATTCACCTGATAAGTTTCCTTCCTGAAGGAAGGGGAACCAGATCCCAAGTATGGTTCTCGAGGAGGGAGTTGTACTCCTCCTGCATGGAGGATTCACAAAAGGGATTTCTAGTAGCCTTGCCATAGGACTATGGATCTAAAGACTGAAACAAGAAAAGATGCATGGGTGGAATCAGTTTAGTGGAAATGATTGCAAAAGGAGGCTCCTCAAAATCAGATCGATTCCTCCTAGTATCAACTCGATCCCCAAGAAGATCTCCTACATCCTAAAGAGTATTCTTGGCCCACTTGTGCCACTTCTCTAGATCTGCAACTGCATCTACATACATTGAACTTGAATAATGTACTAACTTGGTATATGAATCATCTGAATCCTGTCAATAATAAATATCATCTAAAGAAGAGTCATCATGTGAATTCTCATCATCTCTGACAGGTGGAAGAAAAAAAGTGTCTGCATACGGATGGTGAGGTACATGCGAGATACTTTCCTCGAATTGGAGACTAAGCTCAATGATGATCCAATCAGAGGAAATATCAATGAGTTTGTATCCCTTCACAATGTCGTGATATCCAACAAAGATACACTTTGTGCTCTGTAGATCAGGTGTCTTCCTCTTCTCAGAGAGAATCGTGGGCCATGCACGAGAACCAAATATATGGAAGTGGGTCACTTTCGGTTTGAGGCCACTCCAAGCCTCGTAGGGGATATTATCCTTGACAGATCTATGGGGAGATATGTTTTGGATGTAGGTTGCCCAATTAAGTTCTTCAACCCATAATATCTGTGGAAGTGACTTTGCATGTAGCATGCAATATGTCACTCTTTCAAAGATCTATTTTTTCACTCAACAACTCCATTTTTCTATGAAATATAAGGAACCATGCACTGCAACTGAATCTCTGCCTCATGAAAAAGATTTTGTATCTCACGATTGACATACTCTCCCCCGTTATTTGTTCGGAGGACTTTTATATTCTTTCATGGTTGTGCCTCAACAAGGGCTTTGAAATCTTTGAGGTGTTGAAAGACCTCTGATTTTTTCCTGAGAAATAAAATCCATGTGAAACGTGAGAAATCATCAACAAAAATAAACATGTACCTTTCTTTATTGATCGATGGATGCGGAAAATGGACCATTAGATCACTATGGATCAAATCTAAAGGAAATGAGGCCTTCTGATTATTTCCTTTGTTGAATTTCTCTCGAGGGTGTTTTCCAAGAACACATCCCTCACAAATTCCTTTGGAGAAGTGGAT
>ML778010.1:885067-912172 GCA_009831015.1 Picea engelmannii
ACATCTACCAACTTAAAAAAACAAGAGTGTAAATTTTCATTACATAAAAAATTATGGTTTATTGTTTAATAAAAAAAAGAAATTTAATAACAAGCAACATACTGAAATAAAAATTAAATAACATTAAAATGATTCTTGAGTTAAGAATAAAGAGATAGGAAGATTTCATCCCTAGGATGGCCCTTTGTTTTCTTAATGGCCTTTTTAGCTTTATCACAGAGATGTTGTTCTTCATATAGACGAATGAGATTTCATCAAGTTTGCAAAAAACTAATGGAGTCTACATTCGATGCCATAGAATTTGTTTCTTCATGGAGGAGAAAAAATAGTTTCAATCCCAAACATTAATTTATACACAACAACAAAATAATTTCAATCCTAAACATGGATTTATAGACAACAAAAAAAATTCCATATAATAAGTCAAATTATTGAGAATATCTTATTGTTTCATGTTTCTTTCCTCCATGAC
The DNA here is from genome assembly GCA_009831015.1 of Picea engelmannii. Classification (NCBI taxonomy): domain Eukaryota; kingdom Viridiplantae; phylum Streptophyta; class Pinopsida; order Pinales; family Pinaceae; genus Picea; species Picea engelmannii. Next base: position 885,540 of record ML778010.1, read on the forward strand.
TTGGGCTATAAGGGCCTCGAGTATCCAATATGTATTGGTAATTCAAAAAAAACTTGTATCACGTGTTTTAGAAAACCCATGTTCTTTTAACCAACTCTTAAACTTATGTTGAATTGATCACCAGATAATGCTTGTTTATTCTTTGGGATACTTCCTTCTATTTCCCCAACTCTACTTTTACTCTCTTTGAAAGACTAGAATAATAGAAACAAGATGAATCTTTGACTTCTTTCTCCTCTTGGTGACATACCTAGGCTCTTTAAGGATATGGACCCAAAAGGGTACAAGCTCCAACCCTCCTTTTTCCAACTTCTCTAGCCATAGAACTATTTCCTCTAGTAATGGTTTCTATGTTTAGTCGAGGAGGGATGATAAGTTGAATAATGAGAGAGTTTCTTGACCTATCTCCTTCACTTCTTTGGATAGTAGTGGAACAAGAAAAACAAAATTCGCCACCTAATGTCTCTTATGTATATCCCATAATGATCTTGGTAAAATTTCAAGCAATCCTTCCCTACACTACTTTGAAGTGTCACACCTAGTTATAGTAATAGAAATAGAAAATTATACAGGTTACCTAGAAACGAGTTTGTTCTTTCCACTAGTGTGCTCAAGAGAAAATTACCCTATGAAATGCTAACATATTTTCTTGGCATACCCAACTTCCCCAACTTCCTTCCAACTATGATTAACATTGTTGAAATATTAGGATCGTTCACTCATGGATAAACTTGTAGAGAACACACTTATACTGAGAGGGAAGGGGTCGAATTGGTATAAGATTTTTTTTTACTTTTTCAAACATTCATCAACTATAAGAAAAAAACAAATATGAGATCTATTAATTGCATAACATGAAAACAAATATTTATGTGGAAACCCTTTTGGGAGAAACTTTAAAACTTATCTTTATAATTATTTGTAGGAAACAACATTACCTTACAAATATATTAAGGAACCAGCCTTCAAGAGAAACCAATCCCCACTGGTAAAAAACCTAGAGGAACCAACCTACTCTTACAGATCTTCATTGACAACAATCTATTGGAGACACCAATCCCCACCACTACGCACTAATGTAAGCACTAACTTAGCAAGAGGAAACAATCTCTTTATTTGAGTGTCATCGACCTTCAAGTTCAAATTTCTTCTATAGTACATATAACTTCTTTAAAACAAGATAGCATTCTCATTACCTTCATTAAATCTCCGGTCTACTTCTACCTTCGCTAGGTCTAACAAAAATTTGAATTTCCAAATGAAATTTATGGTAAATTTCTAAAAGATTGTTCTTTTGGGCATCTTCCCAAGAACAAACTTGTGCAGCATGACACATATCCATATTTGCAAATTTTATTCTAAAATTTGGACTTGATTCAATATGGTACGTATCCTCATATCCTTGGAAATATCATAGTCTAAAAAGTACCAAAAAATAAGTTATAGAAAAAATGCCAAGACGACCTATTTGAAATTGATTTCGGGACAATTCAGAAACCCTAAATTACACATTGTATATCCCATAATTTATAGCAAACCAAAGTATGAAATTTTTACTTGAGTTATTTCTTTATGCCTCCTCAAATCGTTGTAAATTTCAGAGTCTAAAAAGTCCCCAAAAATAATTTATAGCAAAAATCTCAGATTGACCTCTCTCAAACTAGATTTAGGATTATAAAAAAACGTTAACTTCCAAAGGGATTATATCAAAAGGTATCGTGAACCATATTCTGAAACTTTTACTTGAGGTACTTTTGTATGTCTCCTCAACTCCATGAAAATTTCACATTCTGAAAAATCCCAGAAAACAAGTTATAAAAAAAATGTCAAACTGAAATGTTTGAAATTGATTTAAGGAATATTCAATAACCCTAACTTCCACAAGGAATCCCTTAGAAAGTATAGCGAACAAACATATGAAAATTTAAGTACATGTACCTAGATATATTTCCTTTGTCTCCTTAAATTATCATGGTCTAAAAGGTCCCAAAAAAATGTTATCGTGAAAATGACACACTGATCTGGGACTAATTTTGCAACTCTCCACTTTTGGAACGACATTCAATGTTGTTAAAACTTTTGGTGTTCTCATTTATCCATAAACAATATCAAAATATTTTCACTGAACCATAGGCACAAATGCCACCCCTAAGCACTTTAACCTTTACTTAGAATAATTATGGTAAGCCTACTCCATAACCAATAGATAAACCCTAGCCACAATATTGTTGCAGCAGTAGCACAATAACCATACAAATATAGTGTACCTTATATCAAGAGAAGCATAAGAGAAATACCAAAAATGCAATTGCACTATTCCTCAAGACTTGTTCCCTCTCTAGCTGCAACTACTACTCTCCAAACTTACGCCCTAGCTACCACTGCAGTTCCTCCTTAGACTTACGCACTGGATGAGAGAGTGTATTCATATGAGCTAGGTGTCTCCCTATTTATATTGTCCCGACTAGTTGACTAGGGCCCACTTCTCCTTCTAGATCCATCTATTACTTTATTATTATTTCTCTTGAGGATGACTTCTCTCTTAGGGTTTTCTAACATCTATTTAGCATTTCTCATGCTTCCAGAATATTCTATTCTAAGTTAAAGTTTACACATGGAGGTTAATACCTACTGTAGATACCAAAAAATCAACACTCCCTCTTAGCTAGGGAGGTATTAACTTATATTTTCTTCATGTAATGGTTCCAAACACATCCATCCATCTCACATGGCATAAGCAAGACCCACATAGTCTTGCAGACCAGTCTACAGGTAGCATAATTATAGCCATACACTCTATCTCATGATCACATATATCATATTAGGAGCATCACCATCATAGCCACACATGAGCCATATAGCTGGAAATCACCTCCAACTCTACTCGTTACCACTCCAAGATAGAATCACCTCCAACACTATTGGTTGGCCTTCCATCTAGTAACCTCAGATGTTACTGATTGACACTCTAACTAGGAATCATAGTTGTATAACATGTGTATGAGAGTATTTCATTGGAGTATCAATATCTTAGTGTACCAAATTATTTCACTGGAGTAGCTATGCATACTAGACTATTTCACTGTAGTAGAAATATCTCAACATACCATGGTGTTTCACTGGTGTAGAAATATCTCAACATACCATGTTGTTTCACTGGTGTAGCTATGTGTACTAGACTATTTCACTAGAGTAGAAATATCTTAACGTACCAGACTATTTCGCTAGAGTAGCTATGCATACCAGACTATTTCACTAGAGTAGCTATGCATACCAGACTATTTCACTAGAGTAGCAATATAATATCATACTGAACTATTTCATTGGAGTAGTTATGCGTACTGGACTATTTCACTGGAGTAGCAATATAACAACATACCAGACTATTTCACTCTAGTAGTTATTCTTACCAGACTATTTCATTGGAGTAGTAATATAACAATGTACCAGACTATTTCATCGAGGTAGCATCTATAACACATTGTACCCTATCACAAGGTACGTCTTTATGAACCACACCAAGCTTGTTCGTGAAGTACTTAGACTTCACTCTTGGGAGATGCTTGGTAAACATATCAACTATCTTCTCCTTAGTAGAAACATATTGGAGCTTCACTTCTTCCTTTTATACCATGTTTCGGATATAATGGTACTTGATCTTGATATACTTGAACTTTTCATGAAACCCTGGGTTCTCTGTCAGCTTTATGGAACTTTGGTTGTCACAAAATATGAAATTCTCCTCTAACTCGAGATAAAAAATACCTGCAAGTAAATTTCGAAGCCACATTGCTTCGCTACATGTTGAACACACTGTTATGTACTCTGCATCAGCCATGTTGAGTTCCACACAAGTATTCTTCCTTCTAAAGTATGAGATCATAGTGGATCCCAACCTGAAGCAACATCTAGATGTACTCTTCGGATCCATGACACTATCGGCCCAATATGAATCATCATATCCTTGCATGCTTATCTAACAATGTGAAACATATCTAAGGCCATAATACATTGTACCCCTTAGGTACCTCAACACATTGTTAATGTTTATTCCATTATTATAGTTCTTTGCATTTCAATAGATAAGAGCATAATAAGAACAAGACCACTGAGAAATACACATTCACAAGAGACACAACATTTATCCTGGGAAACCCTCTAGGGGAAGAAAACCCAGCAAAAACTTCCTTATCATAAACAGCTTATACAATGTTCAAGAGATAACTCAAACCAATACAGATAATCCTCCCCAAGAGATTTGCAACTCTTCTCCCTCTCTCCAACTGGTAATTGCAGCTTGCCTCATAAGAGAATGAGCAAGTGCGTTGTGTGTTTGAAGTGAGGTGCTAGCCTCTTATTTATACAAGACTGGCATGTGTGAAAGGTGACAACTGGCAGGGCCAAACTCTCACTCTGGGTGGGTAAACCCACCTTTAATTAATTCTGGGTCTTCCATAATAACTGTTGGGGCCGACTTCTTATTCTGCACTTTGTAATTGTCCGATGACCAATCTGCAAAAGGGGATTTGGTCCTTATACAATTACCGACATGATTAATCCTCAATGGGGATTAATCCAATAACAATAATAATGATGACATGATTAATCCTCAATGGGTATTTAATCCAATAATAAAAAATAATAAGAATGCTCTTCGCAGTTACATTATTTCAACACACATGTTTTGTTCCAACTAGGTGAACACATCTCAACTCAACCATATACTAACTTGAGGTGTTTATCGAAAAACATATATGTGGTCTCATGTTCATAAAGTACATCAACAAACCTATTATATGTTTGTACATGGTAGCATCTACTGTCTCTGAATTTATCACTTAGAAACTTCAAATTCATCACCAAAGGTGTAGGCATGGATTTTCATTCCAACATTCTGAATCTCTTCATAATATCTAGAGAATATTTTCCTTGACTAAGGAAAATATCATCTGGTCTCTTTTATACCTATAGACCCAAAAAGGAATGCATCATACTCAGGTCTTTCATCTCAAGCTATGCATTAATTTTCCTCTTACATTCTGCGATGAGCTTCTCGTCCCCTGTTAGAAATAAGTCATCCACATACAATATTAGTACCACTGGTCTACCATCATAAACCTTGTAGTAAAGGTTGTAGTCTGATTTACTCTTAGTAAATCCAAAGATCATCATGAAACTATCAATCATGTTGTACCATGCCCTGGGTGATTGCTTTAATACATATAATTCATTCTTCAACTTGCACACATGATACTTCCTACCATGTGTCTCAAAACCTTATGGTTTCTCCACATACACTTCATCTCCAATCAAACCATTCATAAAATATGTTTTCACATCCATTTGATGTATCTTCCATTTAATTACTGTAGCTGTCACAAGAATGGTCCTGATCAAAGTGTATCTTGCCATAGGAGAAAATGTATCATCATATCCTATTCCTTCTTTTTGGGAGAATCCATGTGCCACAAATCTTGCCTTATATTTCTTAATGCTTCCATTTGTTGAATTTTTTTATTTTGTAAATCCACTTTGATCTTACCACCAATTTATCTCTCAATCTTGGAACAACATCCCACACATCATCCTTGATGATGGATTGGTATTCCTCAATCATGGCATCCTTCTATTCTTTCTTATATGAAACCTCTTCATAAGATTTGCATCAATAATTGCACTAAGAAATGCCATGTAACTAGAATATGGTTTTGGCTTCATGCTTTCTCTAAAAGTTCCATCTAGAGCACCATACTTCTTTGCATCCTGAATGATCTCACAAGCCCAAGACGGTGTTCTTCTCTTAGTATTTTGTTGGGTTGGATCTCCAGGTCTCTGTGGTTCCATCATGTCATGATCTTTTGGATCACATTTTCCTAGTACAACATTATTATCTCCCTCTACACATGCAATCCTTGGGGCTACAAGATCTTCATCATGGACCTCATCTAAATGATTATTCCTTGATTTGTTTAAATCTGTATCTTCATCCAAGGTGACATCTCTGCTAACTTCAATCCTCTGGTGACCAGGAATGTAAACTCTATATTCCTTCGATGATTCATTGTATCCCAAAAATATTCCCTTCTTTCTTGAAGGTTCTAGCTTCGATCTCTTCTCCTCAAGAACATGTATGTATACTGTGAAGCCAAAAATCCTTAAGTGGTTAACCTCTGGGTTTTCTCCTGAAAATATTTCCTTAGGTGTCTTGTTACCCATCACATGATGAGGACTTATCTTCTGCACATTTACATCGTTCATTGCTTCTTCTTCCCACACATGCATTGGTAAGTCTTGATCATGGATCATGTCTTTAACTACTTCCATTATTGTATGGTTCTTTGTTTCTACCACACCATTCTTTTGAGGATTCTAGGGAGTAGTGATATCACTCTTAATCTCGACCTCTCTGCATAATGTATTGAAGTCATATGATTTGTACTCTCCTCCATTATATGACCTCAATATATTTATCTTCTTTTCATATAGGGTTTCCACAATCTCTTTGAATTTTTTGAATTTTTTGGACACTTGACTTTTGCATTTCAAAAAGTATATCCAAGAGTTACATGAATAATCATCAATAAAAGAAACATAGTACACATACCCACCTAGAGAGGAGGATGACATTGGTCCACACACATTTGAGTGAACAAGGTCCCAAACTCCTTTTTCTTCGTTGTCACTACTTGGAAAGGGGTTCTTCACATTCTTTCCTTGAGCGCATCCCTTGCATATTCCTTCATAACTGTATTGAATTACTAGAAAACTTGTCACCATATTGCTCACGATTGGTAATGCTTTGTATTGAATGTGAGCAAGTCTTTTTTGCCATAACTCGCTCGGGTTAAGAGTGTTGTGTACCAGTGTTGAATATGAGTGTCCTTTTAATTTGTATAATCCTTCTTGAACACCAATCACAACTTATTCGTTGATGGTCTTTCCCCTTGGACACATGAGAACTTCTCCATCTACAAATAAAACTCTAAATCATTTCTCTTCCAATGATGAGATAGAAAGGTTAATTTTCTTTAATCCGGGAACATATAAATATCTGTCATATTCAAGGGTTTTCATGAATCTAACATGTAGGAATATTTTCCTATGCCTTTGATGGGGTATTGATAATCATCTCCTAGATTCACCATATGAGGTGAATCCTTTTGAACTAAAATTGAAAGTGAGTCCTTGTGGTTGGTCATGTGCTTAGAAGCACCACTGGAAATAATCCAAGTGTCATTTCCATGAGTCATTATTTAGGTAAGGGATGATATCAAGAAATATTGTTCATCATCTTCTTATTTTTCTCTCTTTCTAATTATTTATCGTCTGTGGCGGCATGATAATGGTGTCTCTTATTCTTTCCTTTTATAAAATGGTCTCTTGCATTAGAATAATTCCTTGAAATGTGTCCCAACTTGTGGTAAATGAAACATTTGAAGGTTGAGTAATATCTCTAAGAGTTTTGTCCTTTATGGAACTTATTGTGATGATGATGAACCTCTTTATTGCATTTCCCTTTCCCTACATGAGTTGCAAGTTCTTGATCATGATCGGCTAGTTTTTCTTCTCTTCCAGACACTCTGGCTTCTTCTTGAGTGCACTCCTCCCATAGTTTGTTGAACTTGGTTAATTTCTTCTGTGAACGTATTCCTTAAATAAATGATTCATGTGACCTTGACATACCATTTAATGTGGTCATCATTAATTCTACTTCTTTGACTGAACCTCTAATAACCTCAATTTTCTCCTTAATATGGGATACTCTTATGAAGTAGGATTGGATCGATTCTAAGTTTTGCATATTCACATTCTTCAATTGTGTCCTCAAGGTTATCTTCCAGTTGATTTTATTTCCTTTAAATAATATGGATAGAACATTGAACATAGTTTTGGGAGTATTCATTGATGATACATGATGGATCAAGTTATCCTTGATATAATCAAGGATGATTCTCTTTGCTCTTACTAGATTCTTCTTGTGTCTTTCTTTATCTTTATCTCCCTCTGGCTCTTCAATTTCATTCTCAATAAATCCTTCTAATATGTTTTCTTATAGAATTAATTTGATTCTATACTTCCATGCTCGAAATTTGTCATCACCCTCAAGATTCTCATCAATCTTAGTGTTGGGAGTCATCGTGTTCGGGTAGTGCAAATATTACAAAAACCTTATATTTTGTGAAAATGGGATTTGAGCTTACCATAGGGTGTTATATGCTAAGGATACCTTCTTTCTCCAAGAAACATCTTCAACTAAACCTCTAAATGCAAAATTATTTAACTTAGGGTTTATGAGGAAACCCTAATTCTGCAACTTTAGAGAATTTCAGATCTGGACCAGGAGAAAGATGCACCTTACGTAGGCGACCTCCTTGGTGGGTTAAAAAGGTGATTAATGAGCTTAATAATGGGAAAAACTAAAGATAATACTTCCAACAATTAGATTGTTATGAAGGAAACTAGCTATGATACCATGTTAAAAATTTTGGTATGCTTGTTTAGCCATAGACAATATCACACTATTGTTACCCAACCATAGGCACAAATTTCACCCCTGAGCACTTTAACCTTCACTTAAAATAATTATGGCAGTCCTTCTCTTGAACCAATATATAAAACCTAGCCACAATAATGTTGCAGCAACAACACAATAACCATACAAAGATAGTGTACCTTATGCCATGAGAAGCACAAGAGAGATACCAAAAATATTGTTGCACTATTCCTCCAGACTTGCACCCTCTCTAGTTGCAATTGTTTCTCTCCAAACTTGCGCCATAGCTGCCACTAGAGCTCATCCTTATACTTTCACATTGGCTCAGTGAGTGTATCCAAATGAGTTAAGTGCTTTCCTATTTATATTGTCATGACTAGTTTACTGGGGAAGAAATTCTCCTTCTCTATGAATCTATTACTTTATTATTATATCTATTGAGGCTGACTTCTCTCCTAGGGCTTTCTAACATTTGTTTAGCGGTTCTCTTGCTTCCAGAATATTCTATTCTAATTCAAAGGTTACACATGGAGGTTAATACCTCCCACATCTACCAAAACATCAACAAATCTTTTTTCATCCAACTTTTCCAGTGTTATTATATTTTTTACCCACACACTTTCTCTCATTAAGTTATCTTTTTATACTTTATCATAACCCTTCATGAAGGGGCATGTTAATTCAAAAATACACAACAACCATTAATTAAATATTAATTCCCCTTTTTTATTTCACTTTTCCAAATACCATGGGAAAATTCATGGGAAAATAGCATGGGATTCAAAATACATGCATTTGAATCAACCATTTCACTCTTTAATTTTTCATGTGCACTGATTTTTTTAATATAACTTTAAACCTATACATATCTTCTACAAAGATTTGAAACATGATTGTCATTCATTCGATTTTGATGGTGAGGATGATGATAAGGCAGATATTTTTTTGTTGGTTGATAAAAGGAAATATGCTCATGGTTAGGTTCACATATAGAATTAGAAAACCCATCATATGAACAACAATGACATCTGTAACAACATGCTAAAATTATTGCATGTGAGGAACATGAAATTAATGAATCCATTTATCACAATCAACAGTAGGTTGTTCTTCAAGAAAACCAATATGAACTCCACCTACAACAAATAAAACTTCCCTGGTTGTATAAAGGTTGTCTGTAGGTAGGGAGGATACAACAACATCGTATCCAAGGCTTTTTCTTGGTGATTTCATCTCAGGGGTAATAGGAACAACAATACTCTATCCATTATTTCAAGGTCCTCCTCTAGTATATCCCATCTCTCTTTGTAGTGTACTTTTCAAAGAGATTTGTATGAGACCTCGTTGGTCTAAAACATCCCAAAAAGTAAGTGATCGTGAAAATTAAAAGATGACCTCAAACTAATTTTGCAATTATCCTCTTTTGGAATGACTTTAAATATTTGTTCATTCAACTTTTCAAATGTTATTACATTTTTCACCCACACTCTCTCTCAGTAGTTTCTCTTTTTATACTTTATCATAACCCTTCATGAAGGGACATGCTAATTCAAAAGTACATGACATGTATTAATTAAATAAGTAATTCCCCTTTTTTATTTCACTTTTCCAAATACCATGGGAAAATATCATGGGCTTACAAAGCCATGGGTTTGACACCACCATTTCACTTTTTACTTTTTCATGTGCACCCCTTTTTTTAGTATACTTTTAAACCTATACATAAATAAATCTTGGATATATTTTATATATTTGTGAAGCTGTAATATGATATTAATGAAAACATTAATCCTTTTATATTAATGACAATAATTCCAACAATCTCCCCCTTTGTCATTGATGGAAATCCTACAACAAAACACTTAGTCCACTAGGAATGGAAATAATTTTCCCCTTTATGCAACTCTACCCCTTTGAAATTAATGGAAAAGGTATGTTCCCTCTCAGCGTGTGCTTCTCCTTAAGCACATGGTGACTATATTATATGGATACTACTCCTAACTGCATATCCCTTAATTTTTTTTGACTTAAAAAACTACTCAAACATGGTAAAGCAACACTCTTAAATAATTATGAAAACTTTCACTAAAAAAACAAAACAATGAGTCTCTGTCAATATAGATGATCTATGTATCCAACATAAGTAGTAGTACATCTCCAACAATAGTCGAATGTGGTTCGGTTGGTCTCATCAAATCTAAGTCAATACAACAAGAAATAGTTGAGTCAACAAGAAGACATTATTTGGTTTCACATATCAACACCTTCAGGTAGTTCCAACTTGAGGGATCAATATGTAGAAGAAATAGTTGTCGTAAAAAATTCCAGTCCATGAAAAACCTATTTGAAACTCAATAGATGAATACTTAGTCTAAACTCTAGTCAACTATCATGTTTGTTCATTAGTTGGTCAATCACTTCCAAGGAAATCATATGTAACTAAGAGAAGTGTTGAAAAACAATACAATCTATGATACACAATGAAATAAAGTCCTCAAAGATATTGTCAAATGATTCGATGACCATCCATCAATCCAACCACAATCTATCTTAGTATTAACTCTAGTCCAAAAAAATTTCTTTCACATCTCTTCTAAAAATATTTTAAAGCATGATTTTCATTCCTTCAATTTTTATGGTGAGGATGATGATAGGGAAGATTTTTTTTTGTTTGTTGAAAAAAGTAAATAGGCTCATGGTTAGGTTCACATATAGGAGTATAAAATCCCATGATATCAACAACAATGTCATCTGTAACAACAAGCTCAATTTATTGCATATGAAGAATAAGAAACTAATGAATCTGTTTATCACAGTCAAAAATAGGTTTCTCTTCTCACAAACTAGTCTGAACTCCACCTACAAAAAATAAAAATTACATGGTTGTAGAAACGTCAGGTGTAGGTAGGGAGGATACAACAACTTCATATCCAAGAATTGTTCTTGGTGATTTCCTCTCATGGGTAATAGGAACAACAATAGCCTGTCCATTATTTCCAGGTCCTCCTCTAATATGGCCCAGCTCTTTCTATGGTGTATTTTTCAAAGTGATTTGTGTGATACCACCTTGGTCTAACATGTCCCAAAAAATAAGTTATCATGAAAATGACAAGCTAACCGGAGACTCATTTTGTAACTCTCCCATTTTGGAATTACATTCAATCTTTGTTCATCCACCTTTTCAAATGTTATTACATTTTTCTCCCTCACACTGTTGGTACCCAAATTTTTGGGTCATTTTTTGCACGCACTCACAAACTAAAGTTGTGCATGCTCATCTAGTATTTTTTTGAGCGCATAAGGAGATACATGAAATAAGGCCATAGTGTGTGTATCAGACTTGGTTTTACTAAGTACCACGCTAGTTTTAAAGGAAGTCAAGGGTGCACCATTATTAGTTTCTTCAGTTGAGCCTGCCAGTCTGAGTTTGGTTAGTTGCATCAGAAATCAACAAGAATCCCACCAAAAGCAAGAAAGGAATCATCAGGATTTCTCCTGGAATGATTACTTGCATCCACATATGAAGACATGGGGTGACTAGAAGAGGAGTTTTTCAAGGAATTTAAGATTTCCCCTAATGCAGAGAACCTACATGGAGCCATGGAAGGTACTATAATAATGTGAGGTTGTTCTATCATACAATTGAGTGGATCAAAATTGAGGAGGACAAGGCTCCCCAACATAATATGTAAAAGAGTTCTCTCATCTTGAAAAATAGGATGGTTAATTTTAGAAGACATCAATCCTAGAGATTGAGTAGCCTATAGCAATCCTTCGTTGTATGCAAAAGTCTCATGTGTATTTTTTATGTATGAATATTAAATCTTAGCGCAAGGTGCATATTCTTGTATTCCCACTGTTGTTATAGTAATGAGAAGAAGTATTATTTTGTGAAACTCATTTATTCAGAACCATGTGTTATCCACAATTTTGGTCATCGTGATGATGTTATGATGATGGAAAATCAAGCTCTTCACTAAGAACACTTTCCTGAAAAAAGTTACATTTGTCTTCTTCCAGAAATCATGCTTTTAAAGGATGTTCGCAGGCTACCTATATATCTGCCTGCGAGAATGCCTGATTCTTGTAGGCTGCATTAAGCTGGGGTGTGAAGGGTTCGCACTGTACCTAACTGTCAGGGTGCGAACATGTTCCAAAGGAAGGAAAAAGATAAAATCTCGAACCTTCTAGAAGGGAATCTTCTAGAAACATGAGTTGGCTTCGACTGGTTGTTCAGGTGCTGGCATTCCAGATATCTTGTGATCATTCCTATCCAAGTAACTAATCTATCTTCTCCTATATATTGAGGGGAATTCTTATGGAAATGGTTAGAAGCAAACTAGCAAGAGATTGATTGGAGAATTAGTGTAAGATTGTATGGAGGACTGATGCTACAACAGCTAGAGACAACAACAAGGTCATCAAAAGTGGTTGATTTTCTTCATGCATGAGCAAGTGTGTGTGTCAGAGCTAGGAGCCATCGAAAGGAGATCTACAACATCAAGGCTCAAGTTGTAAGTTTCACTTTCAATTAATTCAATACAGTAATATGTCCCTTTCCCATAAAGATGATGTCACTTTATTACATAACTCCTTGATCATATGTATAGACTAGCTATTGAATATATTAATCTGCCTTTACTTCGATTGGTTTGTACTGTTCTGATCTGAACGGTACAAGAGCATTGGAGCGAAGCTTGGAACAACAGAGACACAAGGAAAGAGTTCATAAGGTATGCCCACAATCCTTACCTCTTAGTTCATTCAATAGTCTAGGTCTAGGGAAAGTGTATTATTCTGTCATGTTTTGTTCTAGATCCAGGTGGATCTAGGAAGATCGGTTTGTGTCCGCACTCACAGATTTATCCTGAAACACCATGTATATCTCTGATATGATGGAATGGATTTAGTAATAAAGATATGGCAGTTATGTTATATTATGTGTTTTTCATTAATAAGTAACACTTGTGCATGTATATTTTTAATTTTTAATCCTTTTCAGATTATCAAATATGAGTTACATTGATGTCATTTGGAGTTCTGTTAGTTATTTTTTATCCTCCATCCCCGACATAAGACATGATGGTATATGGATCTCGGGTGAGACCTTACTCAGCCTCGACCAAGGATTGATATGTCAATGCTTAGGGGATTTTGTTGGACATGGTCCAGACGACCCCTGGGTCTTAAACCACCAAGTGTTACGAATTTCATTGCATGCACATATGTGTATTGAAATAGAAACATTGCACAGTAAATCCCAACAGATGGTTTTCTTGTTTGGACCGAAGCCTTCTTGAGATTGATGGAGGAAAAGATAAATTTGGTGGCATATGTCTAAGGAAGAGATTCAAGACTAGATAGAAGCGAAGGAGGACAATTTTTCCCTATGGGAGACAAAATGATTTTGGGTGAATAATAAAGAATGGAAAAGAAGATATCTTTACTCTGATCTACATGAACTATTTTTCAAAAAATTCTCATGTTTGTTGCATGAATGGTTAAAAATACAAGAAAAATTTAACTCGACAGTGTTACCATCAGATCCTATAGTACGGGATCAAGTGAAGCTTGATAGTTTAAAGGAATTGGATAGCAAGTGGACTTAGGCCATTTTTTTCTAGTTTGCTCGAGTAAAGGAAGGCTATATTGTTTGGTTTTCTATAGAATATAGTGATTCTTTCAGTGAAGCTGAAAGAAAGTTTAGAGAATTTCCCAGAAATAAGATGTTAGAATTTCCCAGAAATAAGATGTTAGAATGATGTGCATGGATCCTGATAGGATGGATGAGTAGACCCCCTAGTGTTGGGGGTGGGTTCTAGAAAGGGTGGAGGAAAGAGAACCATAGTATGGATCCAATGAGGAGGATCCAATAATTTTTTGAGATGAGGTGAGGAATAGAAAGGACCTAGAAGAGTAGAGGATAAAATTAGCCAAAGGATATGCAAGAAGAGTTGAGTTGAGGGAGAGAAATGCATGGAAGAATAGAGAATAGTTAGTCAAGTGTGTGTAGCGAGGTGTGAGGCCCCGAATGAAGAGGAATATCACACCAAGTAGAGGTGTGGGAGAGGATGATGTGAAAAAGTGGAGAACAAATGAGGATAGGCCTAAGAAGAGGCTTGGGATCAAAAACACCAGTAGTGACACTAGTGGTAAGGAGGGCCTAGGTGATGAAGCTCATACACTTTGGTTGTTGTGGTATGCTGCAACCTTGAGAAGAGGAAGATAGAACATGTGTGGTGCGTAAGTGAAAATTTGTAGTGATCTAGTGGATGCAGAAGAGGAAGTGTCACATAATTATGAATTTTCATGAAGAGAGGTTGTCATACAATATGGTGGGTTTCCAATCCAACGTGATTTTGGCTCTCAGTGTAGTGGTGGTAGACTAAGTATCCCAGTGAGTGGTGAATACATAAGTCTCATGATAAGCAGAGAAACCAACTTTTCACAAGGTCGTGGTGCACAAATCAATCTGGGAGATGAATGACATGGTGGAAGTGCATGGATTGTCCTGGAGGAAGGAGTGCACAATGGTGGTGTGAATTCAGATCAGGAGGAGAAAGTGTAGAATGTGGATGTGCCAGATGTGAAGAAATATGGAGACTCATCTAGTGGTGAGGAAGATTAACTGATATTGTTGTATGGTCCTACGTGACTATAGATAGATGGATCTTTGGTTCCCCTCACAAGAATCTTCAGGAGAAGATGGTGTTATGCCCCCCCCNCACCCTCCTTATGCATTTTTAATCAAGAAGAAGACATAATAGATAGTGAATAGGTTGAAGTTGATGAAAGATAAGAAGAGAAAATAAGTGACAATGCAAGTGAAGGAAAAGGTGAAGTCAACAATACTTTACCCCAAGTGATAGTGATGTGGAAGGATCTAGACAATAGCTGTCAGAAGAGTGGAGCTAACCTTGTTTCCAGGATGGCCAATCAATATATTATGTTTATATTGCTTGTGTTATATGAATGGGTAAGGATGATGCTAAGGAAAATGTGTTCACCTGCAAGGCAATTTGGTCTGTAAAGAGAGTTACTGATGAGATATCTAAGATCACACAAATGGAGACTACATTTAGGCATTGAGCCATGATGGGGTGCATGAAATATAAGGCTACTGCACCAGGAGGACAAGAAAGGTTCCTAGCCAAGATCAAACATGATATTCTTTGGGAATTTTAGAAGCTGAAGTCAAAGTCCCAATGCACTACAAAAATAAAGGAAATCAAGAAGAAAGAAGGAGAGATCATCTAGGACTATTACTAGTGGTTCAAAATCTTGTTGGATAGGATAACATTCCATATCTAATACTTCCAACATAGATAATGGTTCATTGTTGGGTTGCTCACCCATATCTGAGTCTCACTCACCCAAAAAAAGGTGACAACTTAGGCCAAGGTAGTCGATATCACGATGCGCTTGGAAGTCACACCTAAAGGTGAAAAAACATCATTCGAGTTGGTGTAGGTTCATCCACAACTGGCCAACCTAAAAATAAAGTTGAAAGATATTTCCAAGGATAAATTCGTGCATGCACATATGTGGCACACTACATCTCGCTGAAAAGGGCATCGACAAGGTGAGTTCCATGTCCTTTTGAATTATGTGGAAACTAGAAAATTGAGTCCATTTCCCTTTGCACAGTCAGAATGGTTTGAAATATGCCGAAAGTGGGGCGATATTCCACCTTGCTTCCCCACCTTACAAAAGTATCAAGCAATAAATCACACCCCCTTCTTTGAATTTTGTAAATCCATTGGCCATGATATTAGAAGTTCTCGTTCCCTGCAAATGATGCAATATAACACTCGGGATCCATTTCGAGTGCAAGAGGAAAAAAAGGGTGGTGAGTGCAGGACTGATGATAGAGGAGGATATCAAGGAGGACCTCAAGGTGGGTATGCACATGGTCGTGGATGTATATATGGTAGAGGAGGTGGAAAACGCCCCACATTCCTCAATTGCGATGAGATTGGTCATGTATCATGGTTCTAGACTAAGATGCATGTGATCTACACATATTTTTATAGTCCCAAATGTGTAACTAAGGATTGTCCAGAATTGTTGAAAAAGAGTGATGACAAGAAGGGTAATTGTAACACGGTACATGTTGAGCGGCACAAAAAATAGAAAAAGAGGGGAGAAGGGAACGCCCAGGTAGTAACATGCAGAGGGGAAAATATAGGGGAAGATTTAAAACATGGAAAGAGTTTGGGTCAACAAGAAGAGGGAAATATTAGGAAGGCCCCCCAACCCCCTCTTAATTTTAATGTAGCTCAAAAGAATAAGTTTTTGCACAATGCCTAGTGAGACTTGGAGGAAAAATGAGTGCGTGAGGAGATGAAATGCGTAACTCAGAGGGCCATTGAAGAGGAATGGGTCCTGGAGGAAGTTTAATGGGTGACACAAGGATTTCTAGAAGAATCATAGGACCGCAAAGAAGTACAATGGGTGACACATAGATCACTATAGGAAGCGCGTGCATGAGAATAACTACATTGTAAAACACATAGATGTTTGGAGGAATCTTTTGTGTGTGAATAAATCCAACACACCACCCAAAGATCAATATAAGAAGCATGCAGAAAAAATTTGTTGCAATGCACTAAGCAGGAAGAATATGAACAACGCCAAGAAGAGTTAAATTGTACATCACATGCAAAATCCTTATTCCAACTTGATCAAATGCTAGAAGCATAAGATCAAGTTAATACCTTCTTTCATTGTTTTCTGCATTTAATAAGAGACCCAAAATCCATAAGTAAGTTGACTCATATGTTAACTACTTGCATGAAATAGAAAGGAGAGGACGCCACCATTGCAACTCTACTACCAGAAAGGGATGTATACTAGGCTAGCAAGAAAAACCACACTCACTAAGAGTTTAAGATGACAACTAAGCTTGGTGAGTATGATTTGGATGGATTCATGTTGTATCTAGGATTGGATATGAAAATTTTACCCAAGAAGTCCTCGGAAGTGATGGGGAAACCAAAGTGTTTTTGGTCACCCATTCAAATTAAACTAGAAAACAATATAATATCTACCCCATCAGTCATATGGATTAGGCTGAGGTGAATATATAAGGGCTAAAAACAAAGGCTGACTTTGAAGTCATTGAAATCATGGATGAGTATGATCCCTACCCTGCCTTGCTAGGAATCGACTAAGATTTTTATAATGATGTGGTGTTGAATATGAAAAACCGCCAAATTTTATTTGAGAATAACACCCTGTGCATGGTCTCCCCACTAGATCCATATGAAGGGGACCGCTACAATGAGCCTTTCAATGAGGATGTGCAGAGCTTGGTAGTTGATAATATTTACAAGGTCACGGGGCGCAAGGAGGACTAGATCAATCCTACCACAAAGGGAGAATTAAGTTGGAGGAGTGTTAATTCGTATGAAATAGATTTTGAAGATGCCTTGGATACATGTAAGAATAATATTTATGAGATATCGAAAAAGGAGACACACACACATATCGACAAAGGAGTGCAGGAAATACTTTATCTCCTTTCATTATGACAGGAGTCAATGGACATATTACTTGCATGGATCAAGGACATACCAAAATATCAATGATTTCTCACCCTTGATGAGGTGTTGGTCAGCACCATGGCATGATGGCAGGCTTCGTATTGAGAACCACACTGAGAATGGGTAACTGTGGAGGTGGATTTCCATGATCGATTTAGAGTTATAGAAATCACACCTCACATTACAACTCTTCGTGAAAGAAGGTGGTTATCCAAGAAAAGGCTCAATATATGCCATAAATATATAAGCTCTCATTGCAACTCCACATACCCCTCTTCTCTCCTACCAGTCCCAAAATTGTTTAAGGATTTTCCCTCCCTTCAATCCATCCTACTGATGCAAAATCATCATCATCATCATCATATAATGAGTCACAGTAGAAGATAACTCAGCATCGAGCGCAATGCACTTTAACTAGTTTGGATTTGAAGGAGGCGCAACATTTAAATTTTGAAATGTTTTTAATTAAAAATACCATGAGATCAAAATACTAGAGTCATTATATATACTCCAAAAAGTTGTATTTGTCTTTAATGACTGTATATTGTACATATTTTGAGCATTGACTCATATCTAATATTGTAAATGTGCATTTACTCTAATAATATTAGTGATAGGATTGTCTTTATTATGATGTGAAAGTAATAGAATAGTCTTGAGGGAAGGATAGATAAGCCCCTTCATGTATAAATCAATGTAATATATGCCAAGAGGATGTTGTTGAAGGATGTTGAAACTTTTGTTGGAAGTTGTTGAAGAAATATAGAAGAAGATAATTGGCTTTCAAATTTATGAGACTGTGAAATTTTCCATTTCTCTGAAACTAAATAGATATTGTGTTGTTATCTTTGTTTATGAATTTGTATATCAATGATTTATTGAATGAGTTATTAATACTATTATAAGTTTCGATTGTTTCTCTTCTGAGAATCACAGTGCAAGGAGTGCATAGTGCCAATGCAAGGTGTGCGGAAGATGAAATGTTTACAGTTTCAGAAGCTCGAGAGAGATAAAGAAATTTTATAGAGAGAAATCCCAAGGAGTGCACCTACACGCAGAGCAGTGTAAAATATCAAATGGAGGGTAGTGTAAGGAGTCCATAAAGACAACACTTCGTTAAACGTTGATCAAGCTCAGGAGAGTTATCACAAGGAGTGCATTGGCCTGTGTAGTTCTAAGGGTCTAAGCTCGGAGAGAAGCTCAAAGTGTGCACTAGATTAATTCAAGTGATGAAGCTCAGGAGGACTAGCGAGTGTAAGTTCCTAGGGGAGAACTCAGAAAAGAAGAAATCCCTTGGTTTTAGGGTCGATTGGATGATATTTGTTTGCGAGTTGACATCCCTTATAGTCATTTGATCATTTGAAAGAGTGTGGTCATTAAGTCCTAAGTCCTTCAGACTTCACTGCTCAAAACGTTTTGAGTTTTTTGTTGCAAGCAAGGCACAAAGTCCCTAATTTTTGAATCCCAGAGTAAATCTCCATCATAGATCAGTGGGTCAGTGTGATTTGTTGGATCCCTAAGTGGTTCGAAGATTCAACACTCCAGGTGAAATTGGTCACTTTTGCCCAAAGTGGAGAATCCCCCGAAGCCCAAACTCCTAGAGTCTTCCTTAGCCATAGATTGAAGCTCTGTGAGACATTCTCCAAATTACAAACCTGAGAGAAAGCCCATGACAGGGGTGTGTGGTTCCTATATGAGACAGAGCTGGAATGTAGAGATGGACTCCTCCTTATAGAGAGTTGAGAAGAACTCCAGATGAATCTCATGTGTAATGCAGTGAGAAAGGAGATCTGCAGAGTTGGATGTGCATGTGGATGAGCACAAGGTGAACATGTGAAATCATAAAGTGTTCGGTGCATCGTCATGAGAACATAAATGAAGATGATGTATTAGCCTCCTCTGAGCAGAGAGTTAATGAGAAACTCTAGATGAATCTCCTGTGTAATGAAGTGGAAAATAAGATATGTTGAGTGGACGTGCTTGTGGATGAGCACAGGTGAATGTGATCCTAGTGGTTGAGCACCATAAGTGGTTCTTTTGTGTAATGCAATGAGCCAGAGATATGGACATCCATATCGATGTGCCCCTAATGGATGAGCACTATCGGAAGTATGAGATCCCTTGCTATATTTTTCAAGAGTCAAAACTGCATGTAACCCTAATTGTAATGTAAAGGGTACAGGTCGGCCCCACCTTAATGTAAAATATAATTAATGTAAAAGATAATTAATATGATAATTATTAATTATATTTTGAGTTATTGAGGTCAACCCTATTGTGCCAAAAGACACATCATTTGATGTGACAATTCTTATATAAATAAAGGTGAATCCCCATTGAGGAAACACACTTATCATTGTGTCATCTCATGATTTCAGAAGTTGTGGTCTGAAATTATGAGAATTGTAGCACCCTCTTGTGTGTTAGTTTTGGTGATGGTGTGGGAGGTCTTTCTCTTGAGGAATATAGCAATGTATTGGTTGGCTTTTCTTCCCTTGTTGTGAAGGGTTTCCAAGGATACTTCTTATGTACTTGTGCATGGATATTCTTCTTGTGATCTTGGTTTGTTGTAGTAGTTATGGTTCAAGTAATAGTTGACAGAAAATTTAAAAGGAATACATCAGCCATAGCTCACTGAAAATCTAACATGGTATCAAAGAAGGCTTGAAGAAGACCATTGCACACAAAAATTGAAGGTAAAGTCTACCAATTCTATGGTAAGATGAAGATGAGAGAGGATCAGATCCTTTCCTTAGAAAAATTTATGTGGTATATCTAACCCTTGAAACAAACCGAAATGTATGGAGAAAGAGGTTGGAACCCAGAAGAAGGACCAGAACCTACTAGAAGAGGTTGGAACCTAGGTAGAAGGTAGTTGTAGACCTAAGGAGCTTGGCCTACCCTAACACACAACCACGGTAAAAGAACTCAGTCTGTTCTAAGGCTCCTCCACAACTGCCGCAAATATACACCAACAACAAACACCTAAATACGAAGGTTTGGACCCCTTCTGTAGTAAAATCAATACGTTTGAAGCCTAGAAGAGAAGGGTTGAACCCCTTCTAAGGCTCTTTGATAAAGTTTTGTGGTGAAGGAGAGGATCCCAGAGCCTAGGAGGATATCAACTATCAAAATAAAGTGGTCAGCCTGTAACAGCTAGCTTCCTCGGTATTTTTGAACATCTAAGAGGTCATGATTATATCATCAACACAATCAACTAAATTTCTTAGTCATATTTTTTCCCAGATTCTACGTTTATACATAGACTATAAAGCTATAAGGAAGTAGTCTCTACCATCTCTATGCTTAGTCTATTCAACCTTGAAACACGTGCCTCATTTGATCGTACAAATTCTTATCAATTGACATAAGATAACAAGTTGGAAGAAGTCCTACATTTGTTCCATTTATTTAATCATGGTGGTGTGATTTGTTAAGTTCCAACTGCACATACAAAATAGAGAATCCTTCATTTATTTAGTGTTGGGGATACTAGAACAAAATTTGAGCAGGGAATCCCCCTTAGAGGACCTCTCCTAGATGATTAGTGTCATGTTTTAATGGACCCTTCTCCTTCATAGGATGGTGTTGTTCCTCTCTCTACTTCTACAAGTGCTCTTGTCAGTGGCTCATCTAACCCTCATGTTGCAAGAGACTTCTCACCGATTCTGAATGCTCCTAAACAATTCGACTCCATTATTCAATGATAAATATGGAAACACCTTGCATGATTTGCCTATACCAAATATTATTCCTTCGGATAGTTCAAGGCTTGTATCTAAGCTAGCTATCTCCATGCAAGTGTTTAAATGATAGAGATAGTGTATAACCTAGAAAACATAGAAGGATATTGATGGTTTGTCTAAAGTACATTGAAGATGTTACAAACCAAACGGAAACCCTTAAAATATAGATGTGAAGTCAAGACATAACATATTTAAGTAGCAGCATAAGCTACAAGGATAGCTACAACAGTGTGTTTGAAATTTTGTTAAATGTAAAATAGTGGACATAACCTTGATAAATTAAAACATTCATAAGCAAGTTGGATCACCAACAGAAGGAAAAAATTCCAAATATGTGATACTCTCATGTCATTTACAATAGTAAACGATGATGCAAACCTCGTCAGAGACTTGTATGGTACATATGGCTACAAGGAAAACTTGAAAGGAGTGTCATTGCTCATCATAATATTGAAGCCAAACCTCTAGTGGTGTTCACTCTTAGGTATGCACTTGTAATTATACATATTATTTGCATCATTCTCATAAGGGTATTTGCAGGAGGAAGAAATCCCTGGTGCAAATCATGGACCCAGAGAATTCTCAATGCTTTCAAAAGAACAACACACTGAAAGTGAATACTCCGGGTTTGATTTTATGACTATAACCTACATTTATAAGGTTTCTACATTACAATTAGGTGTTTTAGCCGTGAAAACAATCCTTAAAATGTTTTTGACTCTAGAGATGTACTCATTAATATCCTTTAGGAGATATTCGTGTATTGTTTGTTTTTCTTTGTTTTCTTGTTTCAGGCAGGCTAACAACAAAGGAATAATCTTATCCTTTAGACTTCATAGGGAGTCAATTGATTCAGAATAAGTCAAAGTAATTGAGAAAGAGATACAAAACCTTCTTCCTCTTCATAAGTCTAGAGGGATATAACCATTAACATTTTGATCCAGTTTCTCTAGTTGGTATTCCCAGAAACTTTGTAGTAGGCTACAAAAGGCATGTCTGGGCTTGATAAACTCTGCAAGAGGCAGAAAGACATGCAGTCGATGGAAGTATCGAGAAATATAAAATGAGACTTATAGTCAGAGGATTCTCATAATCAGAGGGATTAAACAATGATGAGACATATTGATCCAGTAATCCGATACACTTCCATATGTACTATCATCCAAGAGTTGGAACTACATCAGATAGATGAATTCTTGATGCATTTGGTTTTCAACAAGAGTATTGTTAATCCAAAACTACTATTACAGTATTGGATGTTTGTCATTCTTGTCATGTTTTGTTGGTGAGTCCATGGAAATATGATAGAAATGTCATACATGATGGGAGAAAGAATACTTATACCCTTGAAAAGAATGGGTGTAAACATATGTTGTTTCCACTTAAGGAAAAATGAGTCAGAGAGGAGGCTATTCTGAGTATACTTCTCATGAGTGGGAAGGATCTCTTGAAGGAAGTTAAGAAACATCAGGAGATGTTGTTCTTTATTGTAGGTAAGCCAATATTCGTCATTACAATAACTTCTATGAATTATTTTTCTATGGAAATTCAAGAATGACTGCAGAAGTTTGTTGACATTGTGGTGGATGAGTTGCCTCATACTTTACCGCCCATAAGGAGTATTAGTCATCATACTGACGTTATTCTAGGACCAATTTTTCCAAACAAGGAAGCATACAGATTAACCCCCTAGAATAATGAATAATTCAAGGAGTAGCTCCAAACGTTGTTGGATAAAGGGTTGATTAGAGAAAGTCTGAGTCCATGTGCAATACCAACTGTGTTGAGTCCAAAGAAAGATGGAGGTTGGAGAATGTGCACATATTATAGAGATATCAACAAGATAACCATTAGGCATAGA
Organism: Picea engelmannii; assembly: GCA_009831015.1. Lineage (NCBI taxonomy): Eukaryota > Viridiplantae > Streptophyta > Pinopsida > Pinales > Pinaceae > Picea > Picea engelmannii. Next base: position 909,186 of record ML778010.1, read on the forward strand.
TTTCCTTGACCCAGAATCGATGATTTGATGGATTGTTTGAGTGGAGATAATTATTTTTCCAAGATAGACTTGATAAGTGGTTATCATCAAATAAGGATGACAGAAGGACATGAATGGAAAACAACATTCAAAACAAAGGAAGGGTTGTATGAGTGGCTTATTATTCCATTTGGATTAACCAATGCTCTAAGTACATTTGTGAGGTTAATGAATTGAGTGCTCAAATATTTTATTGGGAAATTTGCAATTCTTTATTTGGATGGTATCCTAGTTTACAATAAGATTAAGGAGGATCATTTGAGACACTTGAATATGGTATTGAGGAGGTTCCAGCAAGAAACATTGTTAGTAAATTTGAAGAAATGTTATTTTATGAAGACAAAACTTGTATATTTGGGATTTTTAATCTCTTAAAATGAATTTAATATGAAACCAAAGAATTCAAGGGCTATAAAATTGTGGCCTTCTCTAAGGAGATTGTTTGAGGTAATAAGTTTTCATGGGTTAGCAAGTTTTTACAGAAATTTCATCAGGAATTTTAGCAGCATTTGTACACCTATATTGGATACTATAAAGAAAGAACATGGATCTTTTGACTAGAAAAAAGAACCTGAGAAAGGATTTAGACTGTTAAAAGAGAAGATAACATAGCAACTCATCTTAATTCTGGAAAACTTTAGGAAGACTTTCCAAGTCAAGTGTGATGCAAGTGGAGTGGCCATCGATGCAGTTTTAATTCAAGATGATAATCCTCTTGCTTATTTTAGTGAGAAGTTTAATGATGCTAAGAAAAAGTATTAAACATATAAAAAATAATTTGATTCTATAATTAAATTTTTGAAAAAGTTGAGACATTATCTTATACCAAAAGAGTTGATTTTATATACTAACAATCATGCTTTGCAGTTTATAACCAGAAAAGATATTTTGAATCAAAGACATGCCAATGGGTAGAATTCATGCATAATTTTACTTTTGTTATTAAACATTTTAGTGGGAGTGCTAACAATGTTGTTGATTCTTTGAATATGAGATGTTTGATCTTGCAGGAATTCCAAGTGGAGATTTTGGAGTTTGAACACCTCAAGGAAATGTAATAGAAAGACCCATATTTCAAGGAGGCTTATGCAGCTTTTGAAAATCCTTTGATGAGGGATAGAAGCTCATGGATGGAGTATCTGATCTAGGAAGGCTTGTTGTTCAAAGGGAGTCAGTTATGTATCATGAAATGTACAATGAAGGATAATCAACTGAAGGAAAAACATAGTGGAGGATTGGTGTGACATTTTGGCCATGATAAAACATATGCACAGTTAAGTTCTTCATGCTATTTGCCTGACATGAGGTCTGGCGTGAAGAAACTTATGGAAAAATGCATAATTTTCCAATATGAAAAAGGAAAGAAGAAAAATACAGAGTTGTACCAACCATTTCCTATTCCAAATAGGGCATGGGATGCTCTAAGTATGGATTTTGTTCTGGGATTGCCAAGAACCCAAAAGGGAAATGATTCAATCTTTGTGGTGGTTGAAATATTTTCAAATATGGAACATTTTATACCATGTCACAAGATGAGTGATTCTACTCACATAGGAAATTTGTTCTTCAAGGAGATTGTGAGATTGAATGGATTTCTTGGGAGTATAGTCTTAGACAAAGACACAAAATTTGTGGAAATTTTTCGAGGAACTTGTTGAAGAAATTGGGGATGAATTTGTCTTTTATTTCATCATATCACCCTCAGATGGATGGACAGACTAAGGTAGTGAATAGGATCTTAGGGAATTTGCTGAGGAGTTTAGTGACTGAACATCATAGTTAGTGGGATCAAGTTATGCCTCAAGTAGAGTTTACATATAATGATTCACCAAACATGAGTCCTAGTAAGAGACCATTCCATATAGTATATGGAATGCACCCTGAATGAATTTTTGAGTTAATAAATTTGGGACAAGCTGAGTTTTGGAGTGTATGAGTAGAGGACTTCGCTGCAAAAATGTAGAAATTGCATGAACAAATCAAGGGCCAACTATAGGATATCAACCATAGATACAAGAATATAATAGATCAAAGAAGAAGAGAGGTGAATTTTGAAGTTGGAGACCAAGTCTTGGCACATATAAGGAAGGAAATATTCCCAAGAGGGAAATATAATAAATTGAAGCTGAAGAAAATAGGGCCTTGTAAAATCCTCGGAAAATTTGTTGCAAATTCTTATGAGATTGAGTTGTCAAAGGACATTGGATTTTCACCCATATTTAACATAGATGACTTATATCCTTACAATATGGATGACACAGGAGGAACAAATGATGAAGAGGAGGTTTAGTGGATGTGAAAAATTCCTACAACAGAGAATCTCTAGATAGAAATGATTTTAGATCGGAGAATTGCTAAGAGAACTAGGAGGAAGGTTTATTATGAATATTTAGTCAAATGGAAGGACCAGCCAATAGAAGATGCCATTTGGATAACTAAAGAAGAAATACAAAAACATGGAGAGGAAGTGGAGGAGCTCATGGACACAATTCCATGAATATTTTTTCCAGATGAGTATGATGTAGGATCATCACCATCATCATATAATGAGGTGCAGTGGTATATGACTCAGCATACAGTGCAACACAGTTTATGTTGAGATTTGTACCTTGGGAGGTATTTCCCATGCGCTTTTGTCCTCCTTAGCACATGTGGGAAGGTTTAGACACTTTGTACCTAGTACTTTGTCTATTTTCACTTTGACTTTGGTTAAAGTGCATTTTGGTCACTTTTGGCAAAAGTGAACATTAAATCACTTTGTGGTGATTTTGGAGACATAAGTAGACTTAGGGAACTTAACCCAAAATTGGGTTATGAGTTAGAATTATTTGGTGTGATCTCATCCATTGATTTGGATTGATCTCAACCATTAATTCTTAGGTTTCCCTATTCTTGCCTAAAGAGGGGCAAAGGAGTCTAAGGAGGGCGCATTGTTCATAGAGGGTTTT
>ML778010.1:919142-935592 GCA_009831015.1 Picea engelmannii
AGCACCCAAATTGAGACTACAACCATAACAATCAGCATAAAACTAAACATGACTGTTGGCTGTTATAAAACAGCAGAAAACTAAAAGAAGACATCAGAAAACTTAGAGCCTTTTCTTGGTCAAAGACAGACCAAGAAGGCAAGCTGATAGGAACTAGAAAATTCACATGGTATCAGAGCTTCGGTGGCTGATTTTTGGGACAGTTTGGACAGCAGATAGTGTGGATGCTATATACTTTCATTTGGCAGATTTTGAGGACAGCCATTGACTTCTTCAGTGGTTGTAACTTGGCAGAATTTTGCAGTGGATTTTTGGGCAGTTTGAGACACCGAGAGATCAGTCTCTTTTCACACATACGTAGTAGGAGTGAGGCTGATTTCAGTGACCTCTTTTCACACCCATTTTGTTGGGAGTGAGGTCATTTCACATTGTCTCTTTTCACACCTGTGTTGACAGGAGTGAGACAGTGTGTTCCTTGGCAGAGCAGCATCAGTTGGGGATTGCAGATTGGCAGTGATGTCAGCATCTCAGATGCGAGTTGAGGATAGGCTAGCTGGGGCTAGCAACTGGTCTTCATGGAAGGCCAGGATGGTCTTCATCTTGGAGGACCTCGAGCTATGGGATATAGTCAAGGCGGTTGTTCCTGCTATTCCTGTGACTGCTCCCGTCTTGGTGGTAGAATATAGGAAGAGGAACAACAAGGTGAAGAGGACTATTTCTGATGCAGTCCGAGATCACATTATACCCCATGTGACGGGGAAGGCTCATGCATATCAGATGTGGGCAGCTTTGATCAAACTATATGAGAGCTCAAATGAGAATCGGAAGATGGTTCTTCATGACTGACTCAAGGGCATTCGCATGCTCAAGGATGAGTCGGTGACTTCATTCCTTGGTAGATTCACTCGGATCAGAGACGAGATTGGAGCCGTCGGCGAGGTGGTGGAACCCAACTCTTTGGTGAGGAAATCTTTGCATAGCTTCACCAAACCGTGGGGTCCATTCATACAGGGCATTGTTTCCAGAGAGGCCTTACCCACATGGGAGAGGATGTGGGATGACTTCATCCAGGAGGAGATAAGATTAGCATCAGAGAATTCTGGTCAGAGGCAGCAGCAGCAGCAGAGTGGTCAGGGTGAGGAGGATCTTTCTCTTTGGGAAAAGGGCAATAAGAAGGCCGACCAAGGTGGTCGGCAATGTCCCAAGACTGGGGCCCATCCACAGAGGAGTGGAGGAGGAGCAGAGAGTAGCAGTGGTCAGAGTGGTGGTAAGGACAGTGGTCAGGGTAGAGATATGAGCAAAGTGAAGTGCTTTGTTTGTAATAATTTCAGGCACTATGCGGGATAGTGTCCGAACAGGAAGAAGAAGAAGGGTGGTACAGTGGCTACAGCAGAGGAGACAGACTTTCAGACTTAGTTTCAGCAGGAGTGTGCATTTCCTGTTTGTTGCAGTTCGGTTGAGTATTCACCACATGTCTGGTATATTGATAGTGGGGCTTCGAGCCACATTACTAGTGTTCGAGAGCATTTCTCCGATCTCAGAGAAACCAAGGTCGGGATAGATATCACTCTTGGAGACAACAAAGTTGTCACAGTTGCTGTGATTGGCACAGTTTCTTTTAGGAGAGAGAACGTGCCACCTATATCGTTTACTGATGTTCTCTTCATCCCGGGGATGAAGAAGAACTTGATTTCAGTCTCCACCCTCCAGGACAGAGGTTTTGAGGTTTCATTTAGGGGCACCGAGGTACTCATATATCCTCGATGTTGCTCTATAGACTCAGGATAGGTGATTGGAGTGAGAGAGGGAGATCTGTATCGATTACTTTTTCAGCCACTACATCCATTGGTGGCTAGTAGCGACATCAGTGAACAGTTGTGTGAGTTGTGGCATCGTAGGATGGCTCACCTACATCATGGGTCTTTTGGAGGACTGAGAGAGGTTATGACCGTAGTGCCACAGATAAGCATAGAGCATCAGGATGTGTGTAGGGGGTGTGCTCTTGGCAAGTTTGCCAAGGCTTCATTCCCCAGCAGTGACAGCAGGTCAGCTGGGATACTGGATTTAGTACACATGGATGTGTGTGGGCCCATGTCTCGAAAGTCCTTGAGTGGTTGTGAGTATTATCTCACATTCATTGACGACTACTCAAAGAAGACTTGGATCTATTTCCTGAAGGCCAAGAGTGAGGTCTTCGCACGGTTCCAAGAGTTCAGGGCTCTTGTGGAGAACCAGTCGGGAAAGAGGATCAAAGTCTTGCGGTCGGATAACGGGGGAGAGTATTCCTTGAGACAGTTTGTAGACTTTTGTGCACAACATGGCATCAGGAGACAGATGATCGTACCTTACAACCCCTAGTAGAACGAGGTTGATGAGAGGAAGAATCGGGCTATTACTGGTGCAGCGAGATCTATGCTGCATGATCAGAGTTTGCCTTTGTACTTGTGGGTAGAGGCATGTGCTACTGCAGTTTATCTGTAGAACAGGAGTCCCCATAGGATTTTGGGGAAGATGACTTCTGAGGAGGCCTTCACTGGGAGGAGGCCCTATGTCGAGCATATCGGGATCTTTGGATGTTTGACTTTCTTGCATGTCCCCTCAGAGAGGAGGATGAAGCTAGACCCCACAACTCAGCAGGGGATTCTAGTTGGATACTCAGAGGTGTCAAAAGCCTATCAGATCTACATTCCGCCACTTAGGAAAGTGGTGGTGAGCAGAGATGTCAGATTTGAGGAGGATAGGGCTTTTGCGAGATCTCTTGAGTCGATCCGAGCAGTTGAGGATGATGCAGAGTTTCCAGTTGCAGTCTCAGAGGGAGCACAGCCTCAGTGGTCAGGTACACCATTTTCAAAGTTGACAGGGTCACCATGCACAGCTTCAGAGTCACAGGTTCAGCATGTTCAGTCAGATGGGGCACAGACTTCAGAGAGAGGTCAGACTTCAGGATCGCAGAGTGTTGAGGTGAGTCTTGAGGCCATTACTCTTGGGCAGAGAGACCTTACTTCTCCATTGACCACTTCAGGGAAGAGGAGACCTAGATGGTTTCAGGAGACCCTGAAGGAGGCCATTGAGAATGTAGGGGAACCCAAGAGTCAGATCAGATAGAGGAGGCCACCAGTCAGATTGGGAGCATACTTGGCACTAGTGACTACTATCAGGGATATTGAGCCATAGACTTTTGCGCAGGCAGTGGATCATCAGGTCTGGAGAGAGGCCATGGTCGAGGAGTATGATTCCATTGTGCGCAATGATGTTTGGGATGTGGTTCTGAGGCCTGTGGGGAAGTCAGTTGTGACTTCCAGATGGTTTTATAAGACCAAGATTGCTGCAGATGGCAGCGTGGAGAAATACAAGGCTCGTTTTGTGGCACGGGGCTTCTCACAGATTGAGGGAGTCAACTATGATGAGACTTTCGCACCAGTTGCGAGATACACCTCTATCAGGACTATCATTGCCATAGCAGCAGAGATGGGTTGGCGCATTCATTAGATGGATGTTAAAACCGCATTTCTGAATGGCTTTATTGAGGAGGAGGTGTACATAGATCAGCCACAGGGATTTGAGGTGAGTGACAGGGAGACTCACATGTGCCTTCTGAGAAAGGCACTTTATGGACTGAAGCAAGCTCCCCGAGCTTGGTATTCATGGATTGACACCTATTTTCTTTAGATGGGCTTCTAGAAGAGCGATGCTGATCCAAACCTCTATTTCATCATTAGAGGTGAGGACACGGTCATTCTCATATTGTATGTGGATGATTTGTTCATAACTGGAACCGAGGATCTCATAGCTGATTGCAAGCTGGGACTTGCATCAGAGTTTGAGATGAGTGATATTGGATTGATGCACTACTTTCTGGGTATGGAGGTATGGCAAGAGGAGGGTCACATATTTCTCGAGTAGGGGAAGTATGCAGCAGATATTCTGAGTAGATTTTAGATGGAGGACTGCAGACCTATGTCTACACCTATGATCACCAACTAGAAGAAGCTTAGTGTTTCAGATAGCCAGTTGGTGGATGCCACAGTTTACAGGCAGTTGATCGGTTCACTTATGTATCTGGTTAACACCAGACCAGATATATGTTTTTTCATGAACACCCTTAGCCAGTACATGGTCGAGCCAAGGAGTGTTCATATGGTTGGGGAAAAACATGTCTTGAGATATGTTGCTGGGATAGTGGACTTTGGCCTAGATTATGTCAAGGGAGATGGAGTCAGTTTGGTTGGCTACACAGATTCAAACTGGGCAGGATGCGTTGCTGACAGGAAAAGCACCTCAGGGTGTTGCTTCAGTTTGGGGTCAAGACTTGTTTCCTGGTTCAACCGGAAGCAGAAGTCAGTTGCTTTGAGTTCAGCCGAGGCAGAGTATATGGCAGCCAGTTAGGCCAGTTGTGAGGCCATTTGGCTTCACAAGATGCTGGTTGGGTTATTCGGTCAGGAGATGGCTCTGACAGTCATTCACTGTGATAATCAGAGTTGCATAAAACTCTCTGAGAATCCAGTGTTTCATGATCGGTCGAAGCATATTGAGATCAGGTACCACTTCATTCGTGACTGGGTTCAGATAGGGGCAGTTCAGTTGCAGTACATTTCGACAGATGATCAGGTTGCAGATATTCTCACCAAGGCCCTGCCACGGGGCAAGCATGTCTTCTTCAGAGACAAGATGGGCTTGGTGAGGAACACCTTCCTCGGTAAGAGGGAGTGTTGATATTTGTACCTTGGCAGGTGTTTCCCATGTGCTTTTGTCCTCCTTAGCACATGTGGGAAGGTTTAGACACTTTGTACCTAGTACTTTGTCTATTTTCACTTTGACTTTGGTTAAAGTGCATTTTGGTCACTTTTGGAAAAAGTGAACATTAAATCACTTTGTGCTAATTTTGGAGACATAAGTAGACTTAGGGAACTTAAACCAAAAGTGGGTTATGAGTTAGAATTATTTGGTGTGATCTCATCCATTGATTTGGATTGATCTCAACCATTAATTCTTAGGTTTCCCTATTCTTGCCTAAAGAGGGGCAAAGGAGTCTAAGGAGGGTGCATTGTTCATAGAGGGTTTTGCTTGTTGGAGGAGGAGGACTCTAGCTATGGAGATGAGATATTTTTCATGAGGTTTGGAGGAGGAGGCCGCTAGCTTTCCTTGAGGATAGCTTGGAGAAGCTTGTTTCTATTTTTTATTGGAGAGATTCTTCTGTTGAGGAGGGTGCATGGCTTTGGCAGGCTATTTCCTTCCTGGTGGGATTTCTAGCCATCAAATTTCAGTGAGGTCAGTTGCATAGTGAGGACAGAAGTAGGAGCTTCATTCCTATGGAGGGGTTTTCCTTTCTGGCATCACAGTTGATTTCTGGAGCATCCACAGTGGTTCTGGCAGTTTTCTTGAGGGGCGCACCATCCTGGAGTGCTTTTGGCAGATAGAGCTTGTATATCTTATCTTCTGGAGTTGCTATTGTATCAAGTTCCATCTTGTATTGTGTTTACTATAACCCATATTTGCTTTACCTCATATATACACATAGATCTCAAACTGGTTTTCCCTGGGGGGGTTTTGTCCAGGGTCATGTTGACCAAAAATACTGTGTCTACAAATGCATGCTATTAGTTCTTAGATCTATCCATTTTTCAGCATAAAATATGTATTAGGTGTGTTGTAATTATTTGAGATGCATGTACTAATTTCCTATGATTGAAACTACATGCTAGAGCACCCAAATTGAGACTACAACCATAACAATCAGCATAAAACTAAACATGATTGTTGGCTGTTATAAAACAGCAGAAAACTAAAAGAAGACAACAGAAAACTTAGAGCCTTTGCTTGGTCAAAGACAGACCAAGAAGGCAAGCTAATAGGACCTGGAAGGATTCCAAGGAGGTGCAATATTTAAATTTTTGAAACCTTTGTAATTAAATATCCCATGATATAAAAAGACTAGAGTCGTTCTATGTACTCCAGAAAGTTGTATATGTTTTTAATGAGTGTAGATTGTACATATTTTGAGCATCGACTCATGTCTAATAATGTAAATGTGCATTTACTATAATAAGCTTAGTGATAGGATTGTCTTTATGGTGATGTGAAAGCACTAGAATAGTCTGGAGGGAAGGCTCAAGAATCCCCTTCATGTATAAATCAATGTAATCTATGCCAAGAGGAGCTTGTTGAAGGTTGTTGAAACTTTTGTTGGAAGTTGTTCAAGAAATATATAAGAGAATTTTCTTTGAAATGTATGAGACTATGAACTTGTCCATTTCTCTGAAGCTGAATATATGTTGTGTTGTTATCTTTGTGTATGAATGTGTATCTCAATGCTTTATTGAATGAGTTATTAATACTATTATCAGATTCAATTCTTTCTCTTCTGAGAATCAGAGTGCAAGGAGTGCATAGTTCCAATGCAAGGTGCATGGAGGCTGAACCATTTATAGGTTCAGAAGCTCAAGAAGGATAATGCAAGTTTACAAAGAGTGAGCATAAGGAGTGTGCCTACACTCAGAGAAATGTAAAATCTCAAGGGGAGGATAGTGCAAGGAGTGGAAAAATCCAACACTTTGTTAAGTGTTGATCAATCTCAGGAGAATTAGTGCAAGGATTGTATTGACCCGTATAGTTCTAAGGGTATAAGCTTAGGAGAGAAGCACAAAGTGTGTGCCAGAGTTAGATTCATTATAGTGACTAAGCTCAGGAGTAATAGCAAGGGTAAGTTCCTAGGGGAGAACTCGAAAAAGGAGAAATCCCTTTGTTTTAGGGACGATTGGATGATATCTATTCGGGAGGAGTCGACATCACTTACAATCATTCGATTAGTTGAAGGAGCGCGTTCATTAAGTCATGAGTCCTTCAGACTTCACTACTCTAGAATATTTGAGTTGTTTGTTGCAAGCAAGGCACATAGTCCCAAAGTTATGAAGCCCAAAACAAATCTCCATTGTAGATCAATGGGTGAGTGCATGTCATTGGATCCCTAAGTGGTACGACGATTCGACACTCCAGGTGAAATTGGTCATTGTTGTGCAGAGTGGAGAATCCCCTGAAGTCGAGAGTCTTGAAGTCTTCCTTAGCCGTAGATTGTGAAAGGGAGGTGGACCTTATCTTCCATTCGATTGAACCTTACTGTCAATGTTTGGGGAAGTGGAAGGATAGAGTAATACCTACACCCACCGATCAAGTCTCTTTATGACCGAACTCGGTCGATAATCACTCTGGTGATTTGAGTGCATTTGTTGGGTTGGGTAATTTTCTCCCGAAGCCCCAGAGTCCAAATTTAACATGGAATATTGATCCAAGAGGAAATTCCAACCGTCAGTTATGTGAGTTACATCACTTCGCTTGTTCGAAGGTTTTGGGAGCAGCGTGTTATGTTGGAAAATCCTCTGGGGTGTCAAAGTCTCGGAGCGTCGGAGTAAACTCTTCTAATTAAGCCCAATATTTTGAGCCTAAGGTCACATGCATGACTCCGCTGGGGAAAGAGGACCTTTGGGAATACAAAAATTTGATGCAGTGTGTGGTGAAAGGCATGTGGTAAGCATTTAGGGGTTTGGTGAGGACCTGCGAGCCACTTCGGCTCCTGTGAAGTTCGATACTAGATTGTGAGGTAGCGGAGGCCCATAGGGGGTTTTCATTACCTAACTCTACCTCTAAGACTGACTTCACTTACCCATTAGAATCATTCACAATACCACCCTTAATTCCTCTCCACCCTACAAAGCCACACGAGATAAATACTAGTATCGATGACCTCCTCGATCAATGGCTACTACCAGAACTAGTTTCTCTGAAATAAGAAACCACGTGACCAACAGTAGTTGAAACCATATGCTCAAAGATACAGCATGAGTCACTATTGGTCATACCACCCTCATTACCTTAGCAATCGAATCTAGCTAGGGTAAGAAATATCCATGCACAAATCCCCTAGCCACTTCAATTCACACATAAGTGTGCTCCAGTCTCATTCTGGGTTTTATGTATGAGCTCCTCTAGCCAACAAATTTTTATAGAAGTCAGTGAATCCTCTTCATCAATAGGATAAGTATCCCCAAACATCATTGTAACTCTCACCTCAACCATACCTTTGAAAAATCGATGGTGTCTCAATACAATCAACCATATGTCCATTCCATTCACACACATAGACAATATTGCAAGACAACTTTCTAAACTTTCAAGATATTCAAACCAAGAGTACCCATGTCGCGCAAGTATTATCATTGGTTCCTAATATTAATTCAACCTGAGTATCAGATGAATTTCTTGACAACAACACTTATTCATGGGACATAACATTTTAAATCCATCCTAGTTCACCACTCATCAAAAAGACATCCATTACAATACTTCATTCAACCAAGCATATCATTGAGAAATGAAATCAACATTGGGATCTATCTATCACCATATTCTACATTTCCCTCGACACATCAACCCTATCACACTCCTTTATTCAGCTCCCTCTCATCCCTATTGGATCGATATAAATAACCCCTCTCCCCCTGCATTCAAAGGAGAAATTACTCCACGTATCGATCTCAGCTTCTCTAAAATTTCCCCTCCAGTGTTATTTTCCCTCCCTCCAATAAATTAATTTCCCAATTATACAACTATTCCAGGCTATCTTCTTCACCACCTCTTCCATACCCATCCATTCCCATGATTTCATTATTCATCTCCTTAACACTATATCAACTATTGTTAGGGAGAGATTCCACTCTTATAACTTCCCATCCCTTCCACTACTAAAATTTTGTCATGCTTCATCTCCTTCGCTCATCATGTGGCCTCATTCATTCAGCTCATTTGCATGCTTAATATCCTTTGTTGATGAAGCATAATTTATTCACTTCCCTTTCCTACACCACCCCCATCCACCCCTTTGTGAATCCCACCTTTTTACACACCCCATTTTTCCCTTTTCCTCATGGCACCCCTATTACGGGAAAATATTGCCTGTCATGTCACAATTTCAATTTTCTATTCAATATTTATAACCTCATGCACTCTAACTCCATATCCCAACCCCCTTGGCCTTCTAAACCATACAATTTAGTCAACCGAAACCTCCTGCCTACCTTGATGATTGTCTCTTACTCAAGTCCAATCATCCCATTGCATTTTTCTATCCTATGATGATTTTCTCTTACTCTACTATCCTCCTGTCGCTAGGAAATATATGGCTCAAGGAAAGGGCAACTAATAGTGGTGGGGGCCTATTAGAACACAAAGTTTTGGGTTGATTTGTGCATGTGTGTAAAAACGAAATTTCTGTGTGCTCACCCAGTAGTTTTGTGAGTGCATTAGGAGATGTGCAAAATAAGGCCATAGTGCATGCATCGGATTGGGTTTTGTTGAGCAACATGGAAATTTTAAAGGTGGTTAAGGGCACATCAGCTGGATTTTTTTCAGTTGAGCGTGCCGGTCCAAGTTTTCTTAGTTGTGACAGAAATCAATAAGAATCCCTCTGGAAACAAGAAATGAATCACCATGATATCTCTGATAATGATTACTTCCAGCCATAGATGAATAAGTGGGTTGGCCTGAAGATAAGATGACCAGGAAAGTTAATATTTCCCCTAATGCAAAGAACCTATGTGGAGCCCTGGAAGGTACTAGAAGCATGTGAGGTCATTATATCATACAAGTGATTGGAGTAGAACTGTTAAAGGCAATGCTCCCCAAAGTAATAAGATATAAAATTGAGCTCTCATATTGAAAAACAGGATGGGTAATTTTGAAAGGCACCATTCTGAGAGCTCTGAGTAGACTATGGAAATCATGTGTTGTATGGAGAAGTCTCTTGTGTTTTGTTTATTTATGAATCTTAAATATTAATGCAAGGCACATACTATTGTATTCCCACTATTTTTACAGTAATGATATGAAGTGTTATGTTGTGCAACTTAGTTATTCAGCACGATGTATATCTCTAATATGTTGGAATACGTTCAATAATAAATATATGGAATTTTTGTTATATTCTATATTTTTTATGAATGAGTAGCACCTACATGTGGGTATTGATTTAATTATTAGTCCTTGTTATATTATCATATATGATTTACATGGATGTCATTTGTAGTTTGATCCTCCATCCCCAACACAAGACCTTATGTTCTTTGTGGTCCTCTTTGCATCTCAGGTGAGACCTGTTGATATTATGGTAGTTGCGGGAGGTATTTACCTCCACGTGTAAAACTGACGAGAATAGAAGACTCTGGAAAGAAAGAAGAAACCCTAATGAGTTGGCTAATAACCCTAGAAGACATGTCAGCTCTAGAGGATAATTTATATTAGGTTATTAGCCTCCAAGAGAAGAAGTCGTCCAGAAGAATTAATATATATTGAACAGACAGATACCCATAATGAGAAGTCGGCCCAGGCAGTTAGCCAGATTTAGTATAAATACAGGAGGCCATTATTCATTCTGGAAAGCAGTCTCAGAATTGCAGAGCAGCACTTGTGCACACTGCAGTGCCGAGTTTTGTGCACAGGTTTGGAGGAGAGCTACCATTGCAGCTGCAACAGCTAAAAGGTCATGTTTGGCTTGGACTATCTCTTGGTCAGGGTTTGTAATATCTGATCAGCTCTTGTTAGTGTGCTATCCTTGTGGAAAGGTGAGCTACCATTTGTTTGGCTATCTAGCCTAGGGTTTGCTTCTAGAGTGATTCTCTGTCAAGGTTAAGGTGCTCGGAGGGTGGCTTCGGCCTATGGTTGGGTGACAATAGTGATATTGTCAATGGTAAAATGATCACATCCATTATATTCTAACAGGTTATGGGCCCACACCTTCTTCATTCATTCTAACCACTGGAAGGAAGCATAGCTATAAGGATATTAATATTGTTGAGGAACTGTCGCTAGGTTTTCTAGCAGGAGCAGTCACGAAAGCACTGCAACTAGGGTTACTAGCAAGTGTAGTTGCAGAAACCCTAAACCTCTCATTGAGGCACCTTAAGTGAAGAGATTGACCTAATATCTAGATAGATCAGTGTGCCCTATCCTAGCACATCTCCTGATACTCTGAGCAAGCCAAGACGTCAAGTTTGAGTTTGTAGTCAAATCTAGGGTTGACCAAGTCAAAGCAGCCATGAATTACTCTATGAAGTCAGAAAAAAAGTTATATGGAGCTTCTAACTTCAGAGCGTGGAAGACAAGGATTTACCTCATCCTTTCCAAGAATAAAGTGATGGATATCGTGAAAGGAAAGATCGTGAAACCATAGTTTGAAGAAGGGAAAGAGAAGGAACCACAGAACGTTGCAATCATGGAGAAGTTCAAAGATGGTGACATCAATGCTATGAGTATCATATTTTAATCTATAAAATACCACTTGCTACCCTACATCTCCCATCTTGACTCATTGAAGAAGATGTTTGATGCCCTAAAAAACCTCTTCTCAGTCAGAAACATTGGACAAGTAATGAGTTTGAAGAATGAGCTCCATGACATGAAGATGAATGATGATGACAACATAACATCATACTTTGTGACAATCTCTCAGTTAAGAGATCAACTACAAGCTATTGAAGAGATCATTTCAAAGAAGGAATTGGTAAACATAGTACTCAATGGTCTTCCCAAGACATGGGATTCATTTGCCCCAAGCATGAACACATGGAAGGAGTATCCTACATTTGAATAAATTTGGACTTGTTGTGCTCAAGAAGAATCCAGGATCACTGCAAAAGAGAAACCCAAAAATAAGTATGATGATTACGCCTTCACAGCAAGATTGAATAATTTCAAGAACAAAGGAAGTTTGGTTCAAGGAGGAAGCCAAATCAAGAGAAAGATATTTCAGAAGTACAATGCTTCAACTGTTGAAAGTATGGTCACTACAAGAATCATTGTCTCAAGCTAAAGAAAAGGAAGGGGACACATGAATCATCAGTTTCCGAATAAAAGGAACCTACAAAGAAGACCAAGCAGGATGAAAGAGACTTCATCTTCTGAAGGTAACAATACTCTTCTTAGTTCTTGTACATATCTTGTTTGCATAGTCTTTGTACATATCTTGTATATCTATCTCTTAAAACATAATATGTTCCAAGAAGAACTATATCTATGGAATAACAACAAGATAAGGATTGATATCATTATATAAGAAAGGATGAAATATATCAAAAAAATCTTATGGAATCTATTACAAGGTAAGCCAAAATCAGAATCAATCTTTAAGAAACCTAGAAGAAAGAAGTCAGCAATCAAGAGAAAATTGGAGAAAGACTTATGACACTTTGAAAAAGGGAAAAAGGATGCAGAAGAAGGCATGGAATCTCCTAGATGGAGGGAGTCAATTATATATCACCATAAAGAAGATCATGCATTCATACATGAAGAAAGGATTAGGAGGGAGCTAATCCTATGATCCATTGAAGATGATGAAGTATATATCCATGGTAGCAAACATGAAAAGCAGTACATGTTCGGTTCGACCTTCGAAGAGAAGCCTTAAAGTATCCCTGGTTGTCCATTCACATCCGTGATCCTATTATGAAAGGAAGAAGTGGAATATTTAGGACATGGAATCTATAAGAAACTCCATGGACCCAAGAGCTAAAGAAAAACATGAGGAAGAACATGAAGATTCCAAGAAAGAAAGAGAAGACAGAAAAACCAGTCATTGTATCGAGAATCAGAAGATTACCAGCCTGATATGAACTCACCAAAATAAATCAAGCAGAGGAACTGAAAGTCGTGATGAAGAACAGTGTATGGAAGACCTATGAATAAAATCTTTGCAAGATCCAGAACTAGAGGTTCTCCTAGATGGAGGGAGAAGACTATGATGACCACTTGTTCCAGTAGACCATACATACCTCTACATGAGTCACTATATCATCCACAACATCCATGAGTTGGACTTCTACATCATATAAATGAAAAGACTGTTCCCCAAGACAATTGAACAAAGAGCGTATAAAGAGCAACCTCAAGACTTTGAAGCATACGAGAAAGAGACCGTTGTATGCAGATGGAAAAAGATAACTTGGTGGAGAACCTCCAGTGCACAATAGAAGCATGGTGAATATTTTCTATAACAGAGATATTGTATCAAGATGATTACTCAATAGATCAAATCTCATGATGACAGAAGAAGTGCCACATGGATATGTTCCAGTTTTCCAACAATGATATAATTTATTGATCAAAGATACATGAAGCCTTCAGAGATAACCAGTGTTCCAGACTGAAGTACATTTGAAATCAAGCATTACATTATCCATGATGAAGTACAGAAAGGAGAAGGAGGTTCTCCAATACATATCCCCACAGATGAGAAGATAAGCAGACATTTTGGTAAAGATTTTGTCCAAGATGAAATAATTTTTGTACTCAAGCTAGAGCTCGTGGAAACAACTTCCTTATTGAAAAAGGAAGAGATGACTCCTAGGTTGGGAGGGAGCACTGATATGTATTGACTTTTGGACAATCATTTTTCAATTCGAAAAATGGTCCAGGATGAGCAGTTTCCTTTCCAGTTCGGAAAGTGGATTGAGATTTCTGATGGACAGACATTTTCCAGTTCAAAAAATGGTCTAGATTGTTGATGTGCCATAGACATTGAATTTCCATTGTGGTTAACATGGGGAGTGGTCTAGGGAAGTCTCTCTTCTTGAGGGTTACTCAAGAAGACTGGCCCGCCTCGCCAGACAACGATTTCTCATTGTGGTTAACATGAGGAATGGTCTGTTTTGGAGGTTGGTACACGACAATATTTTCCTCTTGTGGTTAATAGGGGAAATGGTATGGATAGACATTCCTTAGGGTGTATTCATTATCTCCAGGTTGCACTTTGTTTAGTGTCGGAGGAATGGCCCAGGGTGAGGAATGGTCCAGGCCTAGAAATCAAAACAATCATTCTTCTTTGCTTGAGAAGAATAGTCCAGATAGCTCATCATTGATGTCTTACTTTTGAGGGCAGATGCTCTTCCGATATCTCATATATGTGAGTGGAAGAATGGCCCAGATGATTCAGTTTATATCATAACATTGTTTCTGTGCGGGTTGATATCAGATGATTGTTATGAAGATTGTATGACAATAGATGTATACTACTATGGTGGATGTGTTCCACTATTTGATCAGGTACTTGTGTGTTACTTGGTGTGGTAGTGTACCATTGGATTGTAGTTATATACTACTATGGATAGACACAGTTGTGTTCTATTTTGTTCCAATTTCCTTGAATACTATCAGCAGTATTTGAAATTATTATTAGCTAGATGGATGATCAAAGGACAGAGATTTCCTAGACGGAAAATGGTTCAGAACATTTACTCTTCTAGGACATATGTCCAAATTAGAATAATGGATCTTTTATCACTTCGTGGTGTGAGTGACTTATCCAGCATCATGCCTAATTACTCAGATGGATTATGGTTTCGAGAGATGATATGGCTGATGACATTGATGGTGATGATGGTGCTCATGATCTAGTCATGAGATAGTCTATACAACTATGTTGATGCTACCGGGTGAATGGTATGTTTGTTCTCAAGACCATTACTTGTAATACCTCCCTTGCTAGGAGGGAGTGATGATATTATGGTAGCTACGGGAGGTATTTACCTCCACATGTAAACCTGACGAGAATAGAAGACTCTGGAAAGAAGGAAGAAACCCTAATGAGTTGGCCAATAACCCTAGAAGACATGTCGGCTCTAGAGGATAATTTATATTAGGTTATTAGCCTCCAAGAGAAGAAGTCGGACAGAAGAATTAATATATACTGAACAGACAGATACCTAGAATGAGAAGTCGGCCTAGGAAGTTAGCCAGATTTAGTATAAATACAAGAGGCTAGTCTTCATTCTGACAGGCAGTCTCAGAATTGCAGAGAAACACTTGTGCGCACTGCAGTGCCTATTTTTGTGTGCAGGTTTGGAGGAGAGCTGCCATTGCAGCTGCAGCAGCTAGCAGGTCATGTTTGTCTTGGAATATCTCTTGGTTAGGGTTTGGACTATCTAATAAGATCTTGTTGGTACGCTATCCTTGGGGAAAGGTGTGCTACCCTTTGTTTGGCTATCTAGCCTAGGGTTTTCTTCCGTAGTGATTCTTTGTCAAGGTTAAGGTGCTCACAGGGTGGCTTCGGCCTATGGTTGGGTGACAATAGTGAATGAGTAGCACCTGCATGTGGGTATTTATTTAATTATTAGTCCTTGTTATATTATCATATATGATTTACATGGATGTCATTTGTAGTTTGATCCTCCATGCCTAACACAAGACCTTATGTTCTTTGTGGTCCTCTTTGCATCTCAGGTGAGACCTTCCTCGACCTCGGCCAAGGATTGATATGTCGGTTCTTGGGGGTTTTTTTGGACATGGTCCAGACTAAACTTGGGTCTTAAACCCCCCAATGTTATGAATTTTAGTGAGCACACACATGTGTACTAAAATAGAGACAATGCACAATAAATCAAAACACACACTTTCTCTCAATAATTTCTCTATTTATACTTTATCATAACCCTTCGTGAAGGGATATGTTAATTCAAAAAGACATGGAACCCATTAATTAAATATTTAATGCCCCTTTTTTATTTAACATTTCCAAATACCATGGGCTTCCAAATCCATGAGTTTGAAACCACCCTTTCACTTTTTACTTTTTCACATACACCCCTTTTTTAATATACATTTAAACCTATACATAAATCAATATTGGAATTGTTGTGTGTATTTGTGAAGCTGTAATATGATATTAATGACAACATTAATCCTTTAATATCAATGACAATAATTCCAATAATCTCCCCCTTCTTGATTTCTCGAAATATTGAAACTAAACACATAGTCGGGGATTTCGTTGTAGAGTGAACTTTGCCTTATGAAATCCCGATCCCCGAATTGCCGATGAGGCCTCCTGGCTACCACGTGTCCATACAAGTAAACGGTCCAGATCCCTGCTTGATTAACGGTTGCGATCAAATCGCGAAATCGCATATCGCGATTTCGGGGTTTTCAATGTCAAGTGATTTTTGCATTATGAAATCCCGATCCCCGAATCTCCGATGGCTTATCTCCCTTGCAACTTCTGCAGATCTGACGACTATTGTTCTTTCGGGAAATTTGAATAAGATCCTACGGTCACTGACTCTTCTCCTCCCGATTATTGCTGCGCTGCTATTCATTGCTATTGTCATCACTGCAACCACAACTGTACTTGGCATCAATGACAAGTATACGCTAACTTGCTTTCTGTTAACTGAAATTGCCAACAATCTCCCCCTTTGGCATTGATGGCAACACTTGCATTCAGACTTGATTCTCCTGCATTCGACCATCTGCATTCGACATTCAGACTCTCCTCTGTTACAGAAACATTTCAAACTCGACTCCTTTACTCCTTTCTCCCCCTTTGACATCAATGTCAAAGAAGAGACGTTCTTCCACTAGTCTTGTTGCAGAACATACTCCCCCTGTCATCTATAAGTATTGAAGAAATCCA
>ML778010.1:946587-956836 GCA_009831015.1 Picea engelmannii
AAGATAAAGAATATCCTTCTTGTTAAGAGGGAGTGTTAAAATATTTTGTAACTGCAAAGAATATTCTTATCCCCTTTTGTGGATAAAGATAAAATATATTTATTATTGATTAGATCAATCCCCTTTTGTGGATTGATCATGTCCTTCATTGTAATTGACAAAATCCCCTTTTGCAAATTGGTCAAACCCTAATTTTAATAGGCTAAATAAGAAGTCGGCCACAAAATATATTAAAGAGGCCCCAAAATATATTAAAGGTGGTTATAACCACCCAGAAGAAGAATTTGACCCTGTCAGTGATGAGACACTTCCACACATGCCAGAATTGTATAAATAAGAGAGGCCAGCACCTCATTTGAAGACACACTTAGCTCACTCATCCAGTGCGCAAGTTTTGAAGGAAGTTGCAGTTGTCAGTTGCCAGAAGAAGGAAGAGAGAGAGGCGTGTTTCTCAATGTTGGATATTCTCTGTTGTTTGGTTCATTATCTTGGCATTGTATTGGCTATCTATATTAAGGAAGTTTTGTTGTGTTTTCTGTTAAATTTTTAATTAAAATAAAGTACCAAGGCAAGTGTTTCTCTTCCCTAGGTGCCTAAGGGGGAGAAAGTGCCTAATGTGGGTCCTAGTCATTTAATTTGTGAGATGAAAATTAAAAGGTGACTTTATGACTAAAGTGAGGGTGAGTGAAGAGACACCAAATCTCAGCCACCCATCTAATCTAATCTCAACTGTTAGATTAGAAAACCCCTCACCTTCCCTCATGAGGTCGACTAGGGAAAGAGGGCGCACCCATTCTTGGGTAGTTCAAGCATTCTTGTTGAGAGAACAAGAGAGAGAAAGAGAGAGGTTCAGCTGAAGAAAAGAGACAACATTTGTTGAAGGAGAGCATGCATCCCAAGGCAAAGAGAAGTACGGATTTCAAGGTAGCAAACAACAAGGAAGAACATGTCGTACCGTACAGATTTGTGGAGGTCGTACATCATTTAATGTGCATAGAAATCAAGGAGGATAGCAGCTGCAATTTTTGAGAGTATTGGCATGCATTCCAAGGCTGTCGTACAACATTTATTGGCACAAAAATCGAGGTAACTACTGTAATAACTTTCTGAGTGTATTTCCATACAGTCTATACAGTTTGGCACGAATTTTGAGGGCTGTACAACACGGTTTAAAAGGAGTTGTTCACGCTGGGTTTTTCATACAGTCTTAGCAAAGTTTTGGCACAAATTTCAAGACATTTCGTACAACATTAATTGCTGGGACAGCTGTACAATTGTACGGATTTCTGGTTCAGAAATCGAGGAGAAAAGCTACAGGAATTTCCAGATAAGTTTGTGTAAATTTCTGAAGATGAATATGTTGTAGAAAAAATTTCACAGAAGCTCATAAATAATAAAAAGCCCTCTCTCACTGGTTTTCCCCTTGTGGGTTTTTCCATTAGACCAAAAATCTTTGTGTCTATATTTTCTGAGTTTTGCATACTGCTGATATTTTATTTCTGCATTGAAAACGATGTTTAGAATCCTCATGTTTCAGTTCTAAAGTTTATTTTCTGTTAAGTTTGTATATGTTGAAACAATGCTGAGACATATGCTAAAACAGTGCTGAAACATATGCTGAAACAGTGCTGAGACATATGCTGAAACAGTGCTAGAACATATGCTGAAATAGTGCTGAGACATATGTTGAAACAATGCTGAAACATATGTTGAAACAGTGCTGAGACATATGCTGAAACAGTGCTGGAACATATGCTGAAATAGTGTTGAAACATATGCTGAAACAGTGTTGAAACTAGTGTTGAAACAATGTTGTAACATATGTTGAAACAGTGTTGACACTGGGTTTGGCATTTAACTTTGGCTGAAAAATCAGCGAGACTGAAACTGGGTTGGGGTCTGAAAATTTTAACATGGTATCAGAGCAAGGTTGAAGAGAGGCAGAAATTTCAGCAGACAGAAAGTTGGGACAACAGTCACTTCATAAGGCAGATTTTTGAATTTGTGATTTTCAGCAGAAAGAGGGTCATGGCTACTGGTTTGAGGGTTGAAGACAGACTTGATGGGGCAACAAATTTTGGTGCTTGGAAGGAGAGGATGATCTTGCTTTTGTAAGAGAACAAGTTGTGGGACATTGTGGAGAATACCACTACTCATCCTATTGTGGTACCTACTGATGCTACTCTTCTTGCAGCCTATAATAAGAAGAGTATCAAGGCTAAGAGATTTATTCATGATGCCATCAAGGATCATTTGATTCCTCACTTGACGGGGAAGACTCATGCCTATAAGATGTGGGAGTCTTTGACTAAATTGTACCAGAGTACAAATGAGAACTCGAAGATGGTTTTGAGGGAAAAACTAAAGAGCATAAAAATGACCAAGGCTGAAAATGTGGTCACATACCTTACTAGATTGACTCAGGAGAGGGATGAGCTTGGAGCTGTGAGGGAAGCCATAGCTGACAGTGATCTTGTGACAACAGCATTGAATGGTGTTTCCAAACAATGGTTTTTTTTTGTGGAGGGCATTGTTGCTAGGGAGAAGCTTCCCAGTTGGGAGCGTCTTTGGGATGACCTTGTTCAGGAGGAGACCCGAAGAGGTTATGTACATGGCAGTTCATCTATTGGTCATGAGGAGGAGAATGTGGCTCTTGCTACCACTAGCAAGAAGAAGTTCAAGAAGGGTCCAAAGGGAGGACAGAAGACCAAGGGTGAAGGGAAGAAAGACATGAGCAAAGTCAAGTGCTTTGCTTGCCATAAGTTTGGGCACTATGCAGGACAATGTCCAAACAAGAAGAAGAAACAAATAGAAGCTTCAGCAGAGGTGGAAGAGTTTTCCACCAAGTTTGACAAGGAATTTTCCTTGATTTCATGTCTATCCTCGAGGACCACTACTCTCGATACTTGGTATATTGACAATGGTGCCTCTCACCATATGCTAGCAGTTTGTGAGCACTTGACAAATCTTACTCAGTGTGGAGATGCAGAGGTAGTGCTTGGAGATGATTGGGAGGTCAAGGTGGTTGGTTGTGGGACCGTATCATTTCGGAGGGAGTCTTTGCCTGCCATGACTTTGATAAAGTTTCTTTATGTTCTGGGCTTGAAGAAGAACTTAGTGTCAGTTTCTACTATTGAGGAGAAGGGCTATGAGGTCTTGTTCCATGATGGGCAAGTGCTTCTTTTCCCCATAGGGTCTAGCATCACTTTGGCCAAAGTGATTGGTACTGGACATGAGAGGTTGTACAATTTCTTGTTCCAGCCAGTGCGAGCATTGATTCATTCTACCAGCAGCAACAACGACCTATGTGAGATATGGCACAGGAGGATGGCACATTTGCACCATGGGGCTTTGCGAGTTCTGAGGGAGATGGTGACGGGAGTTCCAAATTTCAGTTCAGAGCACCATGAGTTGTGCAAGGGGTGTAGCTTGGGAAAGTACAACAAGACTGCTTTTTCGAGCAGTGACAGTAGAGAAACAGGGATACTTGATCTTATACATTCAGATGTATGTGGCACGATATCTTCAGCATCATTTACTGGATCCCTATACTATGTTGTATTCATTGATGACTTCTCTCGGAAGTCCTAGATTTTCTTCATGAAGACCAAAGGATAGGTCTTCAATCGGTTCCAAGAGTTCAAAGCTCTTGTGGAGAACTAGACAGGGAAGAAAATCAGAGTCCTGAGATCGGACAATGGGGGTGAGTATACCTCCAAGGAGTTTATGGATTTCTGTGCAGGAGAGGGCATCAGGAGGGAGTTGACTGTTCCTTACAACTTGCAGCAGAATGGGATTGCTGAGAGGAAAAACAGGGCCATTGTTGGGGTTGGGAGAGCCATGCTACATGATCAGGGGCTGCCACTATTTCTATGGGCTGAGGCATGCTACACTGCAGTTTATCTGTAGAACAGGAGTCCTCACAGGGTTGTGGGGAGCATGACTCCTGAGGAGGCTTTCTCTGGGAAGAATCCTGAGGTGGGGCACTTTCAGATTTTTGGGTGTATCACATATTCATATGTCCCTTCTGAGAAGAGTACAAAGCTAGAACCCATGGCAGAGAAAGGGATCTTTGTTGGGTACAGTGAGACTTCAAAGGATTTCCGTATTTACCTTCCTTCCTTAAGGAAGACTGTCTTGAGGAGGGATGTCAGATTTGAGGAGGACGGAGCCTTTAGGAAGTCTAGAGGGACAGAGAGAGGTGAGAAGTCTTCATCTCAGATTTAGGTGAGCCCACAGTAGACTACAGCGACATAGATTTTGGGGCCACCAGTTTCTGTGACTAGAGGTTCACAGGTGACAGGGCCACAAAGTTCAGGTTCGCAGGCTACCGGTCCACAGATTTCAGGATCAGGTACTTCAGGGTCTACTACAGGATCATTATCTTCAGCAGATGGGGTTGAGCAGGGAGAGTCCCCTCCACAAGACACCACTTCAGAGAGGAGGAAGCCCAAGTGGCTTCAAGACACTTTGAGGGAGGCATAAGGTTCAGTGGGGAATCCCAGGCAGGCAGTGAGGGAGAGTAAACCTCCCGAGAGGTTTTGCAGCTACATTGCGATGGTGAGTAGTATTCGGGAGTCTGAGCCTTCCACTTTTGAGGAGGCCACTAGTAGACAAGTATGGAGAGATGCCATGATGGAAGAGTACAATTCCATCATGAAGAACGATGTCTGGGAAGTTGTTCCTAGACCTGAGGGGAAGTCAGTGGTGACTTCCAAGTGGCTCTTCAAGCTAAAGCATGCTGCGGATGGCAGCATTGAGAAGTACAAAGCTTGCTTTGTGGCTCGGGGGTTTTCACAGGTTGAGGGAGTCGACTATGATGAGACCTTTGCGCCGGTTGTTTGATACACTTCGATCAGGGCAGTGATCTCCATTGCAGCAGAGATGGGTTGGAAGATCCACCAGATGGATGTGAAGACCTCATTTCTGAATGGTCTTATTGAGGAGGAGGTATACATTGAGTAGCCATTGGGCTTTGAGGTGCATGGGAGAGATTCTCATGTGTGTATACTGAAGAAGGCATTGAATAGGGGAAAGTTTGTATTTTTCAGGGACAAGCTTGGAGTGATGAGTAACACTTTCCTCGGTATGAGGGAGTGTTAAATTTTTAATTAAAATAAAGTACCAAGGCAAGTGTTTCTCTTCCCTNGGGGGAGAAAGTGCCTAATGTGGGTCCTAGTCATTTAATTTGTGAGATGCAAATTAAAAGGTGACTTTATGACTAAAGTGAGGGTGAATGAAGAGACACCAAATCTCAGCAACCCATCTAATCTAATCTCAGCCGTTAGATTAGAAAACCCCTCACCTTCCCTCATGAGGTCGACTAGGGCAATAGGGTGCACCCATTCTTGGGTAGTTCAAGCATTCTTGTTGAGAGAACAAGAGAGAGAAAGAGAGAGGTTGAGATGAATAAAAGAGACATCATTTGCTAAAGGAGAGCATGCATCCCAAGGCAAAGAGAAGTATGGATTTCAAGGCAGCAGAAAGCAAGGAATAACAAGTTGTACCGTAAGGATTTGTGGAGGGCGTACAACGTTTAATGTGCACAGAAATCGAGGAGGACAGCAGCTGCAATTTCTTAGAGTATTGGCATGCATTCCAAGGCTATCGTACAGCATTTATTGGCACAAAAATTGAGGTAACTATTGTAATAAATTTCTGAGTGTATTTCCATATAGTCCATACAGTTTGGCACAAATTTTGAGGGTCGTACAGCATGGTTTACAAGGAGTTGTTCATGTTGGGTTTTCCATACAATCTTAGCAGAGTTTTGGCACAAATTTCGAGACAGTCCATACAACATTAATTGCTGGGACAGCCGTACAGTTGTATGGATTTCTGGTTTAGAAATCGGGGAGCAAAGCTACAGGAATGTCCAAATAATTTTGTGTAAATTTTTGAAGATGAACATGTTGTAAAAGAAATTTCTCAGAAGCTCATAAATAATAAAAAGCCCTCTCTCACTGGTTTTCCCCTTGTGGGTTTTTCCAGGGTCAAAGTTAGACCGAAAATCTTTGTGTCTATATTTTATGAGTTTTGCATACTGCTGATATTTTATTTCTGCGTTGAAAATGATGTTCAGAATCCTCATGTTTCAATTCTGAAGTTTATTTTCTGTTAAGTTTGTATATGTTGAAACATATGCTGAAACAGTGTTGAGACATATGTTGAAACAGTGCTGAAACATATGTTGAAACAGTGTTGATACATATGTTGAAATAGTGCTGGAACATATGCTGAAACAATGCTGAGACATATGTTGAAATAGTGCTGAAACATATGTTGAAATAGTGCTGAGACATATGCTGAAACAGTGCTAGAACATATGTTGAAATAGTGCTGAAACATATGTTGAAACAGTGTTGAAACTAGTGTTGAAATAGTGTTGTAACATATGTTGAAACAGTGTTGAAACTGGGTTTGGCATTTAACTTTGGCTGAAAAATCAGCGAGACTAAAACTGGGTTGGGGTCTGAAAATTTTAACATTTTCTTCCCCTTGAGGGTTTCCCAGGATAAATGCTTGTGTACTCTTGTGATTGTGTTTCTCTCAGTGATCCTGTCTTTGCTATTGTTATCTAGTAAATTGAAAGTAACCTAATAATAGAAGAAACTTTAACATGTGGAAGAATCTACAAACCATGAGGAACAAAACCTTGGTGGAAGATAGGCTTGATATATCAATAAACTTCAGTTCCTGGAAGTCAATACTTCATATCACCCTTGAAGAGGATGACCTATTGAGTTTGATACAAAAGGATTTACTAGAATTAGCTACCAATGAAGAGAAAGAAAGATAACTTTCCTCCACTATTGATGTTGATCCAGATCCACATCAGAGAAATGAAGAAATCCAACATAAAACATTCTTATTCATATCAGCACTCTCAAGTATGGTTCCTACTGATAATGATATTTGGTTAATTGACAGTGGTTCCTCCAGTCACATGACTGGATATAGAGATCATCTGAAAGATCTTGTTGAGAAAGAGACCATTCTACATGTTGTACTTGGAGACAATGCCATATATAATGTGAAAGGAGTTAGAACTTATACATTCCAACTAGATTCTAACATACCCCTTCAGTTGAGTGAGGTACTATATGTACCTGGGATGAAAATGAACCTTGTCTCCATTTTTTCCTTAGAGGATAAAGGATAAAAGGTTGCATTTTGTGAAAGAAAAGTTCTTGCATGGCACAAGGAATCACATATGAATTATGCATGAGTAATTGGTTTTCAAGAAAACAACTTATACAGGTTGACTATCTGGACATTCCAGGCCCTGTTACATGATACTATCATCTTGAGTGAGCTATGGCATAAGAGACTTACTGACATTAATTATATATCCCTTTGAGCTCTAGGGAATATGGTAAGAGGCCTTCCAGATATATAGGTTCAACATAATGGTGTTTGCAAAGGTTGTGCTCTTGGAAATAATTTCAAGGGGTCCTTCTTGAGAAGTGACATCAGATCTAGGGGGATCTTGGACTTGATACATTTAGATTTGTGTGTTTCATACTTGAACATATATTTTTACTATTCTCTCTTCATTGATGATCACTCTTGGAAGACATGGATTTATTTCTTGAAGACCAAGGATGGAGTCCTTGCAAGATTTCAAGAATTCAAAGCTCAGGTTGAGAACCTAACTAAAAGAAAGATCAAGGTGATAAGATCAAATAATGGAGGAGAGTACACCTCCAATAATTTCATTAATTTATGTATTGAGGTAGGGATCAAGAGGGAGTACACAATTCCTTATGACCCTCAACAAAATGGGGTTACAGAGAGGAAGAACAAAACCATCATTGAGGAAAACACAACAATGATGCATGATCAGAGTCTACCTATGATTATGTGGGCAGAAGTATCCATGGAAATAGTATACATTCAGAACAGGAGTTTTCACCAGATTTTGAAGAATATGACTCTCAAAGAAGCCTTCACCAGAGTGAATCCTAAGGTTGGAAACTTCAGGATATTTGGGTTTCCAGTATACTTTCATGTACCTAAGGACAATAGGTCCAAGCTATACCCTTCAGGAATAAAGGGTACATTTGTGGGATACAGTGAATATTCAAAGCATACCAGATCTACATCCATGGTGAGAGATAGGTTGAGGTGAGAAAGGATGTCATCTTTGAGGAAGAGATAGCCTTTCGAAGATCCAAAGAATACCAGATGGATATTGACAGTGAGATAGTACATTTTCCCCCTTCAACAGTTCAGAGGGAGACAACCATTGTTCCAGTTAATCTAGTTGATCCAGTTGATGTCCCCAGAGACATTGCAGTAGGACATAAAATGCCTTCTTGGGCTCAAAAAACTCTGCATGAGGTAGAGGGACATGCAGCTCCTCGAGGCACATTCTGAGAGAGAAAGAAACCAAAGATATTTTCAAGCTATGTTTCATCCATGAGCCACATCATTGATATTTACCCTTCTTTTCATGGAGAAGAAGCAAGTCAGCAAGTATGGAAAGATGCCATGACAAAAGAGTATCAGTCCATCATGAAGAATGATGTGTGGCATATTTTTATGAGACCAAAAGGGAATTCTTTAGTGACTTCCAAGTGTATATATAAGATCAAGCATGCAGATGATGGAAGTGTCAATAAGTACAAAGCAAGATTTGTGGCCAGAGGATTCTCACGGGTGGAGGGAATTGATTATCAGAATACATTTTCTCCTGTAGCCCAATACACTTCCATCTGTACTATCATTGCACTAGATGCATCTATGGGTTAGAAACTACATCAGATGGATGTAAAGACAGACTTTATCAATGGTAAGATTGAGGAAGAAGTTTACATCGAGCATCTATAGGGATTCATGATACATGACAAGAAATATCATGTGTGCAGGTTGAAGAAATCCATGTATGGACTGTTATCGCTCAGTTTGTAGTATAGGTTAAGTAGCTTGAAGACAAGAGTCAAACTGGCATAACAGGAGCTTCCCCACCCATTGTCACCTCGATGGGGGGCTCTTTCTATTTAGGGTGGCTAATCCCAAGGGAGACGTCCCTAGATAATCTGGGGTGTTGAAAGGAAAAGGGTCAAGGGATTAAGGCTCAAGAGGTTAAAGTAGATTTTCCCTTCACATATTACCGCCAAGAAGATATTCAAAGAGAAGTTGAACCACAGAATAGGCACCTGTTAGCGAGACAAGGCAACAATAAAACTAAAATGTGCAATAGTGGTCAGTACTTTATAAATTAATGACTATCTCTATTATATATGAGCACATATAGCAGTAATTATTGATGAAGTCAATGATTGAAAAAATTAACTATGGCTTATAATATCACTTGTCAATAAACATTGGAGATTATATAACATTCAAATCATATAATCAATCTTTAAATTATCATAAAATATCATCACTTGCTCATTCAATACAAGAGTGTTGCATCACTATACTAGAGGTGACGTCAGCCTAGTTCTAGACTTAGTTTGATAGGCAAAGAGGTGGACGTTTTGCAAATTAGCCAATGAAAATACACAACACTTCAATGTCTATTCCTAGATGACTAAGCCACAACATTTCATATCAAGCAAGAGCTAAAAGGAGGCATGATGTCATCACAGATTTAGGGTTAGTAGGATGTTAGGGTTAGTTAGGCTTTGAAGTTTAAGAAGTTTAAAAGGTTTGTTTTGACACAAGAGACTCAACGTTGGATAATTGGACTAGTGCCTTAGGGTATAATGGAGTCAAGGAGCAAGGATAAAGTCTCGGGAGAATCTAAATTCAAGGACAAGAGGGTTAGGATTTCTAGTGTTGCAATGGTAGGGCCACAAAGTCAAAACCCTAAGGGGAGGAGGCTCATTCCGGTGTTTCTTAAGCAAGGCCTCATGCTCCTCCCACTTTCCTTAAAAATCCTTAGCAAAACGGCTAGCTTTAAAACATAAATCTAGGGCTGAAAAGTGTTGTAAAGACAAGGCCTCTCAAACCCTAAAGGTCAAAACCCTAGGTGTAAACTCAATTAGGCCTAGGATGTCTTCCTTCTTCAATTTATGTTTCAAAACCAACTCAGAAAAAGGGGAACTAGTGTAGCAACGGCTAGGCTATATTCTCCTTAATCAATGTCTAATCAATTCTTCTATCATGGGGACATGAAGAAAGGACCTACTTGTGTGCTTGCTACCTAGGGTTTCAATGATTAAGCAAAATAATAACAATGTAACCATAAAAGTAAGAGATTTAACCTACAACCATTCAATCAAGAAGTTTTGCATGAAAA
>ML778010.1:967191-1028055 GCA_009831015.1 Picea engelmannii
TTTATGGTTCAAGTAATCACAAACCCACTTTGGGTTAAGTTCCCTAAGTTCATTTTATGCCCCCTCATTCACCAACTTAGTGAATAATTAGTCACTTTTTCCTTAAGTGACAAAAATTCAACTTTTTGACTTAAGTGAAGTCAAAGTTGAATTAGACATAAAGTACAAGGTACATAGTCCCAATGTATTTATCACTTGGGGTTAGAGACTCAAAACCACAACGGGACCACTTCCCAAGGTACACTGAAACTCAACAAAGACTTCCCTCCTCACAAAAGGAATTTTGCACATCTCTGTTACAGGGGTCGTCATATTCAATTTCCCAAACATGGCTACAACATCCATGTTCAAATAAATCTCATTTGTTGGAGTTGGATTTGGAAGAAACTCATGTACTGGAGGTGGAAGTGGTGGTACCACCTTCTCTATAGATGGAGGAGGAGCGATAGATTATGATGGAGGAATTGAAGATTTATTTCTTCTAGAGTATGTCAAATATTCCCTCTTCCTTAGTTCATTTCTTTGATCATTTGTCAACTGATTTAATACGTAGAGTCTCCCCTCTCTTTCCCCTTGTCTTCTAGCCTCAAAAATTTGTTCATGTGTGAACTCTTCCTATTGTAAGTTAAAGATCATTTCCATGAAGTTCATACTATCAATATAATATTCATCTTGTCGGGGAGATTCATCCTCTCAGTGGGGTTCTTAACATGCATAACACCACAATGACTTCTCTGCATTAACCATCCCAACTAGGTTCAACGTATTAGGGGCCTTTGACTCTTGTTGAGGCCCTAATTTCCAACTTGTGGAATCTCTTTGTTGTCTAGCAAACTGAGGTCTAGAGGTAGATTGATTTTGTTTTATAGTGGTTAATTGGCCCATGATTTGATTATGATCTTGGAATAATTGATTAGTCATTCAATCTATATTCTAAGTCAAGAGGGAAATTGGATCATGAGAACTTCTACTGGAAGCCTTAGTCTTTGTTTCTACCTTGACATGAGGATACTAAAAGGGATCAACCTTTGAATCAAGGAGGTTTTCTTCAATTTATTCATTGTACTCTTTGTCTTGTGCCAAGGTGGTGGGATTCTTGTCCTTTGGAATGAAACGAAATTTCCCATTGAATGCATTCATATAAAGGAGACTAACAACTACAACTATATAGTGCAGATATGTGGGGATTTGACTATACAATATATCAAACTTGTTGTCAAATTCACTCATTCTGTTAATCTCCTTCTCCTTTATCTGATTGAACTGAGCTATGAGCATCCCATTATGTTTCTTAGTTGTCCATATGTTCTTGAATAACTTAGAAAAGTATTCATAAGATGTGATGTGAGTATTGGGAATCCCCTTGAACCATATCTAAGCATATTCAGTCAATGATGAGTCTAGTATCTTCATTTATTCTTCCTAATGTTCCACTTCCACATTTTCCATGTCTCAGCCTATGGCATAGAGATGATCATCAACAATGGTCACATTGTTTCCAGGAAAATTTGTAAACCATTTGTGAGACTCTCTCGGCATTGTGTTTGGGTATCTAGGGATGGTGGAAATGATCATGGGTTTGTAAAGGTCCTTTTCCCAAGGGTGGCCCATTGGATCAAGAGGAACAGTACCATGAAAAGGGGTTTTGACAATGGGTGACTTGAGGGGATGCCTTCTTAGGTAGACCTTGGAAGGTGTGAATCTCCCTGGGGGAAAATTCTTAAGTGAAGATGGGTTCTGGGAAGGTGGATTCACTAGATGAGATTTACAGAGATCTCATCAAAGGTCGAAAGGGAGCGTCCTTCAAGTGGAGTTTCCAGGAAATGTAGGAGTAACGAATTTGGAATCGTAGCTTGCCAAAGTGTCATTAGGGAACAAAAGAGGATTCAAAATCCTCCCTGACAACGATGACAAAATGTTATCACACAATGTGTAGGTTGGGAAAAGCCCAAAACAATCCATAATATGGAATAAAATAAGAGAACACCTAACACCTACCCAATGTCACCTCAGATAGGTATTCCCATCACTTTATAGGTGAAATTATCACCTCAAAGGAGGAATATCGAGCTACCCTAAAGGAAATAAGATGAAAATTGAGATAATGAAATGTATGCCCCTATTAGTCAATTGGAAGAGTGGAATATGGATTTGATGACATGTCTCAGAAGTGGTTTAAGGTTTCCAAGTCTTTGAGTACCTCCAGAAAGTGTTTGTACATAGTCGAGACACAACAAAATCTAACTGTATGAGTTATACCTTAGTTGGACAATCAATTTAATATTTTTGTCCCTATGTGAAATAGTCAACAAAGATATATATCATCAAATGAGTAATTATTAGAGATTCTAAAAAATATGCTAAAATTCATGTAGATGATGCAAGATATTGGCTAGCTAAACACAAGCATAACTCTAGTATTGAAGAAAAATATTGTAGCAATGAAACAAGGTTGTAAGAAACAAGTAATGGAGATTTATTTTTCATCCTTATGTCTGTAGCAAACAGTTGTTAAATAAAAAAAAACATATACCAAAAATCACAACTAATCAACCCAAAAGATGTGTTAGGACTAGTAGATTATAGGGGTAGATTATTGGAAACTTATGATAGTTGAATTATAAGTTATAAGTAAGAAAAGAATGATTTTTTTGTAACCCTAATAGCTGTATATTTTAATGATTTATATCTCTAAGAATAACAAGCCAATCAAGATGCCCTATTTTCCTTGATAATCTCTTAACATGCATAAAATCTTACAACTTGACAAGATTGATATCCCACCAAAACATGTTTACCAATGCAAACAATTTATTTCTCTAATGTAAAAATTTCATATTAGTTCCTTTTAAAAATGGGTGAATGGATTCTTAGAAATATTTGTTGGATCAAAAAAATCCCTAGGGATGTAAATCCTCTTACTCCCTAGGGATTTTCCAATCAAAATAGGGTAAAAGTAGGAGGGTGTACACACATACTTCTCCTAGAAACCCTTGCAAAATATGACTTGTAAACTTAGAAAATAAGATGAATCTTAATGGAGGGTGTATCCAACATACTCCTCCTAGGGTTTCAACCAACAATGACCAAGAACAAGCAGGAAAGAACTCACAAATGCATATTTTCCTTACCAATTCCAAGAGAGAGCGAGAGATCAAACCCTAGTTCACCAAGAAAATTATCATCCACGAGAAACAACATAAGCCATAAAGAGGGGCATGTGGCTTTAGCTCAAGAATTCAACAAGAAATATCACCAAGAATCATTTTCACAAGAGATATATACCAAAAATTCCTAGGAGGGTGCAAATTTCATCCAATATGTCTTCTCACAATGGGAGAGCTATGATTAAATGAGATATAAATTATCTATATTTATACAAAAAACTATAACATGAGTTTTTCCACTTATTTTAGGGTAAACTAGAAAGTAAGGGGAAACAACCCTTACTTTTCCCCTTTACATTACAAAATTCAATTTATCTTTTAAAAATTGCACAATAGAAACCCTAACATGATGTCATGCCTCTAAGGGTCACATATTGACCCCTTGAGCAAGTTGTTGGAGTAAAATTATAAGGTCATTGGGGCTTCTAGATACTACCACTTATGTGATATATCCTCCTCAATTCATCTCCCACTAAATCGTTCCAAGTGTCAATGAGTAACAACTCCACCACCACAACCTCAACCCTAGGTGACGTCAAGCCCTATTTACATGTTGTTTTGAAACTAAGAGTAGGTCGCTGGAATATTAATAGGTTGGGTTGCGTCTTCCATGGTATCATATCAGGCCTCCAAAGGAAATTATCATCATCCAACATGTGGGCCCTAGTATCGAACCTATGGGATTCAAGCCCCAAGGAAGCCCAAGTTAGGCTTTTTTTTCCAAATATGTCCACCAACTAGGTCCTACAAAGACAATTAATATGCCCTCCAAGGATCTCAAGTCAAATTCATCATGATAAGTAAATCGAATCAATAAAAGATCCATCCAAGAATGTACATATAAACTACCTCGTCAAAATAAACAAGTTCTCAAATAAACTATGTAATTTTCCAAGTTTAGATATGGGAGGGTTGACAAAGCAACCTATTAGGTGAATTGTACCTCAAGTTTAGGAGTGTTTCCCGAAAATACCTTTCTCAAGTCATGTGGATGAATTGACATGAATAAGGGTAAGAATATTGGTCATGGGGTTCATGACATACAAAGGGTTGTAGTGACTTATTTATGGGTTCCTTTGTATAGGGTGTGTTGCACCTTCGTTTTCAAGGCATCCTTTTTCCAGACCCATTTATTGCCATTAATTAATTAAGTTAAAAAAACTGGGTACTCCCTATGGTGAATAGATTATCGTGGAGGGAACTAGAAAAGTGTCACTTGAAGGGATAAGTACACATAGTTCCATGGGGGTATAGTCTAGCTTGTAATGCATTTTGCGTAAATCCCTAAATCATGTGGAACATTTATGTTATATGTTTTCTTTTGCAGGTATTTGATTTTTTAGGAGAAGTGTTTCATTTATCTCAAGACCCCTTCGGGAAAGAATACGGAAGCTTCATAATTAGGATTTTGTATTTTTCCATCCATATCCCCTCTAGACCTTCATCCCCTTCTTCCCATAAAATTAGGGATGACCCCTTCTTGGGTCAGTACACCCGAAAATCCCAAAAGGTAAGGATATGAGAGGATGAAGTACCATGTGGGATAGCCTATTCCAGTACCACGTCATCCCCTCCTTTCGAGGTAGGTCCTTTAGGACTACACCAAGCTTGTATCGAAAGTACTCAAACTTCACTTGAGACAGAGGCTTGTTCAACACATATGAAACCTACTCATATGTGCCAACATATTGGAGCTTGACATCTCCCCTCTGCAACATATAAAGAAACTTGTGGTACCAGATATCTATGTGCTTCGACTTATCATGGAACACTGATTTCTCCATCATCTTTATACAACACTAGTTATCACATAGAATCATGGTGGCTTCCATATACAGATCGAACAGACCTGTCAACAAATTTTGAATCCATATGGATTCATAACTGGCGGAACATGTTGTAATGTACTGCGCTTCTATCATTTTGAGAGAAATAATGGATTTCTTCCTTCTTTTCCATGAAGTCATGGCTGAACCCAAAATGAAACAACATCTTGAAGTTCTCTTTCTGTATGAAGCACTTCCAGCCCAATAGGAATCAGTATAACCATACAATTTAAAGTCATGATATCCAGTATAACAGAGACCATAATCCAACATACCATTAAGGTACCTCATCACATGATTTGCAACTACTAAGTGAACACGTCTAAGGTCCACTAGATACTAACTCAAGATGTTCACAACAAAGAATATATTTGGCCTGGTATTCATCAGATACAACAATGAACCAATAATATGTGTATACAGTAGCATCAACCAACTCTGACAATGTTTCAACCAGGAGCTTCAAATTCATTTCCATGGGTGTGTTCATGTCTTTACATTCGAACATGTCAAATATATTTAGTATTTCAACTGCATACTTCCCTTGGTTAAGGAATATCTTCTATGGGCTCTCCCAAACTTCAAGACCTAAGAAATAATGCATCTGACCTAGGTATTTCATCTCAAACTCTGCAGCGAGATTATTCTTGCAATTTGTGATGATATTTTTTTCTCCTGTCAAGAATAAATCATCCACATATAGTAGGAATATAACTAGCTCATCATTCATCACCTTGAAGTATAGGTTAGTATCATCTTTACTCTTGGTAAATCCCAATCTTTTTAGGAAACTATCAATTCTTCCATACCAAGATCTAGTAGCTTACTTCAACCCATACATAGCTTTCTTCAACCTGGAAACATGAGTCTTTATATCTTCAACTTCAAACCCCTATGGTTGTTCTATATACAGTTCTTCAATAACACCATTTAAAAAAGTTGTTTTCACATCCATCTCGTGCAACTTGCACTTCATTTTGGCTGAAAGAGCTATGATGGTTTTAATAGAAGTGCATCTAGCTACAGGAGAAAATGGTTCTTCATAGTCAATACCTTCCTTTTGAGAAAATCCATGAGCCACAAATCTTGCCTTATGTTTTTCAATACTTTCATCTGCTGCATGTTTTATTTTGTATATCCACTTGGAAGATACCACATATTTGTTCTTTGGTTTGGGAACTACTTCCCACACATCATTCTTCATAATGGACGGGTATTCTTCTGTCATGGCATCCATCCATTCTTTGTTCTGAACAACTTCTTCAAAGCAATTAGGTTACTTCTCTACGAGATCACACATCAAGGCCATATACCTGGAGAATGGTTTAGGGTTATTGCTTCGTCTCATAGTTCCTTATGGGGCATCATACTTCTCTACATATTGAATAAGTTCTTTCTCCCAAGTTGGCTTTCTCTTTTTATATATCATCATACGGGGAGGTTCTTGAGATTCTATCATATCATGATCTTCTAGAATCTCATCATCATGAGTATTTGAAATTTCCTTTATGGGTTCTACAACTTTGGGAGATATAGGTTCTTCTTCATATACTTCTTCAAGCTAGCATTTCCTTGATTCTTTGAGTGTTGCATATGTTGGAATATTGGTTTTTGCCATTGATGTCAACCCTAGTCATGGGTTTTGGACCACAAGATTGATGAAGGTATTTGGACATGAAGAACAATGCACATGCATATAAAACAACCATGGTTGGATAGTATACATCATTTTGTTTCCGGTGGTATGTGGCATGTCGCATGGATCATCATAGTTGAGGAGAAATGAATTTTTGAAGATGACAAAGTGAATTGAAGAAGGAAGTACATGTAGGCCCTGAAGATAATTAAAGAAAAGAATTACAAAATAAGAAAGTATTAGGTCGGCCCTAATGTTAAAAGGAAGTGACATAAATGGTATAAATAAATATCATTATACATTCATTTTGATATACAAGTCGAATTTTAGAGGAAATCAGAATTAAAGAAGGTCGTATTTCAATGGAGGATGAAGTCTTTTGGTGATGTGTTCTAAGGTATGTTATTTTCAGGTCATCTTACCATTTTTGCTATAACTTTTTTTTCTAGAACGATTCAGATGGTGAAATTTCTATGGTATTGAGAAGACATATCAAGGTGCCTGTAGTAAAAATTTTAGCTCTTGATTCGCTATAATTATGGAGATACACTCTATGGAAGATAGGATTTTTAACCAGGCCTGAAGCTAGTCAATAAACATGTGTTCCGGGTAAAATAGTCATAAATTATTCATCGAGAATCCAAATTACGTGGGAAAATTTGCATTGGAAAGAGTACAGACTATAGTTTCTTGTATGTGTGTTTCAGAGTCAGATGTGAAATATTGAGCATGGGGCATTCTATACAAGTTCGGTCTCCTGAATAAACCAAAATTGAACAAGGTCTACCATTCTCTCTATAACTTCTTTTTGGGGAGGATTGAAGGAGTGAAACTTGGAGAAGTTTCAGAGAATAAACTGAATAATATTATCTATAGGATCAGAGTATTCCAATAATTGAATAATTTTAGAAATTGAAGAAGTCTCAGGAAGCATTATCAGGTTCTATGTGGTGGTTGGTTGATGGTGATGATTTAATGTGAAGTTTTATTATCCCTCATATATTGTTGGGCGGAACGAAGGGGCAAGGATGGAGAGTTCAACTCTCTCTTCATATTGGAGGATTGTATCTTCCTCTTGGAGGTTTATCCCTCCCTTTACACTTGGAAGTTGTAGCTACCTTTGGAAGTCATTACTTCCCTTGAACAATAACTATTGATTATTTCTCATATATTGTGCATGGTGTATTGTGGTGTATTGGTGTAACTCTTATACTATTGTTCATTTCTCATTGGATATAATTTAATGGTTTAAGTATAAGTTGAAAAAGGTTTTAAATTGTACTTGATATTGATTCACCTCGCTCTCAGTATCAACAGCATATTCACCAAAGGTTACATCTGTGTTGATATCAATATGATGGTAACCTGATATGTAAATTATGAAGGCCTTAGAGACCTCACAGTATACAACAAGTATTCCCTTCTTTCCTGAAGGATCCAACTTAGTTCTCTTTTCTTTTGCAATGTGTATAAATACTAGAAAACCAAATATTTTGAGATGGCTTACTTCTAGCTTCTTTCCATTGAACATTTCTTCGAGATATTTGAATCCAATTGCACTATGGGATAATATTTCTTGGACATATATAGTTGTTCTTGTCGCTTCATCCCATAAATGCATTGGAAGATCTTGATCATGAATCATAATCTTTACAGCTTCCATAATCGTTCTATTATTTCTTTCTTCTACACCATTTTGTTGAGGATTATAGGGACTAGTGAGATCCATCTTAGTCCCAACATCTCTGCAAAATATTCCAAATTCATTTGAAGTGTACTCTCCTCCATTTTTTGACCTGAGTATCTTGATTTTTCTTTCGGAGAGGTTTTCTACCAAGGATTTGAAATTTCCAAGTACTTCATCTTTTGACTTCAAGAAATAAACCCAAGTCTTACGAGAGTAATCATTAATAAAAGATACA
Source organism: Picea engelmannii (assembly GCA_009831015.1). Classification (NCBI taxonomy): domain Eukaryota; kingdom Viridiplantae; phylum Streptophyta; class Pinopsida; order Pinales; family Pinaceae; genus Picea; species Picea engelmannii. The sequence goes on from ML778010.1 coordinate 975,743, forward strand.
TAGTATACATACCCATTTAGAGAGGCTGATGGCATTGGATTGCATACATCTGAGTGGACAAGTCCCATAATTTCTTCTTCTTTAATGTCGCTCTCTGGAAAAGGATTCTTTGTTTTCTTTCCTTGTGCACATCCCTTTCATACACCTTCATGATCAAACTTTAGTTCTGGTAAACCTATAACTACCTTTCTTACATATGGTAAGGATTTGTAGTTGATGTGAGCAAGTATTATATGACAAAGTTCACAAGGACTTTCAGTAGAGTGACTCAAGGATACATTTGAGTGACCCTTTAACTTGTACAAACCACCTTCTTCTATTCCAATAACAACTGCATCTTCTATAATTTTTACTTTAGACCACATAAGAACTTTACCATATATGAATGTAACCATGAAAAATTTCTTATCTAGGGATGAAATAGAAATTAATTTTGTTTTGAAACTTGGTACATAGAGTACATCCTTCGTTCTCATCGGAGTTCCTAAATCAAGTTTGTAGGTGGCTTCTCCCATTCCTTTGATAGGGTACTGATAATCATCTCCAAGTGAAACTTTCTGGGGGGGGTCCTTTTCTATAAGGATGGAGAGATTGTTCTTATATATTGTCATGTTCTTATGTGAACCACTATCTATGAGCCAGGTATCCTCTCCAGGTGTCACATATCCGGAGAGAGCGGAAAAAAAAACATATTCTTCAATATCTTTTTTAGCTAACTTCTTGGGTGTCTCATCATCTTCAGCTTCATGGTCATGGTGTCTTTTGTTATATCTCCTTTTGTATTCTTCCCTTCTAGAAGGATAATTCTTAGCAATGTGTCACATATTATCACAATGATAACATTGGTAGGAGGAGAAATATTTTCCCTTTCTTTGACCCTTATGATATTTCTGTAATATCTTTGGAGAATGAGACTCTTTATGAAAGTGAGTCTCCTTTTGAAAATGAGACTTTCCCTTTCCACCCTTAGAATTAGAAGCTAGGGCTTGATCTTGATCTCTTAATAGGATGGATTCTTGGTTGGCAACTCTTGCTTATTCTTGAACACATTCTTCCCATAAACTCTCAAATCAGAGTTTCTCTTTTCTTGCACAAATAGTTTGGATGAAGGCATCCCAAGGTGTTGTGAGACAATTAAGATTTTTCATCATGAGTTCATATTCATTTAAGTTGTCTCCAGATGCCTCTAACTATTCCTTGAATTGAGAAAACCTAGAGAAATAGTCTTGATTTGTTTCTCCTTTTTGCATCTTGGTATCCTTGAGTTGGGTTCTCAAGCTCATCTTCTTGTTGATGTTATTTCCTTCATAAATTTTGGTTAGGGAATCGAACATATCTTTTGGATTATTCTTAGATGAAACTTTAGGGATCAAGTGGTATTTAATGGAATCTGCAATTATTCTTTTAGCCTTAATAATATCCTTCTTGTGTTTCTCTTTGGCTGCATTTTCTTCGAGTTTTGGTACATTTTATTTTATAAATTTTCCAACGTCATTCTCTTCAAGAATGAGTCCAATTCTGTAATTCCAGGCATGGAAATTTTCCACACCTTCTAACTTGTCAACAAGCTTGGTTCTTGCAGACATCTTGACCTAGAGCTAAGAAAATGACCAGAAAATGAAAGATCTCAAAAAATGAAACTGAGCTTACCAGGAAATGTGCTAGGATGAGTTGAGTTTGTTGGAGCTAATTGTTTCAGAAAATTCCAAGTTTTACCCCTTGAAGCTTGACCTTCACAATTATGGACTGGTACTTCTAGTACTAGTTCTGGTTTCCTGGTTTTATGGTAGCAGTCAAAACTGTTGATATTATGGAAGCTTGGGGAGGTATTTACCTCCACGTGTAAACCTGATGATAATAGAATATTCTGGGAAGAAAGAAGAAACCCTAATTAGTTGGCTAATAACCCTAGAAGACAAGTCGGCTCAAGAGGATAATTTGTATTAGGTTATTAGCTTCTAAGAGAAGAAGTAGGCTGAAGAAACTATTATATACTAAGTAAATAGGCACTCGGAATGAGAAGTCGGTCGAGGCAGATTGCCAGATTTAGTATAAATACAAGAAGCCAGTCTTCATTCTGGCAGGAATTTTCTTAGAACTACAGAGCTCACTTGTGCACACTACATCTAACCAGTTAGTGTGCAAATTTGGAGGAGAGTTGTCGTTGCAGCTGCTGCAGCTAGAAGATTATGTTTTAGCTTGGACCATCTCTTGGTTATGGTTTGGACTATCAGATCATCTCTTGTTTGGTGTTCTATCCTTGTAGAAAGGTGTGCCACTCTTTTTCTGGCTATCTATCCTAAGTTTTTCCTCTGAAATGATTCTCTGTCAAGGTTAAGGTGATCGAAGGGTGGCTTCAACCTATGGTTGGGTGAAAATAGTGATATTGTCTATGGTAAAATGAGCACAATCCATCATATTCTAACAGGTTATGGGCCCACACCTCCTTCATTCAATCTAACCACTTCAAGGGAGCATAGCCACAAGGATATTAAGCTCGTTGAAGAACTGTCGCTAGGGTTTCTACCGGGAGAAGTTACTAAATCATTGTCGCCGTGGTTACTAGAAGGTGCATTTGCAGAAACCCTAACCCTCTCGTTGATGCACCTTAAGTCAGAAATCTAGGGTTGACCAAGTCAAAGAAGCCATGACTTACTCAATGAAGTCAGAAAACAAGTTAGATGGAGCTTCTAACTTCATAGCATTGAAGACAAGGATTGACCTCATCCTTGCCAATAATAAATTGTTGGATATCGTGAAAGGAAAGAGCGTGGAACCAGAGTTTGAAGAAGGAAAAGAGAAGGAACGAAAAAACATTATAGTTATGGAGAAGTTCAAAGATGGTGAAATCAATGCCATGAGTATCATAGTGGACTCTATAAAATAACACTTGATACCCTACATTTCCCATCTTGACTCATCGAAGAATATGTATGATGCCCTAACAATCCCCTTCTCAGTCAGAAACATTGGACAAGTAATGAGTCTAAAGAATGAGCTCTGTGACATGAAGATGAATGATGATGATAGCATAACATCATACTTTGTGAGAATATCTCAGTTAAGATATCAACTATAAGCTATTGAAGAGATCATTTCAGAGAAGGAATTGGTAAATATAGTACTCAATGGTCTTCCCAAGACATGGGATGCATTTGTCGCAAGCATGAACACAAGGAAGGAGTATCCTACATTTGAAGAACTTTGGAATTTTTGTGCTCAAGAAGAATCAAGGATCAGTGAAAAAGAGAAACCCTAAAAGAAGTACGATGATCAAGCCTTCACAACAAGATTCAAGAATTTCAAGAACAAAAGGAAGTTTGGTTCAAAGAAGAAGCCAAATCAAGAGAAATATATGTCAAAAATACAATGCTTCAACTGTTGAAAGTATGGTCACTACAAGAATCATTATCTCAAGCTAAAGAAAAGGAAGGAGACACATGAAGCATCCGTTTCTGAAGAAAAGGAACCTACAAAAAATACCAAGCAGGATAAAACAGACTTCTTCTTCTAAGACAAAGTAACAATACTCTTCATAGTTCTTGAAATATCTTGCATATCTATTTCTTAGAAGATAATATGTTCAAATAAAAGATATACCTATGGAATAAACAACAACATAATGATTGTTATCTATTAGAATATGAAATATTGTGCTCGTTTTACCATTGAAAATACCCTTCTCACACAACCATAGGCCGAAGCCACCCTCCGAGCACCTTGACCTTGATAGAGAAGAGAATCCTGGTAGAAATCCAATAGCCAGAGGATAATTCACCAAGCAAGAAGTAACCAAGTTGATCAGATAGTCCCACCCAAAAGTTGGTGTAGTACCTTCCCCAGGACTTGCACACAAGACTACAACTGCACTGCGTAGAACTGTCTCTCTGCAAATACTGAGAAGTGTGTGAAATGAGAGACTAGTGCCCTATATTTATAGTGGTTCTGCTAGACTTACTGGGGCCAACTTCTCCTTTTGGGTACTAATTAATTCATATTCATTATATTTCTGCAACCGACATCTTGTCTAGGGTTTCCTTCATTTCTTTACTTCCTTCTGGAACATTCTAATCTTGTCAAAGGTCACAATAGAGGTTCATACCTCCCAAAGCTACCATAATATCAACACTCCCTCCTAGCTAGGGAGGTATGGTCTTGAGCACAAATAGACCATTCAACTGGTAGTATCACGAGCACCGCCATTATTATCCAACTAGATAATCTCCTATGACAACTGGTACAATATCAATTGATAGAACACAACTGTGTCTATCCACAGTAGTACACAACTACTCAAACAATGACACATAGTCACAATCAGTAGAACATATCCACCACAGTAGTATATCTCTACTGTCTGGAGACAGGCAGTCTCCATAACAATCATCTGATGACAACATGCACAGAAAATATTGTTAAAAATAAACTGAACCATCTGGGCCAATATTTCACTCACATCTGTGAGATATGAAAGAATATATTCTCTCAGTATAGAACATCAACAATGGGCTATGTTCCCTATTCTTCTCAAACAAGGAAGAATGATTGTTTCTTATTTCTGAGCCTGGACCATCCCTCACCCTAGGTCATTCTTCCTACACTAATCAAAGTGCACCTTGGAGAGAATGTATAAACCCTAAGGAATGTTTTGATGCGGGAGCATCGCTCCACGTCAGTAGCCAGCCAGCCAGCCACGTCAGCGCACATGCATTCAAATGCCGAAAGGGAGGCGCAGCCTCATTCAAATTTGAAATGAATGTAAGTAAATGTCTTAGGCTGGTGAGCCATGAAAGTCGTCCCTTTGTGTAGGCATTAGGTAGATCGGCTTTAATGCTAGGTCGGCTGAGATCTAGATCCAGATGTTGGACTAGACAGCCATTGATTGTAATTTATTAGAGTAGGTGAACCTGGAGGGAAGTGCTCGATGATCCCCTCAGGTAAAAGAGATTTTGACATCTCATTTTGAGAAAGTGATGGTAGAGTAGAGAAGAGCCAGAGAGAGCTCGAGAACACTCTTGTACAAACAGGAATTTTCCATTTTTAATATATACAGAAGCAATTTTTCCTGCATCTGTTCTGTCTTATATGCATGTCTGTGAGTGTTCATTATATGCTGTGAATGTATGTGTGTTGATGCATTCTGCAGGATTTTGTGTGATTTCAGGAGAAGGTCTTTGAGGTTTCATGCTAGGAGGGCGTGACAGAGTACTACGGTCTCTGAATATCGGTGCACAGAGGATGCACTTCTGAACTCTGCGGAGTCAGGCAAAGATGCGCTGAGGCACAGGACTGAAATCAAAAACTCAGGAGGGAGACCTTTGAGGTTACTGGACACCTCAGGAGGCAAGGTTGTGTAGCAAAAACACAGTTGCAGACAGAACTTCGTTGTAAGTTCTGTGGAGCTCTGGAAAGTGGGCATTGAGCATACGCACGGGTTGCGTCGGAGAAGAACTCTGCTGAGAGTTGAAGAAGGAAGACCAGAATCACTGAGGATTCTAAGAAGCTCTGCTAGGAGGGAATTGAGCAGGTGCAAAGGGTGCACAGGAGGAACCCCGAACTACTAAACTTTCTATGGATAAGAGACTCCGCCAGGAGGGCGTCGAGGAAGTGTGCAGATAGGCACAGAAGGTGAATACAACTCTTTGAGTTCTGGAGCTGAAAGAAGAGTCCACTGAGGGACCTTCATTGGGTTGTTGAACACCCAGAGAGACTCAGCAAGAGGTTGCTGGAGAAAATAGTCAGCCAAGAGGCTGTTACATTCTCCATCTGAGGGAGAAGAAGGAAAAAACCCCCAAGGGGTCTGAGTGTTTACGGAAGCTCAGAAGAGATAGCACATTGGGTGCATGAGAAGACTCTGCAGGAGCGTAGACGTCAGAATCCTTTAAGGATTTGAGAAGAACAAGTTTAGAAGGAACAACGCTTTTACGCGCATTAGCGGAACTCAGGGTTGAGGAGTTCACGCAGGAGAAAGAGTGCAAAGGTCGAAGCCTTTTTGAACGTGAAATTCTTCCAAGTCTGGAAAGAAAGCGTAGCAGCCCAGAAGGGGCAACGAGAATCGTCAGATCTCATACTGAAATCCCATAAGCCATTGGATCGGGAGGAGTTGCGTGGAGATTATCCTCTGGAGGAGGAGCGCACCAGGAGGAAGTATATGGGCCGTTAGATCTGGGACAGATACCCGACAGCCGTCGGATCTGCAGAAGCTGCGAGGAAGTTAAGCCCTCGTAGACAGGAGGAGAGAATTCTCGACACGAGGAGTTACCATCGGGATATCGGTGCATCGGGGATATCAAGGACGTGAAGAGAGTTCCTCGACGTCAGAGATCGTGAATTAGCGAGACTTGATCTGGACCATTCGTTGGGAGTGGATGCGTGTCACGAGATTACCCACATCGGGAACTTGGGCACCGAAGGTTGGAAGAGGAAGTCATTCGACTTCACGAGTGGCGAAGAGGCGAGAGCTCCGTGGTGTGGGGCCTAGCTAACGTCATATCGGGATATCAGACCATGAGAACGGTGTGGAGCCTTAGAAGTCGACAAGTTTACAGGTGGCACATCGCATCTCGGGAGTTCGTGAGTAGAAGGGCTAAAGGCTTGGTGTCAAGAGTCGCGAGGTGTGAGGACACGAGAAATGGCGAAGTGACGAGAAGGCCAGGAGCCGTCCATCTGAGGAGGACAGGTGGCAAAGAACGAGAGATCTCGCGAACTTGGGAGTTTGCAGGGTAAGAGCCCAAGAATTGGGTACCCCAAGTCGCGAAGGCGCGAGGAGTGAGAAGAAGAATAGCCGAGGAGATCTGGATCGTCCATTAGAGAGGACATGTGGCGGAGATCAGGTGCCATCGGTGTTTAGCGCATCGGGAAATCAGCATCCCCGTGGACAAGACATCGGGGAATTTCAGGTCGAAGACCCCAACATAACCTGAGCCGTCCATTCAGGGGGACAGGTGTCAGAGATCCGAGGAGAGTCGGTATAGCAGTCATCGGGAAATTGGGAATCCCAGGGACAAGGAGTCCATACCCTTCGATATCACGATGGGGAAAACCCCGACGATAGGTTGACTGAGGTCATATGGTAGCGATCACGTGGACCAGGGCCTAGCCAGAAGGGCTAGAGCACAAAGAGCTCATTGGGAAATTAGAACCCAAAATCTCGACAGGAAGGTATGGTTGCGGTCTCATGGAGAATGGTCGCATGGACCAGAGCATAGACGGTAGGGGCTTAGGATGAGAAAGGAGCTCATCAGTGATCGGGGAATCGAGAGAGCAGGAACTTTCGACAGAAGGAACCCCGAAACCCCGATAGAGAATCGGGGATAACCACGGTTAAGTGCTGAAGACCGTGCAGAGAGGGAGAAGGACCTGTGGATCGGGTTTTGTGCAAGGATTCTAGCAGGGGATCAGAAGAGCTGCTTCGGCTCAAAGAGGGATTTTGAGAACGATCCTGTGAGCAGGAGGTCAGGTGAAGAGACCCTGCGGGGTGATAGGGTGGACCTCTTTGCATCAAGTGGTATCAGAGCCGAAATTCTTGTCTGTATATTTCAGGCAAGAGAGGCAGAAGGTTAAAGAAGCACTCTGATACACATCAAGTGGTATCAGAGCTGATTTCTTGTCTGTATATTTCAGGAAAGAGGAGTGAAGAAGAGAAGGAGCACTCTGATACACGTCAAGTGGTATCAAAGCGGGATTTTGTTTGTATATTGCAGACAGAGGAGCCGGAAGAAGACAAAGTTGCTGAGGACTCTGTAAGGACTTGTTTGCAGGTAGGCAGCAGTCCATAGACAGTTAGCAGGACTGTAGGAAGATGAAGCTGGAACACTCAGGGATGCAAAGTGACAGCAACAGATTTGCCAGGAAGGCAAACAAAGACAGCAACAGGGCTACTGAAGGCCATAGGTATGCTGGAAGAAGAGAGCTATGGAGCCAAGAGGACATGGATAAAGAGATCACTGACATAAAGCGAGAGATGGAGGAGCTCGAAATGAAGATGCATTAGAATAGGAAGCCGAGATGGGTATATGAATGGCCCATGAAGATGCCAAAGGTGAAATGGCCAGGCAGGGAGCTGATGGTCAAAAGACAGCAGAGGTTGTTAAGGAAATGGCTGAGGTATGTTGAAAACCTCAGGTCCATAGAAGAGGAAGAAGAAATGGTTTACACCTGTGAACCAGAGATTGGAGACATTCTCGGTGAGGAGGATGATCAGAGATCATTGTGGGATCTTATAGACTGCCAGGAGGGCAGTGGAAGGTTTCCAAATGGCCAGATGGGCAAGGGAACAGAGATGAGATCGGATGATGATCTCAAGAACTACCAGGAGGGCAGAGAAGAAGAAATTCCAGATTTCCAAGAGGGCAACGAGTTGAGATCAGCTGAGGATCTCGAAGACTGTCATGACGACATATAGGGAATTTTGCATTGCCAGCTGGGTAATGAAAGGAGATCACTGTGAGATCTTGAAGACTGCCAGGAGGGCAGCGGAAGCATCTTAAACTGCCAGGAGGGCAGCGGAAGCATCTTAAACTGCCAGGTGGGCAGAGATGAGAATTTGAGACTAGTTGAAAGTCTCATGGACTTGGAGGAGAGTTCAATTCAACAAGGAGTGCTGATGAAGATGGGATCGGTTGATCTCATGGTCTGCCAGGGAAGCAGCGGAAGCATCCTATATTGCCATGTGGGTAGGGATGAGCAGATGAATTTGGATCAGCCAAAGGAGCTGACAGAGCAGATGAGACTGTCTGAGGGTCTCATAAATTCAGGGATGAATTTAAATCAGCAGATGCAGCTGACAGAGGAAGAAGATATGAGATATCTTATGATGATTGGGGGAATTGGGATATTCCTACCATTTTCCCAGAAGGAGGCAGAAAATTATGTTGCAGATGATACGGCAACCATAGGGGAACAGTCAACTGTGACTGACAAAAGGAAATTTGAGCTGACGATGACTGTCCAAGATGATTTGGTGGAGATGGTGCAGACTGCCCAAGCAGAAGAAAGAAAAGAGAAGGAGAGTTTTGAGGAATGACTCGATGATTTCAGCCAGCGAGCTGAGGAAGCTGTAGCATTGGAGCTGACAGCAGAAGAAAAAGAAGAAGCGGAAGAAGAGAGTGAGCATTCCAAGGAATGGCTCGATATTTTCAGTTGTGAAGCTGAAGAGAATGCAACGGAGGAGGTTGCAGAAACAGAAGAGGAAGAGGCAGACAACATATTTTTTACTGATCTGTGGGAGAAGATAGAAGCTCTAGAAGAAAAGGTGAAAGTGCAGACTGTGCACATCCAACAGCTGAAGTTGGAAACAGATGAGGAAAGAAGCATGGGAGATCATGGTGATCTACCCAAATTGCAGAAAATTTTTGCAGCTGAGGAGACTGCAACAACAGAGCCAGCCATTGGAGTAGTTGGACCGATAGATAGAGGACATCAGAAGGCTGATGGTAGAGTCAGCAGAAACTACCAGCGAGGAGAGGCTGAGCAGAAGAGAAGAAGAAGCAATAGTGCAGCGGAAGCAGCAGCAGCAACAACAAAATGGAGCAGATGGGAAGCTCCAAAGACTTATTTGGGATCCAGGAGGATTTCCAAACAGCTACAGGGGAATCTCATGAGCAGGATCTCATGATTTTTTTTGCAGTTGTGGAGTATGATGCAGGAGCATCACTCCACGTCAATAGCCAGCCAGCTAGCCACGTCAGCACGCATGCATTCAAATGCCGAAAGGGAAGCGCAGCCTCATTCAAATTTGAAATGAATGTAATTAAATGTCTTAGGCTGGTGAGCCATGAAAGTCGTGCCTTTGTGCAGGCATTAGGTGGATCGGCTTTAATGCTAGGTCGACTGAGATCTAGATCCAGATGCTGGACTAGACAGCCATTGATTGTAATTTATTAGAGTAGGTGAACCTGGAGGGAAGCGCTCGTTGAGCCCCTCAGGTAAAAGAGATTTTGACATCTCATTTTGAGAAAGTGATGGTAGAGTAGAGAAGAGCCAGAGAGAGCTCGAGAAAACTCTTGTACAAATAGGCATTTGCCATTTTTAATATATACAGAAGCAGTTTTTTCTGCACGTGTTCTGTCTTATATGCATGTCTGTGAGTGTTCATTATATGCTGTGAATGTATGTGTGTTGATGCATTCTGCAGGAGTTTGTGTGATTTCAGGAGAAGGTCTTTGAGGTTTCATGCCAGGAGGGCGTGACAGAGTACTGCGTTCTCTGAATACAGGTGCACAGAAGATGCACTTCTGAACTCTGTGGAGTCAGGCAAAGACGCGTTGAGGCACAGGACTGAAATCAACACTTTAGGAGGGAGACCTTTGAGGTTACTGAACACCTCAGGAGGCAAGAGTGTGTAGCAGAAACACAGTTGCAGATAGAACTTCGTTGTAAGTTCTGTGGAGCTCTGCCAGGTGGGCATTGAGCATATGCACAGGTTGCGTCGGAGAAGAACTCTACTGAGAGTTGAAGAAGGAAGACAAGAATCACTGAGGATTCTGAGAAGCTCTACTAGGAGGGCATTGAGCAGGTGCAAAGGGTGCACAGGAGGAACTCAGAACTACTGAACATTTTGTGGAGAAGAGACTCCGCCAGTAGGGTGTCGAGGAAGTGTGCAGATAGGCACAGAAGGTGAATACAACTCTTTGAGTTCTGGAGCTGAAAGAAGAGTCCACTGAGGGACCTTCATTGGGTTGTTGAACACCCAGAGAGACTCAGCAAGAGGTTGCTGGAGAAAATAGTCAGCCAAGAGGCCGTTACATTCTCCATCTGAGGGAGAAGAAGGACAAAACCCCCAAGGGGTCTGAGTGTTTACGGAAGCTCAGAAGAGATAGCACGTTGGGTGCATGAGAAGACTCTGCAGGAGCGTAGACGTCAGAATCCTTTAAGGATTTGAGAAGAACAAGTTTAGAAGGAACAACGCTTTTACGCGCATTAGCGGAACTCAGGGTTGAGGAGTTCGCGCAGGAGAAAGAGTGCAAAGGTCGAAGCCTTTTTGAACGTGAAATTCTTCCAAGTCTGGAAAGAAAGCGTAGCAGCCCAGAAGGGGCAACGAGAATCGTCAGATCTCATACTGAAATCCCATAAGCCGTTGGATCGGGAGGAGTTGCACAGAGAATAGCCTCTGGAGGAGGAGCGCACCAGGAGGAAGTATCTGGGCCGTTAGATTTGGGACAGATACCCGACAGCTGTCGGATCTGCAGAAGCTACGAGGAAGTTAAGGCCTCGTAGACAGGAGGAGAGAAGTCCCGACACGAGGAGTTACCATCGGGATATCGGTGCATCGGGGATATCAAGGACGTGAAGAGAGTTCCTCGACGTCAGAGATCGTGAATTAGCGAGACTTGATCTGGATCGTTCATTGGGAGCAGACGCGTATCACGAGATTACCCACATCGGTAACTCGAGCACCGGAGGTTGGAAGAGGAAGTCATTCGACTTCATGAATGGCGAAGAGGCGAGAGCTCTGTGGTGTGGGGCCTAGCTGACGTCATATCGGGATATTGGACCACAAGAATGGTGTGGAGCCACAGAAGTCGGCAAGTAGACAGGTGGCACATCACATCTCGGGAGTTCGTGAGTAGAAGGACTGAAGGCTTGGTGTCAAGAGTCACGAGGTGCGAGGACACGAGAAATGGTGAAGTGATGAGAAGTCCAGGAGCCGTCCATCTGAGGAGGACAGGTGGCAGAGATCGAGATATCTCGCGAACTCGGGAGTTCGTAGGGTAAGAGCCCAAGTATTGGGTACCCCAAGTCGCGAAGGCGCGAGGAGTGAGAAGAATAATAGCCGAGGAGATATGGATCGTCCATTAGATAGGACACGTGGCAGAGATCAGGCGCCATCGGCATTTGGCGCATCAGGAAATCGGTGTTCCCGTGGACAAGACATCGGGGAATTTCAGGTCGAATACCCCGACATAACCTGAGCCGTCCGTTCAGGGGGACAGGTGTCAGAGATCCGAGGAGAGTCGGTATCGCAGTCATCGGGAAATCGGGAATCCCGGGGACAAGGAGTCCATACCCTTCGATATCGCGATGGGGAAAACCCCGACGAGAGGTTGACTGAGGTCATATGGTAGTGGTCACGTGGACCAGGGCCTAGCCAGAAGGGCTAGCCCACAAATAGCTCATCGGGAAATTAGAACCCAAAATCCTGACAGGAAGGTAAGGCTATGGTGTCATGGAGAATGGTCGCATGGACCAGAGCATAGTCGGTAGGGGCTTAGGACGAGAAAGGAGCTCATCGATGATCGGGGAATCGAGAGAGCAGGAACTCTCGACAGCAGAAACCCCGAAACCCTGATAGAGAATCGGAGATAACCACGGTTAAGTGCTGAAGACCGTGCAGAGAGGGAGAAGGACCTGTGGATCGAGTTTTGTGCAAGGATTCTAGCAGGGGATCAGAAGAGCTACTTCGGCTCAAAGAGGGATTTTGAGAATGATCCTGTGAGTAGGAGGTTAGGTGAAGAGACCCTGCGGGGTGATAGGGTGGACCTCTTTGCATCATGTTTGTCCCTGATTGTTGAGCCTGGACCATTCCCCACCCTGGGCCATTCTTGCTACACTAATCAAAGTGCACCCTGGAGAGAATGTATAAACCCTAAGGAATGACTATCCAGACCATTTCCTCTGTTAACCATAAGAGGAAAATATTGTTCTCTATCAACCTCCAAAACATACCATTCCTCATGTTAACCACAATGAGAAATAGTTGTCTGGCGAGGCGGGCCAGTCTTCTTAAGTAACCCTCAAGAAGAGAGACTACCCTAGACCACTCCCCATGTTAACCACAATGGAAATTCATTGTCTATGATACATCAGCAATCTGGACCATTTCCCATGTTAACCACAATGGGAAATCGTTGTCTATCAGAAATCTCAATACACTTTTAGAACATGAAAGAATCTTCCCAACTGGGCTATTTTTCAATCTCGAAAATAAATGTCTTCAATAATATTTTCAGTGCTCCCTCCCAACCTAGAGAGTCATTTCTTCCCTTTCAACTAAGGGATTTATTTCCATGATCCCCATCTTCTCTCGGAAATATGCAAACTTTATTCTGGATAGAGGTTTTGTTAGGATATTTATTGTCTACTCATCAGTGGGGATATACTCGATATTTACCTCTCCTTCCTGGACTTTCTCTTGAATAAAGTAGTATTTGATATCAATGTCTTTCGACCTTTCATGAAACATGGGATTTTTTGATAATCTTATACAACTCTGATTATCACAATATATTATGGTCGATTCAGAAATCTGACCAAATAAATCGGAGAATAACTTTCTTAACCATATTGCTTATGTGCATGCTTCACATAATGCCATATACTCTGCTTTTGTTGTGCTAAGTGTGACAGACTTTTGTTTCCTGCTGCCCCAAGATATCATAGTGGAGCCCAAGCTGAAACACATACCTGAAGTGATCTATATGTCTTATGCACTTCCTACCCAATCAGAGTCTGTGAATCCATGAAGTTGGATATCATTGGATGCGGTATATCTCAAGCCATAGTTTATTGTCCCATGAATATATCTTAATACATTCTTTGTAGCTATCCAATGTTCATGTCTTGGTTCCACCTGGAACTGGCTTAGTGTATTTACGACAAAGAAAATGTATGGTCGAGTATTTACCAAATACATCAATGACCCAATTAGTTGTCGATATAGAGATGGGTCTACTGGAACAGAATATGGATCTTTCACTTTTCTTATATCTGCATTCATAGGAGTCTCCATGGAATTACAATCCATCATTCCAAATTTCTAAAGGATCTTTATTGTGTACTTTCCTTGTCCAAGGAATACTTCACCACGCTTCTGCCATACTTCTAGTCCCAAGTAATAATGCATGATACCTAGATCTTTCATATCAAATTCAAAAGCTAATTCCTTATTGCACTAGATGATGAGATACTCTTCACCTGCTATGAATAGATCATCAACATATAGTAGTAGGATTACAGGTGCATTGTCCACGACTTAATAGTAAAGGTTTGGATCTGCATGACTCTTGGAGAAACCAAGTCTCATTATATAGTTGTCCATTCTAGCATACCAGGACCTTGGAGCTTTCTTGAGTCCATATAGAGCTTTCTTTAATCTACAAACATGAGTATCTCTAGAATGTACCTCAAACCCTTGAGGTTGTTCAATATAGACTTCTTCTTCAATAGCTCCATTGAGGAAAGTTGTCTTTACATCCATCTGATGTAAGTTCCATCCCATGGAAGAGGCAAGAGATATGATAGCTCTGATGGAAGTATATCTATCCACCAGAGCAAACATTTCATCATAATATTCTCCCTCCTTCTGGGAGAACCCTCTAGCTACGAATCGTGCCTTGTATTTATCCACACTTTCATCTTCTGCATGTTTGATCTTGTACACCCATTTTAAAGTTACAACCGATTTTTCTTTAGGTCTTGGTCTGATTTCCCATACCTCATTTTTCATAATGGATTGATGCTCTTCTGTCATATATTTTTTCCATTGTTCCTTTTGAACTGCTTCTTCAAATGTGGTAGGTTCTTCATCTAGAAGTTTCGTCATGTATGCTGCATAACTTGAGAATCTTTTAGGTATTTTACTCTTTCTAAATTTTCCTTCTGGAACCTTGAGTCTTTCTTCAAGCCAAGCTGGTCTTTTCTTGGTCTTAGGTAAGACATATGAATCAATGTTTTCACATGGCTACATAGGATGATCAGGTAGTTCCTTTTCGTCACTTTCATTTTCTGTGCTTCCTTCATTAAGTTCTTCAATATCTTCTTCTTCTATAGTTTCTTCTATGGATTTATTGAAGGCCATATTTTCATTGAATGTTACATCTCTGTTGACTTCGATCTTGTGTTGTTCTGGAATATATATTCTATAAGATTTGGATGAATCACTGTATCCCACGAATATCCCTTTCTTTCCTGAAGTTTCTAGTTTATTCCTCTTGTTCTTGGGAATGTGAGAGTAAACAGGACATCCAAATATTCTTCGATTTTCCACATTAGGTTTCTTACCTGAGAAAGCTTCTTCTGGTGTCATGTCCTTCAATAAATGATGAGGAATTCTGTTCTGCACATATATTGTTGTCATTCCTACTTCTCCCCATAAGAACATGGATAGACCTTGATCATTTAGTAAGGATTTTACGGTTTCTTCAATGGATTTGTTCTTTCTTTATACTACACCATTTTGTTGAGGATTATGAGGAACAGTTAGCTCCCTCCTAATCCATGCCGATTTGCAGAATACAACAAATTCCTTTGATGTGTATTCTCCACCATTATCTGTTCTTAGCATCTTGATCTTCTTATTAGTGAGGTTTTCTATTTCTGCTTTGAACTCTTGAAACTTGTTGAATACTTCATCTTTTTTCTTTAGTAGATATATCCAAGTCTTTATTGAATAGTCATATATGAAGATTACGTAGTAGGAATATCCTCCTAGAGATTTTACTGCCATCTGTCCGCAAACATCAGAGTGTATCAGATCTAGAATCTCCTTAGATCTGTTGTTGCTGCTTAGGAATGGTTTCTTGATATTCTTCCCAAGAGCACATCCTTTGGAGATTCCTTCATGTGTAGACTAAAACTCTGGTATTCCCTCAACCATCCTTTTGAGAAAGGGTAATTCTTGATAGTTAATGTGAGTGTACCCTTTGTGCCAAATATCATTGGGGTTGACTTCATTGTGTACAAGAGATTCTTCATTTTATTCTAGTAGTCTATACAGATTTCCTTCACGAATTCCAATAACCCTAGCATTCTCTATGTTGGAGTCTTTATGCCATGATAACACCCTTCCATCCACAAAAGATATTATGTTTCCCTTGTCTTCTAGGAAAGATATCGATACAAGATTCTTTTCTAAACCAGGTACATATAAAACATTTCTTAAGTGAACATAGTTACCTGTTTTCATTTTGATGGAGGCTTGTCCAAATCCTTCTATGGGGTAAGTGGTTTTGTCTCCAAGATCTACCTTGTATGAGGTCTTCTTCTCATTTAGATTTGAGATTCAGGATTGATCTCTCATCACGTTCCTAGAATCTCCACTATTGATTATCCACATGTCATCTTCAATTATTCCAGTAAGTTTTGAGTAGTGTAAAAGACTGATCATTTCACTCATGTATTTTGTTGACTGGTAACTGGTCATGCCTTGATCCAAAACTTCAACTTCATCATTTCTGTCTTCTAAGAGAGACAAAAGGTGCGTTGAGTTAGGGTGCGTCTGAATATCTTGTTTTTAAGCGAGATGCTCCATCACAAGGTGTTGGATCTGATATTAGGTTTTTTGCAACTGCTTATGCTCATAACCCTAGCGACAATTTCTTTGGAAGTTGCTCATGCTAGTAACCCTAGTGGCAATTCCTCAGCGAGATCAATATCCTAACGGCTATGTTTCCTTCCAGTGTTTAGACTGAATGAAGGAGGTGTGGGCCCATAACCTGTTAGAATATGAAATATTGTGCTCGTTTTAGCATTGACAATACCCTTGTCACCCAACAATAGGCCGAAGCCACCCTCCGAGAACCTTGACCTTGACAGAGAAGAGAATCTTGGTAGCAATCCAATAGCCAAGAGAGGCTAATGCACCAAACAAGAAGTAACCAATCTGATCAAATAGTCCCACCCAAAAGCTGGCACAATACCTTCCCCAGGACTTGCGCACAAGATTGCAACTGTACTGCGCAGAACTGGCTCTCTGCAAATGCTGAGAAGTGTGTCAAATGAGAGACTGGTGCCCTGTATTTATAGTGATTCTGGCATACTTATTGGGGCTGACTTCTCCTTTTGGGTACTAATTAATTCATATTAATTATATTTATGAAACCGACATCTTGTCTAGGGTTTCCTTTATTTCTTTGCTTCCTTCCGGAACATTCTAATCTTGTCAAAGGTCACAATAGAGTTTCATACCTCCTGAAGCTACCATAATATTAACACTATCATTATGACTACAAGTCATATGATACACATGAAAGGATGAAGTACATCAAGCAGTTCATGTGGAAATTATTACATAAGTAACCGCTGAAATATAAGCCGAATCAGAATCAATATTGAAGAAACCAAGAAGAATTAAAGATAGAAAGAAGTTAGCAATCAAGAGGAAAATAGAAAAAGACTTATGACACCTTGCAGAAGACAATAAGGATGCAGATGGAAGTGTGGATTATGTTAGATGGAGGGAGACGATTATATACTTCTAAAATAAAAACATGCACTCATACATGAAGCAAGGATTAGGAGGGAGATAATCCTATGATCCATTGAAGATGATGAAGTATATATCCATGGTAGAAGCCATGAAAAATAGTACGTGTTCAGTTTAACTCTAGAAGAAGCCTTCTTTGAAAAGAAGCCTTAAAATATCCCTGGATGTCCATCCACATCCATGATCCTATGATGAAAGGAAGAAGTTGGAATCTTCATGTCATGGAATCTATAGAAAACTCCATAGACCCAAGATCTAAAGAGAAACATAAGGAAGAACATGAAGATTCCAAGAAAGAAAGAAGATCTAGAACAACTAGTCATTGTATTGAGAATCAAAAGATCACCAGTCTGATATGAACTCACTAAAAGAAATCAAGTAGAGGAACTGAAAGTTGTGTTGAATAACAGTGTATGAAAGACTTATGAATGTAATCATTGCGAGATCCAGAACTAGAGGTTCTCCCATATGGAGGGAGAAGACTATGACGATTGCTTGTTCCAGTAAACCAAACATACCTCTACATGAGCCATTATATCATCCACAATATCCATGGGTTGGAGTTTACATCAGATGAATGCAAAGACTGTTCTCCAAAGCAATTAAACAAAGAGCGTATGAAGAGAAACCTCAAGGCTTTGAGGTATAATAGAAAGAGACCCTTGTATGAAGATGGAAGAAGACAACTTGGTGGAGAACCTCCAATGCACAACAGAAGTTTGGTGAAGACTTTCTATAACAGAGATATTGTATCAGAATGGTTACTCATAAGCTCAGGATGATGGATTGCTAATCTATGACAAACTCTCATGATGGAAGAAGAAGTACCACTTGGATATGTTCCAGTTTGACCCTTGCCACGATGTTATGAGCTTGCAGGAAAAAAAGAAGAATCCAACAATGATATACTTTATTGATCAGAGATATATGAAGCCTTCAGAGAAAACCAGTGTTCCAGAAAGATCGAAGTACATTTGAGATCAAGCATTATATCCTCCATGATGAAGTCTAGAAAGGAGAAAGTGGTTCTCCAATATATATCTCCACAGATGAGAAGATAAGAAGACATTTTGGTAAAGCCTTTGTCCAAGATGAAAGAGTTTGCGTACTGAAGTTGGAGCTCGTGGAGACGACTTCCTTATTGAAAAATGAATAGATGACTACCAAGTTGGGAGGAAGCACTGATGTGTTATTTATTTATGGATAGTCATTTTTCAATTCGAAAAATGGTCCAGGATGAGCAATTTCTTTCCAGTTTGGAAAGTGGTTTGAGATTTCTGACAAACAATCTTTTTCCAGTTTGGAAAATGGTCCAAGATGAGCAATTTATTTCCAGTTTGAAAAGTGGTTTGAGATTTCTAATGGACAAGATTTTTCTAGTTTTAAAAAATTGTCTAGATTGAACGATCATTTTTGTAATGAAAATGGTTCAATGGATTGTTGATGTACCATAGACAGTAATTTCCCATTGTGGTTAACATGGGAAATGGTCTAGGATAGTCTCTCTTCTTGTTGGTCACTCTTAGTAGTGTTCAAGAAAACTGGTCCACCTCACCGGATAGTCATTCTTTCGAAGCTCATAGTTGTGAGAAGTTTCAAAGAAGAGTTCATTTTGGAGGTTGGTGCAGGACAGTCATTTCCTTAGGAGATGGTCCAGACAGTTATTCCCTAGGGAAGATTCATTCTCTCCAGGTTGCACTTTGTTTAGTGCTGGAGGAATGGCTGAGATAGGTGAATTATCCAAGTTCAGCAATCAGGGATAGGCATTCTCTAGGGTAGATGCATTCGCTCTAGGTTGCACTTTGTTTAGTGCTAGAAGAATGGCCCAGGATAGGGAATGGTCTAGGCTCATAAATCAGGATAGATATTCTTCCTTGCTTGAGAAGAATATTCTAGATATCTCATCATTGATGTTTTACCTTTCTGAGGGAAGATTCTCTTCCAGATCTCACAGATGTGAGTGGAAGAATGGCCCAAATGATTTAGTTTATATCATAACAATGTTTTATGTGAAGGTTGATATCAGATGATTTTTATGGAGATGGTATGTCTCTGGACAGTAGATGTATGCTATTGTGGCGGATGTACTCCATTGATTATGACTATATGTCACTGATCAAGTATCTATGTGCTACTTGGTGTGGTAGTGTACCACTGGATTGTAGTTGTGTACTACTATGGACAGACACAGTTGTGTTATATTGAATGGCATTGTTTTGGTTGCCTTGAAAACTATTAGTAGTGTTGGAAATGATTATCAACTAGATGGATGATCAATGGACAGATATTTCCCTGATGGAAAATGGTTCAGGACATTTATTCTTCTAGCACATATGTCTGGATTAGAAGAATTACTCTCGCGTCACCCTATGGAGTGAGTGACTTATCCAGCATCATGTCTAATTACTCAGATGAAGTATGGTTTCGAGAGATGATGTAGCTGATGACACTAATGGTGATGATGGTGCTCATGATATATTCATGAGATAGTCTATACAACTATGTTGATGCTACCGAGTGAATGGTATGTGTGTGCTCAAGACCATTACCTATAATACCTCCCTAGCTAGGAGGGAGAGTTGATATTATGGTACTTGCGAGAGGTATTTACCTCCACGTGTAAACCTAACGAGAATAGAATATTCTGGGAAGAATGAAGAAACCCTAATTAGTTGGCTAATAACCCTAGAATACAAGTCATCTCAAGAGGATAATGTGTATTAGGTTATTATCCTCCAAGAGAAGAAGTCGGTTGAAGAAAATATTATATACTAAGTAAATAGGCATCCAGAATGAGAAGTTGGCCCAGGAAGTTTGTCAGATTTAGTATAAATATAGGAGTCTAGTCTTCATTCTGGTAGGCATTTTCTCATAACTGCAGAGCTCACTTGTGCGCACTGCAGTTAGCCAGTTTGTGCGCAAGTTTGGAGGAGAGTTGTCATTGCAGTTGTTGCACCTAGTAGATTATGTTTTGGATTGGAATATCTATTGGTTATGGTTTGGACTATCTAATCAATTCTTGTTTGGTTTGCTATCCTTGGAGAAAGGTGCACCACCCTTTTTTTGACTATCTAGCCTAGGTTTTCCTTCTGGAATGATTCTCTGTCAAGGTTAAGGTGCTCGGAGGGTGGATTTAGCCTATGGTTGGGTGACAATATGATATTGTCTATGGTAAAATGATCACAATCCATCATATTCTAACAAAAACTAGGGTTTGAATTTCCAGAGAATCTAGCTAGTGAAAAAGTTCACTCAAGCTGCCAAAAGATGTGTTAGAGTAGCGAGGTAAATCTACGAGGGTTAAATCTGTTTTACTCCTCCTAGAAACATTTGCAAGAAAATAGTATTCAATGAAAAAATGATAGATCCTAGTTGAGGGTGTATGCCTTTATACTCCTCCAAGAGTTTATAAAATTATCCTTGAAACCAACAAGAAACAACATAAAATATTGAATTCCTTACCTAGGCCAAGAAATAACAAGACAAGCCCTTCTTTACCAAGATTATTCCACCACAATAGCAATAAAAAAGCATACAATATGAAACGCCTTAGCTTCCTTCACAAAAATACAAGTAATATCATCCAAATATCACAAGAGAGGGAGATATGTGATTTTCCCAAGTAGGGTGAAAATTTCAGCCAAAAAAATGCACTTCTCAAGTGAGTTATGATAAAATGACAAAGGGGTGACCTCTATTTATATGAGGTCACCCTAAACCCTTTTGTCCAGTTTTTGAAAATTCAACATCAAATTAGAGAGGCTGACCTCCCTATTTGTCTTTTTACAACTTAAAATTCAAAATTACAAAAACAAATCCCTTTTTTGGGGTCACATCGTGCCCTAAAGGGTGACGTAGGGCCTCTAGGAGAGATGTTTTGGCCTAGGATGAAAATACTTGGGCCTCCAAATGCCATAAATCATGCTACCAATTTCTCTAGAATGTGCCAAGTGTCTCTCGCTCTCCATCAAACCAAGCCACACCATAATCAAGCATGAGAAACCCCATCAAAACACTAAACCCATGTGAATTCTAGGGCATAAGGTGTGGTGTTTTTGGCCTTACAATGCCATCATTGGACTCCAATGAGATATAAAATGGTCTTATCATTTTGTCCAAGTTCCTCCAAAGGTAACTTTCCTCTTCCCATGTGTCTAGGGAGAGGGGGCACATCATCCAACCTATAGTCTTCATGGCACAGTGAAGGTCCAAGTGACCTTGTGCCTTCATAATCAAGCTTCCACATATCAAGGACCTACAAAGACAAACAAGTATGCCCTCCAAGGGTCCGCAAGTCACAAGTATCATTCCAACTAAGACATATCTAATAAAAGAACCACCCAAACATGTGCATCAAATCCTCCTTTTAAAAATAAACAAATGCTCAAAGACCTTATACAACTTGAAAAATTTTAATATGGGAGGGTTATTATGGTGTCCTATTGGGTGGATCACTCCCTAATTCAAGGAGTGAATGCCCTCTCTTGTTGATGATTATAGTTGTGTGATACATTCTCCAGGACACAGACTGATTGAGTCTACCTAAGAGAGAGCCCTTGAGATGGGCATGTGGTTCCTATCTAAGATAGAGATGGAACGTAGAGATGACATCCTCCTTACATAGAGTTGAGAAGGAATCCATAAGATTCTCCTATGTAATGCAGTGAGAAAGGAGATCTGCAGAGTTGGACGTGAATGTGGTTGAGCACAAGGTGAATGTGTGAATTCCCATAGAGTTGGGTTCATCGTCATGAGACAAAGATGAAGATGGTGTATTAGCCTCCTCTGAGCAGAGAGTTGAGATTATGAACTCCAGATGACTCTTTTGTGTAATGCAGTGGGAAAGAATATATGTTGAGTGGATGTGTCTATGGACGAGGACAGGTGAACGCGATCCTAGTTGTTGAGTACTAGTGAGAGTGCTTTTCCTATGTAATGCAATGAGATAGAATTATGGACGTCCCTATGGATGTGCCCCTAGGGGTTGAGCACTAGTGGGTGTATGAGATACCTTGATATATTGTTCAAGAGTCGGATCTTCCTGTAACCCTAATTGTAATGTAAAGGGTACAGGTTGGCCCCACCTTAATGTAATTTATAATTAATGTAAAAGATAATTAATCTGGTTAATATTAATTATATTTTGAGTTAGAGAGGTCGGCCATGTTGTGCCAATAGACACTTAAGTTGGTAGGTCAAGTATAATATAAATAAAGGTAGATTCCTCATTGAGAACTTGTATCTTTTGTGTGAGTTTGGAAATTTCAGCAAGTACATCTTCTTGGGAAAAGTGCACACCTCTCTTGGGTGCTAGTCTTCTAGGGTTTGCAGGCGCCTTTTTCTGTGCTAGGTTTTCTTGGTGGTGAAGGTATTTCTCTTGAAGAATGTAGCAAAGGATTTGGCCAGGTTTTCTTCCCTTGTTGAGAAGGGTTTCCTGGGATACTTCTTGTGTTCTTGTGCATGGCGTTTCTTCTTGTGATGTTGGTTGTTGCAACATAATTTGTTATGGTTTAACTAAAATGATAAAATGGAATGAACTTCATGCTTAACCTTGTCGATTGAAAAAACAACATATCTAAGTCATGGAAAAGAGTATGAGGTGGATGGGGGTGTAACTTTTGGGCATGGGTTTTCTTGACATAAAAGGGATCATATTGCCTCATTTATGAGTACCTTTGTTGAGGGATAGCCACATCGTTTTTATCTTTTTGTTTTTAAGGCATATTTTTCCAATCCATTTATTATTAAATCATTTTGAATGTGTTTCCAAGATGAATACAGTAAGGCGCATTATAAGGAAATGCATAGCCAACATATACTCTACCTTGATTTTCATTCTTTTCCAAGTTGAATACAATTAGGGGCAATAAAAAGAAATGCATAGCCCACATACAGACTTTCTTGGAAAATGCCATTGGTCAATTAGTTATTTATTTTATCAGTCCCTCATTTTTGTGAGAGGCGTTTCATTTCTCTCGGGATCCTAGGGTGAGATTTTATTGCATGATGTTTTTTCCAGGGCATCTTCGAGCATAGTGTTCCCTTATTTCCATGAAATGAGGTACATGCCCTTCTTGGGTCAATAATCCCAAAAACCTAAAATATTAGGATATGAAGGAAAGTGAGTGTGGAAAATGATAAGTATGGATGGGAGTAGTATGATGACTCTTCAAGGAGACCTCCTAGTAGAAACCCTATCCCTAAGGGTGACCCACTTGGTAGGAAAACATGTCAACCACCAAGATGAATTGAGGCAAAAGGTATAATTTCCAAGAAAATGTTTTCAAAATCGAGAAAGTATCCTTTGCAACATGTTCGAATGATTGAAATATTAAGATGACACTTACCACAACACCATACTTGTTACCTCATGAAGAAAGACTCATTGTCCTCTATGGGAAAAGATGGGTGTGGTGGATGTTGTTGTCGTCAATAAGGTAGTGATATGTGGTATGATAGGGGGCCCTTCCTACTCATCTACCTCTCATTACCCCATGTTTCCATCTTGATGGCCTTGAGATATCATCTCCCTAGTTATCCCTAAGGATGGGGGATAACATGTAGCTCCTACTCATGGACTTGTACTCGTCCTAGAGTCCATGAGAACCTCAACATCTTGTGGTAAGACATGTTCCTACATTCACTGAAACAAAAACAATGTTGGATATCGAGGGTGGATCACTCACCCTTCATCCATATGATAAAAAAATTCAAAATTTCAACTAATCTTTAAACGATTTTTTTTTAAATTCTAAGATAACATGTAATATGATGAAAGAAAATGATCATAACAACTATGAAGTAGTTCAAGTAAAGAAATATATGAATGATATATGACATGAAAATATAAGTAAACGCAACTAAACTATCATGAGAAAGAAAATGCAAATGAAAGAAATCAAGATGACTTGCCTACTTATCTAGGGATGAGGGCCCTTTGGAGATCAGGTCTTGTGGATGTTAAATGAAGTCGTACAATCAGTGCAACCACCTGCTCATCATCTCACCTAAGTGATTTCCCATGTGCTTAATTTTACAATATATCAAGGACAAGTTAAGCACATAATAATCATGAATATGAATAAGAATATAATCAATCATAAAAACCAACTAATGGAGGTGGGTGGGAGGGAGAAAATTATTCCTAAAATAATGGACACAAGCCTAATCCACCCATCAATGAAAAGGGATACCATGTATATATGATGTCACATCTTCTTCCTCATTAACATGACTATTTCTCCCTGCATAATGAGAGGATATAAGAGATCGAAATAAAACCACATGGATTCCAGAAGAGGAAGATAAGAGGTAAGGGACAACCTCATATACCGAGAAAGCAAATTGTTACCTCTACATCTGCACATCCCTGCAAAAATCCCCAAGGTGAAAATACTTTCATTCTATAGTGTGAGTCCATGACTGCTCTAGGCTAGTCACTATTGATATTATGGTAGTTATGGGAGGTATTTACCTACACGTGTAAACCTGACGAGAATAGAATATTCTGGGAAGCAAGAAGAAACCCTAATGAGCTGGCTAATAACCCTAGAAGACATGTCAACTCAAGAGGATAAATTGTATTAGGTTATTAGCCTCTCAAAGAAGAAGTCGGCTAGAAGAAATAATATATATTGGATAGACAAATACCCAGAATGATAAGTGGGCCCAGGAAGTTAGCCAGAAATAGTATAAATACAGGAGGCCAGTCTTCATTCTGGTAGGCATTCTCAGAACTGCAGAGTAGCACTTGTCCACACTGCAGTTGCCCAGTTTGTGCACAGGTTTGGAGGAGAGTTGTCATTGCAGCTATTGAAGCTAGTAGATTATACTTTGGCCTGGACTATCTCTTGGTTAGGGTTTGGACTATCTGATCATCTCTTGTTTGATGCGCTATCCTTGGGGAAAGGTGTGTTACCCTTTGTTTGTCTATCTAGCCTAGGTTTTGATACTAGAGTGATTCTATCTCAAGGTTAAGTTGCTCGAAGGGTGGCTTCAGCCTATGGTTGGGTGACAATAGTGATATTGTCGATGGTAAAACAAGCACATCCATTATATTCTAACAGGTTATGGGCCCACACCTCCTTCATTCAGTCTAACGGCTAGAAGGAAGCATATCCATAAGGATATTAAACTCGTTGAAGAAATGCCGCTAGGGTTTCTAGCAAGAGCAGTCACCAAATCACTGCTACTAGGGTTACTAGCAGGTGCAGTTACAAAAACCCTAATCCTCTCGTTGAGGCATCTTAAGTGAAGGGATTGACCTAATTTCTGGATAGACCAGTGCACCCTAGCCTAGCCCATCTATTGGTACTCTCAGCAAGCCAAGATGTCAAGTTTGAGTTTTCGGTCAAATTTAGGGTTGACCAAGTCAAAGAAGCCATGACCAACTCCATGAAGTCAGAAAACAAGTTAAATGGAGCTTCTAACTTCAGAGTGTGGAAGACAATGATTTACATCATTCTTTCTAAGAATAAAGTGTTGGATATCATGAAAGGAAAGATTGTGAAACCAGAGTTTGAAGAAGGAAAAGAGAAAGAACCGCAGAACATTGCAGTTATGGAAAAGTTCAAAGATGGTGACATCAATGCCATGAGTATCATAGTGGACTGTATAAAAGACCACTTGATACCCAACATCTCCCATCTTGACTCATCGAAGAAGATGTACAATTCCCTAACAAACCTCTTCTCAGTCAAAAATATTGGACAAGTAATGAGTCTGAAGAATGAGCTCTGTGACATGAAGATGAATGATGATGACAACATAATATCATACTTTGTGAGAATCTCTCAGTTAAGAGATCAACTACAAGATATTAAAGAGATCATTTCAGAGAAGGAATTGGTAAACATAGTACTCAATGGTCTTCCCAAGACATGGGATGCATTTGCCGCAAGCATGAACACAAGGAAGGAGTATCATAAATTTGAAGAAATTTGGACTTGTTGTGCTCAAGAAGAATCAAGGATCAGTGCAAAAGAGAAACCCCAAAAGAAGTATAATGATCAAGCCTTTACAACAAGATTCAAGAATTTCAGGAACAAAAGGAAGTTTGGTTCAAGGAAGAAGCCAAATCAAGAGAAAGACATGTCAGAAATACAATGCTTCAACTGTAGAAAGTATGGTCATTACAAGATTCATTGTCCCTATCTAAAGAAAAGTTAGGGGACACATGAAGCATCAGTTTCTGAAGAAAAGGAATCTGCAAAGATGACCAAGCAAGATAAAACAAACTTCTTCTTCTAAGACAAGGTAACAATACTCTTCATAGTTCTTGTACATACCATGTTTTCTATACATACCTTGTATATCTATCTCTTAGAAGATAATATGCTCCAAGAAGAACTATACCTATGGAAGAACAACAAGATAAGGATTTATATCATTATACAAGTCAGATAATACACATGAAAGGATGAAATACATCAAAGAAATCATGTGGAAGCTATCACAAGATAAGCCGAAAACAGAATCAATCTTGAAGAAACTTAGAAGAAGCAAAGACAGAAATAAGTCAGCAATCAAGAGGAAATTGGAGAAAGACTTCTGACACTTTGCATAAAACAATAAGGATGCAGACGAAATCGTGGACTCTGTTAGATGGAGGGAGCTGATTATATATTTCCAAAAGAAAAACATGCACTCGTACATGAAGCAAGGATTAGGAGAGAGCTAATCCTATGATCCATTGAAGATGATGAAGTATATATCCATGGTAGAAACCATGAAAGGCAGTACGTGTTCAGTTCAACCTTAGAAGAAGTCTTCTTCGAAGAGAATCCTTAAACTATCCCTGGTTGTCCATCCACATCCATGATCCCATGATGAAAGGAAGAAGTGGAATATTTAGGGCATGGAATCTATAAGAAACTCCATGGACCCAAGAGATAAACAAAAACATGAGGAAGAACATGAAGATTCTAAGAAATAAAGAGAAGCCAGAACAACCAGTCATTGTATCAAGAATCACAAGATTACCAGCCTGATATGAACTCACCAAAAAGAAATCAAGAAGAGGAACTGAAATTTGTGATGAAGAACAGTGTATGGAAGACTTATGAATGAAATCATTGCGATATCTAGAACTAGAGGTTCTCCTAGATGGAGGGAGAAGACTATGATGATTACTCATTCTAGTAAACCAGACATACCTCTACATGAGTTATTATATCATCCGTGATATCCATGGGTTGGATTTCTACATCAAATGAATGAAAAGACTGTTCCCCAGAGCAATTGAACAAAGAGCGTATGAATGGAAACCTCAAGGCTTTGAGGTATACCAGAAAGAGACCCTTGTTTATAGACGGAAGAAGACAACTTGGTGGAGAACCTCCAATGCATAGCCGAAGCGTGGTGAATATTTTCTATAAACAAAGATATTGTATCAGAATGATTACTCAGAAGATTAGGATGAAGGATTACCAATCCATGACAAAGATCTCATAATTACAGAAGAAGTGCCACATGGATATGTTCCAGTTTGACCATTTCCACGATGTCGTGAGCTAGCAAGAACCAAAGAGGAATCCAACAATGGCATACTTTATTGATCAAAGCTGTATGAAGCCTTTAGAGAAAACTAGTGTTCCAAACCGAAGTACATTTGATATCAAGCATTACATTATCCATGATGAAGTCTAGAAAGGAGAAAGTGGTTCTCCAATACATATCTCCATAGATGAGAAGATAAGAAGACATTTTGGTAAATCTTTTGTCCAAGATGAGAGAATTTGTGTACTCAAGTTGGAGCTCATGGAGACAACTTCCTTATTGAAAAAGAAAGAGATGACTCCCAGGTTGGGAGGCAATAGTGATGTGTTATTGATTGGTGGAAAGTCATTTTTCAGTTCAAAAATGATCGAGGATGAGCAATTCCTTTCCAGTTCAGAAAGTGGTTTGAGATTTCTGATGGACAAGCATTTTCCAATTTGGAAAATGGTCCAGATTGAACAATCATTTTCGTAATGAAAATGCTTCAATGGATTTATGATGTACCATAGACAATGATTTCCCATTGTGGTTAACATGGGGAATGGTCTAGGGAAAACTCTCTTCTTGAGGATTACTCAAGAAGACTGGCCCACCTTGCCAAACAATGATTTCCCATTATGGTTAACATGGGGAATGGTCTGTTTTGGAGGTTGGTGTAGGAAAGTCATTTCCTTAGGAAATGGTCTGGACAGTCATTCCTTAGGGAAGATTCATTCTCTCCAGGTTTCACTTTTTTTAGTGCCGAAGGAATGGTCCAGGTTCAATAATCAGGGACAGACATTCCTTAGGGAAGACTCATTCTCTCCAGGTTACACTGTGTCTAGTGTCGGAGGAATCGCCCAGGGTGGGGAATGGTCCAGGCTCATAAATCAGGACAATTATTCTTCCTTGCTTGAGAAGAATAGTCCAGATAGCTCATCATTGATGTTTTACCTTCTGAGGGAAGATGCTCTTCCAAATTTAACAAATGTGACTGGAAGAATGGCCCAGATGATTCAATTTATATCATAACATTGTTTCTTTGTAGGTTGATATCAGATGATTTTTATGAAGACTGTATGTCTCTAGATAGTAGATGTATACTACTGTGGTGAATGTGTTCCATTTTTTGTGACTATACGTCAATGATCAAGTACATGTGTGCTACTTGGTGTGGTAGTGTACCACTAGATTGTAGTTGTGTACTACTATGGATGGACATAGTTGTGTTCTATTGAATGATATTGTTCTAATTTCCTTGAAGACTATCAGCAGTGTTGAAAATGATTATCAGCTAGATGGATGATCAATGGCCAGAGATTTCCCAGACGGAAAATGGTTTAGGACATATGTCTAGATTAGAAGAATGGATCTTGTGTCACTCTATGGTGTGAGTGACTTATCCAGCATCATGTCTAATTACTCAGATGGAGTATGGTTTTGAGAGATGATGCAGCTGATGACACTGATGGTGATGATGGTGCTCATGATCTATTCATGAGATAGTCTATACAACTATGTTGATGCTACCAGGTGAATGGTATGTTTTTGCTCAAGACCATTACCTATAATACCTCCCTAGCTAGGAGGGAGTGTTGATATTATGGTAGCTACAGGAGGTATTTACCTCCACGTGTAAACCTGACGAGAATAGAATATTTCAGGAAGCAAGAAGAAACCCTAATGAGCTGGCTAATAACCCTAGAAGACATGTCAACTCAAGAGGATAAATTGTATTAGGTTATTATCCTCCAAGAGAAGAAGTCAGCCAGAAGAAATAATATATACTAAACAGACAGTTACCCAGAATGAGAAGTCAGCCCAGGCAGTTATCCAGAATTAGTATAAATACAGGAGGCTAGTCTTCATTTTGGCAGGTATTCTCAAAACTGCAAAGCAACACTTGTGCGCATTGCAGTTGCCCAGTTTGTGCGGAAGTTTGGAGGAGAGTTGTCGTTGCAGCTGCTGTAGCTAGAATATTGTGCTTTGGCTTGGACTATCTCTTGGTTAGGGTTTGGACTATCGGATCAGCTCTTGTTTGATGCACTATCCTTGGGGAAAGGTGCGCTACCATTTGTTTGCCTATCTAGCCTAGGGTTTGCTTCTGGAGTGATTCTCTATCAAGGTTAAGGTGCTCGGAGGGTGGCTTCGGCCTATGGTTGGGTGACAATATTGATATTGTCGATGGTAAAATGAGCACATCCATTACATTCTAATAGCCACGACCTAGTGTCCATCATAATTTGAGAATGAGGGTGGTTGGAAATATTCATAGAAAAAATCCAAATTCACAAAAGGATATGCATCAAAACTCCCAAGGGATGAATGAAAGTCATCATGAGTATATTGCAACAACTCATCCTCAAATGAATGGAATAAATTTGTAACCATATCATCATCAGGATACCAAGCATTTGAATGATATACGCATGAATACTAGTCCTCCATAGATGACAACTCGACCTTCTTCGTTTGAAAACTACCCTCAAGGTCGTAAATGGGATCTCCATCAAATATGAAACAACCCACATCCCATCTACGTCTCCCAACACATATTAAATCATCAATGTGTTAATCAATCATGTTGGATAAATCCTTCATGAAATCATCTACATTATTGGGACCAATTATTTCTTCATCTTCAAGTGCACGAGGAAATCAATCCTAGACAACTTCGTCTTCGTCAAGAGAGAAAATGGATACCAATGTCTCATCTATATTCTAAGCATATTGCACTTCATTGGAATTATTCTTTTTATTCATACAATATTTCTTGATGGACATGCCCCTCTAGATCCTCTTCATCACAAGGTGATTAATCCTCAAAGTGGAGTGCTTCATATGACTATTCATGAAAGGACCAAAAAGGTAACTCTTTTTCATCTCATCATTGTGGGATTTCTCTTTGGTGGGTGATGTCTTGTCAATATCATGCACTTGGAGTTTTCATCCTCCTCCTAGACCTATCGTTCAAATACTTCTTCCGCCAAGCATTCTTTGAGGTTTTTGTTGCATTTTTATTCCAAGGAAGCCCCATTATCGTCAATATTTGTATTAGTTTCAATAAGACCTAAAATTCCCTCCTCTTGTAGAGCTGTCAAAAGTTTATGCCAAGTGTCTTCAAATCTATGAAATCCTCGACTACAATGTTTCAAAACTTCTTCGACAAAGGTCTTGAGAGAAGTGATACTTTTTTTTGTACAAGATTTTCTTATATATCCCTACTGCTTTATTCCCAATGAGTGTAAAAATGATAAAACCAAAATTTATTCATGTATTCTTTCAAGTATGGATGTATATTTCACAACTAATAGGACATGTGAGACAACACAAGAAGGATCATCATTGTCATTCAATATATTTTTGAGATAATCTTGGGGGAACTTGTTTGGGAATCCTAGAATAGCCTTGAGATTGAAGGCAAGATACATTCCACTCCATACCTAGAAAACCATCCTTCATTATGTGTAAATAAACTCAATCACAAATGTAGACTTTGTGCCTCATCGCAGATGAGCTCAAGGATCATAAAAAATGGAGAGGGTATCTTCTCTCAATGGAGTCACCAGATAAGCTTATATAAAGTTCATCAAAGAATGGAAAGGGAAATTCCCTCAAATAGAGTCACTAGGAAAGCTATGGGGAAAGGATTTGGGATCAAATCTTTTCAAAGTGTCGTTAGAGCTCGAAAGAGGATTCAAAATCCTCCTTGGAAAGGACGCAAATTTTTTATCACATGATATATATATTGGGAAAATCCCAACCCAAGTCACAAAGGTGGGACAAGTACACAATTGTTTATCCACTGTCACCTTAAATAGACACTCCCCTCGCTTTAGTGATGATAAAATCACCACAAGCGGGGAATCATGATGAACTTAGGGGGATTGACATGGAAAGTGAGAGAATGATCAATGGACAGCCCTATAGGTCATGATTGGAGAAGGATTGAGGCTTGAGAAAGAGTATTGTAGACGAAGGATGGTTGCCAAGTGTTTTGTACCTGCAAAACAATGTTATCCTTGCCCAAAACAAGATAAATGATAGAGATGTAAACCTTAAAACAAATGGAATCAATAAAGAAGACTTTTTGTCCCAAATTGTTGCAACATGGAAATATATAGATCATCAATAAAAAAAAATGTTAATAGCTGCAAATTTAACCATCCAAAATATAGTACAAGATATCAAAAATAATGCTAGCAATGACTAGTCCAACTTCTAATGTTTAATGAAAAACTTCTGTGGTATTAAGGGTTGTTTATTGATTTTTATCGGAAAGTTGTTATGTCATCCAAGTGGATGTAGCAAACAATTTCTACTGCAGTAATATTTATCGAAAAAAATCAGCAAGTAAACCACCCAATAATTAGCCAATAACAAATGTTTACAAGTGAATTTCAACAGTAGAATAGTTAGAAAAAAATGATGAAAATTTGATTTTTCAGCAGCCCTAATGGTTGTAGCTTTATTTGTAACAAAAAAGAGAAGTACTAGGCTAAACTAGATTCCCTTGGGGAATAGGAAAGCTTGTAGCATATAGAATCAGTTCCAACTTGGACAATTGCAATATCTCATCAATTCGCATATGCCAATGCAATGATTTTATATCTCCAATGCAAATTAGACTAGTAACAAATCAATGGGCTAATGGAGTCTTTTGTGTAAGAGATATTTTTGTTACTTACCTAGGGGTGTAAGCCTTTTTACTCCATAGATCAAAAAAACTAGCAAGGTAAATATAGGAGGATGAAAGCCCTTTTACTCCTCCTAGAAACCTTTGCAAGAAAATATTTTTCAATGAAAAAATGATAGATCTTGGTGAAGGTTGTATGCCTTTATAATCCTCCAATAGGTTACAAAATTCAACCTTGAAACCAAAGAAAAAACACAGAAACATGAATTCCATAGCTAGTCCAAGAAATAGAAAGATAAACTCTTATTTACCAAGAATATTTCACCACAATAGAAAGAACAAAGAATCCATTAGATGGGGCCTTAGCTTCCTTCACCAAAACAAAGTAATAGAATCCAAATAGTTCAAGAGAGAGAGATATCTGATTTTGCCAAGTAGGGATAAAATTTCAGCCAACAAGTATGTAATTCTCAAGTGAGTTATGTAAAATGACAAAGGGGTAACCTCTATTTACATGAGGTCACCCTAAACACTTGTTTCCACTTTTAGAAAATTCAACATCAAATTAGAGAGGCCGACCTCCCTATTTGTCTTTTTACAAATTAAAATTCAAAATTACAGAAAGAAAATTATTTTTTTCAGGTGAGTTCATGCCTTGAAGGGTGACGTAGGGCCTCTAGGAGAGATGTTTTGTCCTAGGATGAAAGTTGTTGGCCCTCCAAAGGCTATAAATTATGCCACCAAGTGCTCTATAATGCACCAATTGTCTCCCTCTCTATCAAACCAAGTCAAACAATTATCAACCATGAAAAACCCCATCAAAACTCTAAACCCATGCGACATCTAGGGAATAGTGTGTGACGTTTTAGGCCTTCCAAGACCATTGTTGGGGTAAAATCAGTTGAAACATGGTCATCGCATAGTGTCCAAGTGACTCCAAATGAAACATTCATCCTCCCATGTGTCCAAGGAGAGGGGTCGCATCATTCAATCTACAGGATTCATGCCCCAATGAAGGTCCAAGTGACCTTGTGCCTTCATGATCAAGATTTCACCTGTCAAGGACCTGCAAAGACAAACATGTGCATCAAATCCCCCCTTTTTAAAATAAAAAAATTCTCAAAGACCTTATACAACTTTCCAAATTTAAATATGGGAGGGTTATCATGGTGTCCTATTGGGTGGATCATTCCCCAAGTCGAGTGTTTCCCAAGAAGACCCTCTCTAAGTCATGAAAAATATTATAAGGTGGATGGGGGTGTAACTTTTGGGCATGGGGTTTATTGACATACAATGGCTCATATTGTCTCATTTATGGGTGCCTTTGTTGAGGGCTAGCCATATCACTATCCTCTTCTTCTTTTTTTAAACATATTTTTCCAAGCCCTTTATTAGCCATTCATATTGCATGTGTTTCCAACTTGAAGATAGTAACGGGAACACAAATCAAATGCATAGCCTACTTATTATATACCCTTGTTTGCATGATTTTCCAAGTTGAAGATAATAAGTATCACTAAAAATAAATGCATAGTCCACATACGCACTACTTTGGAAATCATCCTTAATCAATTAGTTATTTATTTTATAGGTCCCTCATTTTTTTGAGAGGCCTCTCACTTCTCTTGGGATCCTAGTGTGATATTTTATTGCATGATGTTTTTTCTAGGGCACCTCCGACCCTAGTGACCCCTTATTCCCATGAAATGAGGTAGATTCCCTGGGTCAATAAGCCAAAAAACCTAAAAGGTGAGGAGACGAAGGGAAATGAGTGTGGAAAATGATAAGTATGGATGGGAGTAGTACGATGACTCTTTAAGGAGAACCCTGACAAGTAGCATCCCTATCCCTAATTTTGACCCACTTTCTAGGATGACATGTCAATCACCAAGGTGAAATGAGGAAAAAGGAATAATTTTCAAGAAAAAAAATTCAAAATAAAGAAAGGATCCTTCATAACATTTTCTAATGCTTCAAATATTAAAATGACACTTACCATGACACCAGAATTCTTACCTCATGAAGAAAGACCTATTTTCCTCTGTGGGACAAGCTAGGTGTGGTGATGATTCTCCCATCAATTAGGTGGTGATGTGTGGTATGATAGGTGTCCCTTCTTCTCATCTACCATTTGTTACTCCATGTCTGCAACATGAGGACCTCGAGACATCATCTCCTTAGTTGTCCCAAGGAATGGGGGATAACAGGGCCAATATGGTTTTTGGGATGGATTTCCTGTGTAGATATATGTTTTGGGTCAGAGTGCATGTGTGATATTAGGTTGGATAACCTCATTATTGAAAGGACATTTTACCTAGTAATGTGAATTGTAATCACATTGTGATATATTAATAAAATACATCATGCTTGCATACCAAGTTAGACAAGAGAGTATGGGGGAATAGGACTCCACGACAGGGAAGGAAGGGTAAGGTATTAGGAAAGGGGCTTAAGACAAGTGGGATAAGTCAAATATTAAATTAATCCTAAGTTATGGCCCATGTCATCTTCATGTTTTTAGCCTAAGATTCCAAGTCATGCAATGAGTTCCTAAGTGGTGGGGAAAGAAGTTCCTTGGTTCGCACTTATCGAAAAGAGAACATTCATATATAAACATTGGATCGAGTGGAAAAAGGGTAGGAATTTCATCATTGTCATCATTGTAATTTTCCCATTCTTGGTCTGAGGATATTGGGAATTATATAGGGAGACACTTAATCCCTATTACATTAATAATGAACCTTATGAACCTTAGGTGGATTTGGGTGAAAAAATATCATTGGGTTTCTTTGGGGGAAGGATAGATACCTAAAGGGAGAATTTTCTAGGATAGGTTTCCCTTTGTGCAAATCCTAGAGGCTGACTAGAGACTCCCTTATAGTAGTTGGAGTTCCTAAATCTACAAAGATGTAAGAATTCATATCTAGCCTATGATGGATCCCTGGAAGGGAAGTGGGACAAACTAATTGACTATGGTGTCAATAAGGGAATACACTTCCTTTGGTTGTGCTAGATGATGGGGAATGTGATGTTGTAGGTTTCAATTTCTATTAGATTTTAGTACCTTTCCCTAGCCTTTGTTTTTCTAGCTAGTGAGAGTTTAGTTGGCCTAGGTCACCTTTTCCCTAGTGGAGTCATAGCCCCAACTTGGCGGTGCATTTTATTGAAAGTGATAAAATAGTAGTGTCCATGGATGGATGGAATGTTTGAGGTCTGCAACTATTTGTTTCTTTTATATAAATACAAGTGTTGTATTATGTGCTTATATGTTATTCATTGTGTGTAATTATGTGCTCAATTGATATTGTTTTGTGTGTTTATAATTTTGAGTTATGTGATGTGTTATGTTTAAGTTATGCATTTAATCAGATGATTCTAGGACTACATAAGTGTTTCATATGAAAGGAATATTAATAAACAAGGGTATCAGAGCCCTATCATGCATAATAGTAATTAATGGTATTAGAGAAACAAATGTAAAGGAAAATTTAAAAATTTAGTATATGACATATTTTGAATATTCGTGACATAAGGAAATTTTAAAAATTTAGTATGAGATTGAATTTTTGTGACATATGCCCAAAAGTGTGTCTAGGGTGTGTTACAAATGTGTATCCTTTGAAAATATCATTAAATTTCCTTTCAATGCCAATATCCAATTGAAAAAATGATGAATTCTTATTCTTACCTCTTTCCAAATGATATATTTCAATTAAATAAAGGGAAATCTAACTATGACTTCCTCCTAAATCAATTAAAATTTATATAGGCTTATTGGAAACATTACCTTCAATATTAATTCTTTACTTATGGTATACATATCAATTTTCAATAGAAGTATATATTATTGGGATGTTCCTTTCCACATATCCCACTGTAGTTTCCTCCTCTATGTTGTGCATTTTCCTCATTCTACCTTCCTTTAATAGAAATATCTATACAAAATATCTCCTTCATGTCCCCAACATTTTATTGGTTAAATTACCCTTTTCCATAAGGATTTTTCCATCTTAGATCCATTCTAAGCTAGCAGGTTCTCCTAATATGTGTTAAGAGTGTTGTTGAAGAAAGAAGTTCGAGATCCATTCTCTCTCTAATCTAACTTGTCCTTTTCCTTATCTCTCCGAGATTCCTAAACATCTTCTACGCCTTTTGTTTTTTCACATAAGTACTTAACCTTTTTGATTGTCACTTTAATAGAATTAGGCTCACAAAACTAAAATTCATCTTTTTATAATATAGGCCACCCACTTATAAATCTTGGTATTGTTAGAATGAAAGATATGTGCTCATTTTAACATAGACAATATAGCAATATTGTCATCCAACCATAGGCACAAAGGCCACCCCCGAGCACCTTAACCTTAACAGAAAAAATAATTCTCGTAGCAGACCAATAGCCAACCAAGGCTCGCACACCTTTCTCCAAGGGTAGTGCACCAAGAAATATTAACCAAAAACAAAGAAAAAAATCCAAACGATAACCAAGAGACCAATTCCAACCAAAATCCAAAATCCCAGTTGTAGTAGTTGTAGCTACACTCCCTCTCCAAACTTTCACACCACTAATATTATGCAGTTGTGAGTGAGTGAGTATCAAATGAGCTCTAGCACCCTCTATTTGTACTTCTCTATCTCACTTAACTGGGTTGACTTCTCTTTCTGGAGGCCAATAACTCAATATTAAAGATTCTCTTGAGTCGACTTATCTTCTAGGGTTATTATCCAATGTTTTAGGGTTTCTCTTTCTTCCCAGAATATTATATTCTCGTCAAAGGTTACACATAGAGGTTAATACCTCCCATATCTACCATAATATCGACACTCCCTCCTAGCTATGGAGGTATTAAAAGAAATGGTATTGAGCACAAATATACCATTCAATCGGTAGCATCATCATAGCCACACAGGCAATCTCATGATCACGTAGATCAACTCATGAGCAACATCATCGCTATTAGTATCATCTAATAGCATCAACTACATCATCTCTCGAAGCCATACTCCATCTGATTAATTGGGCATGATGTTGAATAAGTCACTCACTCCATAGAATGATACAAGGACCATTCTTCTAATCCAGACATACGTCCTATAAGAATGACTATCCCAACATCTGTTGAAAGATATGCCATGGGATACAGAGACCATTCCTACAGGAATGTCAGTCTAGTAATATTTTCTAATCGGGTCATGTGTACCATAGAGATCTCTCTCTACCTATATGCCTTAGAAAATATATATCTTGAACCATTTTCCTAATCGAGCCACAATATGTTCCTTAGGAAAATACGAGTCCATGACATGCCAACAAACTATCAACATGGACCATTATCCACAGAGAGAATTCATTTCCACCAACAATATGTTATTTTTTAACCATTCTCCTCCTAGAGAATGTGTTTCCACCAACACATTGACTATACATCTAGCTAGCAATAAAATCCAAAAATAGTGGTAGTCTCCATGGCACTCAGATAGTAGAATACTTTTTTTATAATGCCATCCAATAGAGCACAATTGTGTCTATCCATAATAGTATACAACTACTATCCAGTGGTACACAACCACTCCTAGTAGTGCACCGCTACTAACCAGTGACACACAATCACTACCAGTGGATCACATCCACCAAAGTAGCATACAACTATTGTCCAGAGACATACAGTCTCCCTAACAATCATATCATCTAATATCAACCTGCATAAACAACATCATGAAACAAACTAAGTCATCTGGGCCATTCTTCCACTCACATCTCTGATATATGGAAGAGTATTTTCCCTCAAAAAGTAAAACATCAACAATGGGCTATCTGTACTATTCTTCCCAAGCATAGAAGAATAACTATCCCTGATTTATGAGCCTGTACAATTCACCTAACTAGGCCATTCCTCTGGCACTAATCATAATGTAACCTGGAAAGAATGAGTCTGCCCTAGGGAATTCGTGTCCCTGATTGTTGAACCTAAACCATTTACCTAATTGGTTCATTCCTCCGGAATTAATCATAGTGCAACCAGGAGAGAATGAGTCTGACCTAGGGAATGACTATCTAGACCATTTCCTATGGAAATGACTGTCCTACACCAACCTCCAAAATGGACCGTTCTTTGAAACTGCTCACAACTGTGAACTTTGAAAGAACGACTGCCCGACGAGGTAGACCATTCTACTTGACCACTACTGAGAGTGACTTCCAATAAGAATGATTTTCCTAGACCATTCCCCCACACTAGAAACAAGGGGAATCAATGTCTATGGTAAATCCACAATCTATTGGACCATTTTCATTACGAAAATGATTGTCCGATCTCGACCATTTTCCGAACAGGAAAATGATTGTCCGTTAGAAATCTTGAACCACTTTCTAGACTGGAAAGGAAATTCCCAACCTGGACCATTTAGCATATCATTTATCCCTCCCAACCTAGGATTAATCACTTCCTTTTTTCAAGATGGAAGTCATCTCCACAAGTCCCAGCTTGTCCCATAAGTTCGAAAAATTTTCGTCTTGGAGATAGGCTTTACCAAAATATATTCCATCTGCTCATCTATGAAGATATACTGGAGAACCACTTCTCCTTTATGGACATTATCACGAAGAATATAATGCTTGATCTAAATGTTCTTCAACCTTTCATGGAACAATGGGCTCTCTGAAAGCTTCACATAGCTCTAATCATCAGAATATATCACAGTTGAATTCAACACCTGATCAGATGGTCCAGAAACCAACTTACGGAGCCACATTGCGTTTGTACAAGCATCACAAGCTTAAATATACTCTACTTCTTGTAGTGTTGAGTGCAATATACTTTTGTTTCCTTCTAGCCCATGACATCATGGAAAAGATGAAATTGAAACATATCCAAGTAGCACTTCTTCTGTCATTTCCACTCCCTACCCAATCCATGCAGATGTATATCATAACTAAAATGTCCCATAAGGAAAATATCTGGTTGAGTATTCTCCAAATACATTAACGAGCCAATCAATTTTCAATACAGAGACGATTCTACTGGATCAGAGTCTTTCATATTCTTCATATCTATCATCATGGGAGTTTTCCATGGATTTGAAATCCATGATCCTAGACTTCTGAAGAACCATTTCAATATACTTCCTCTATCATAGGAATTTTTCACCATGCTTATGTTGTACATGAGAGACTCTGCACCAAGTTTGCTTGAATCCATACAAGGTCTTCTTCCATCTGCATACAAGGGTCTCTTTATAGTATACCTCAAAACCTTGAGGTTGTTCTACACATGCTTATTCTTCAATTACTCTGTTGAGAAGAACAATCTTTACATTTATCTGATGCAAAATCCAACCCATGGATACTGCAGGAGATATAATAGCTTAGGTAGAAGTATATCTAGTTACTAGAACAAGTTGTCATCGTAATATTCTCCCTCCTATAGGGAGAACCCTCTTATTACCATTGTATATAAACACTTGTTAAATAAACAACCATTCTTCATTAATAATACTAATAAACTTAAACTTATAAACATAATTACTTATAATAAAAACAATAAAATTAAAATTAATATAGTTTAGAATAGCTTAACTTAAATAGTAAAAAACCCTTAAAAAAAACTTAATTAGCAACTTATATAAAATATTTTTCTATAACAAACACTAACCTTCTGCCATTAATTAACTTAAAGACTTAAACTTATGATGCAGGAGCATCTCTCCACGCAGTCAGCCAGCCAGCCATCCACGTCAATGCGCACACATTCAAAGGTTGAAGAGAGGCACAACCTCATTTAAATTTGAAATGAATGTAATTAAATGTCTTAGGCTGGTGAGCCATGGAAGCCGTGCCTTTGTGCAGGCTGTAGATAGGATTGGCTTTAATGCTAGATCGGCTGAGATCTAGATCCAGGTGCTGGACTAGACAGCCATTGAATGTAATTAATTAGAGTAGGTGAACCTGGAGGGAAGCGCTCGATGAGCCCCTCAGGTAAAAGAGATTTTCAGATCTCATTTTGAGAGAGTGATGGTAGAGTAGAATGGTTGTAGGAGAAGAGCCAGAGAGAGCTTAGGAACACCATTGTAAAGATACATGCATTTACCATTTTTAATATAGACAGAAGCAGTTTTTCCTGCATATCTTATGTGTTATATGGATGTCTGTATGTGTGCTTTTATATGCTGTGAATGTATGTTTGTTATACATTCTGCAGGCGTGTGGTTGATTTCAGGTGAGGGTCTTTGAGGCTTCATACTAGGAGGGTGTGACAGAACGCTGCGGGTTCTGAGAGCCGTGCACAGAGTATGCACTTCTGAACACTGCAGGTTCAGACAAAGACGTGCTGAGGCACAGGACTGAAGTCAACAACTCAGGAGGAAGACCTCAAGGTTGTTGAACACCTTGGAGGCAAGGTTGTGTGTGAGGAGACACAGTTGCAGACAGAACTTGGCTGTAAGTTCTGTGGAGCTCTGCCAGGTGGGCATTGAGCGTAAGCATGAGGTGTTGGAGGAAGAACTCTGCTGAGAGTTTGAAGGAGGAATAGAATCACTGAGGATTCTGGGAGCTCTGCCAGGTGGGCATCGAGCAAGTGCATAGGTGCACAGAAAGGAGACAGAACTGTTGAACGTTCTAAGGGAGAAGATACTCCGCCAGGAGGGCATCGAGGAAGTGTGCAGATAGGTACAGAAGAGAAGAGAACTCTTTGAATACTATGAGATGAAGGAAGAGTCCACTGAGGGATCTTCACTGGGTTGCTAAATACCCAGAGAGACTCAGCAAGAGGTTGCTGGAGCAAATAGTCAACCAAGATGTCGTTACATTCTCCATCTGAAGGAGAAGAAGGACAAAATCCCCCAAGGGGTCTGAGTGTCGCGGAAGCTTAGAAGAGATAGCACGCTGTGTGCATGAGGAGACTCTGCAAGGAGTGCAAGAGTCGATAGAATCCTTTGAGGGTTTGAAAAGGAGAAGAAAAGCTTAGGAGGAGCAACAGCCGCCGTTGGATCGGCCGATAGAATCTGGACCGTTGGTTTTAAACGTCCAGGGGAAGCGTCAGAAGAAGCACACAGGAGAAAGGAATTTGAGCCGTTAGATCTTGCTCGGGATCCCCGACAACCGTTGGATCTGCAGGAAGCTGCATAGAGGGTTAGCCTTCGTGAGTAGGTAGGAGGAGAGAAGTCCCGACAGTCATCGGGATATCAGCCATCGGGAAATCGGAGTTCTCGAGGTCGTGAGGATTTGGATAGCAACAGTTGTGAAATAGAGAGACTTGATCTGGACTGTTCGTTTGGGTGCGGACGCGTGTCACGAGATTACCCATCTCGGGGACTCGGGCACCGGAGGTTGGAAGAAGAAGTCATTCGACTTCACGAGTGGCGAAGAGGCGAGAGATCCGCATGTTGTGGGGCCTAGCTGACGTCATCTCGGGATATCGACACTTGAGAACGGTGTGGGGCCACAGGAATCGACAAGCGGACAGGTGGTACATCGCATCTCGGGAGCTCGTAAGTGGAAGAGCTGAAAATTTAGCATCAAGAGTCGCGAGACGCGGGGTCGCGAAATGGCGAAGTGACGAGGAGATCTGGATCGTCCATTTGAGAGGACGCGTGGCGGAGATCAGGCACCATCGGCGTTTGGTGCATCAAAAAAATCCAAGTGAAAACCCTGATATAATCGGAGTCGTCCATCTGAAGAGGACAGGTGGCAGAGATCGAAGATCTCGCGAACTCGGGAGTTCGCAGGGTGAACACCCAAGTATTTGGTGCTAAAAGTCGCGAGACGCGAGGTCACGAAGCAACGAAGTGGCGAGAGGCTGTGAGCCATCCATCTGAAGAGGACAGGTGGCAGAGATCAGTGATCTCGCGAACTCGGGAGTTCGCAGGTTGAAAACCCAAGTATTGGGTACTCCAAGTCGCGAGTGGTGAAGTGGCGAGAGGACAGGAGTCGTCCATCTGAGGAGGACAGGTGGCATAGATCGGTGATCTCGCGAACTCGGGAGTTCGCAGGTTGAAAACCCAAGTATTGGGTACTCCAAGTCGCGAGTGGCAAAGTGGCGAGAGGACAGGAGCCGTCCATCTAAGGAGGACAGGTGGCAGAGATCGGTGATCTCGCGAACTCGGAAGTTCGCAGGGTGAGAACCCAAACAATTGGGTATCCCAAGTCGCGAAGACGCGAGGAGCGAGTAGGAGGATAACCGTTGGATCCGGAACACAGGAGGATCGTTGGATCCGCACGTGGGATCGTACATCGGAGTCTCGCAAGAAAAGGCCCGAGGATTTGGACGCGGGAGTCGCGAGATTGCGAGAGGCGATATCCTGACAGCTGGAAGGCAGTGTGGGCCATAGCGAAGCCGGCGAGTGGAATACAGGTGGCACGAAACCCTCAGTGTCTCGCTGCAAGAAGTCCCGAAATATTGGTGTTAGGATTCGCGAGTCACGAAGTGCCGAGAGCAAGGTTCGTGTGGACGCGTGGCAGAGCATAAGGTGGGACCCGCGTGGTCGACGGGTAGACGCGTGCTGCCTGGAGATAGAAGTCAACATTCTGTTGAATTCTCGCATCTCGGGGATTCGCGGAATAGAAGGGTGAAAGCTCGACAATTCAACCTGCGAGTTGGCGAGGTTGCGAGTAGCGAAATCCCTCAAGGAAAAGTCAGCGAGTTGACTGACCATCGGGTCTCGGGGATCCGAGAACCCAGTGTTCAACCTTTGAACTCGCGAAGTCACAAGTTTCAATTCCCCGATAAAGCAAGGAAGGGGGATCACGCGAGAGAACTGTGGGAGCAGATTTCACGATAGGGAAATAGAAGAACCTTGGAGTTCTTCGGGCCGAGAAGAAGAAGATCCTGTGAATAGACGTGCCCGATATTGGCGCGCCTGCATCAACTTATGAACATAACTAATTAAAATTAAAACAATGAATTAAAATTATGGAATATTAGAATGACTTTAACCTAAAAATATAAAAAACCCTAAATAACTTAATCAACAAATAATTTTAATAATTTTTTTTTCTTAAAGCCTAACCAACCCCTAGGTTTCCCTTGATTGTGCTCCATAAGCCAATTCTATTGTACCCTCTCTTTTTTTTTTAACCTGTACTCATTATCTATTCCATCACCATTATCTATTCCATCACCAACCAGACCATATTGCAAAATCCCTACAATCAAGATATTAAGATATTAAAGCTTTATATAGTAGATAGCCACACATAAATCAGACTTAATAAGGCATCAATTATTGGAGGACGAGGTTGTGCTGCATAGCCCTATAGTCAAGATATTAAAGCTTTGTAGAGTAGATAGCCACACTGAAATCAAACTTAATAAGGCAGCAATTACTGGAGGACGAGATTGTGCTTCATAGGCCAACTTTATTGTGGCATTACATAAAATGAGTCTCTCTCTTCCATATTCCTTATAAAAAATTATAATAAGTACCTCACCTCTTCTCTCAAAATTGCCGTTCAGAAATATATGCCCCCTGCCCCCGACAATAGTATGGCCACTATTGGCCGTGGTATAGCTTCATATAATTGAAAAATGATTCCCATGAGTGGATCCTCTTTGCATAAAGCCTATAAATATGAAATCATGCTTAGACTAGCGTGTAAATCCCAAATATTATTACATAAAAGACATTTAGGATTCCTAAAATTAAACCAAAATTAAACCACAATATATGCCCCTTATGCCCCTTTAGCCATATAAAATGATTGAAGGAATTTTTGAAATCGGTACCTATTTTATCACTGCCCCCATAGTTTCATGGAATAACAAAATCCAAGCTTCGTGGGACCCACAATCTTTTTAAAAATGCCAAGCTTCGTGGGACCCACAATCTTTCTCTTGGATTTTTGGGCTTATCCAATTTAGTGATAAAACAATGATGGATTACTAGTACAATAGATTTCATCAATTAATTATGAAAACAAATTGAACATTTTATCATTAAAAAAATATAAATTTACTAAAATAAAAAATATATATATTATAAAATTAAATGATAAAAATTATAAATTAGTTTTATTTTTTTAAGAATTTTTTAATAAAATAAATTGATAAATACAAAATTATATCTATTTTTGAGTTTTGAAAATAATTTTAAATTAATCAAAACAAAAAATAAAATTATATTATAAAATTTAAAATACAAAGTAAAAGCATGAAACAAACAAAATTTACACTAATAACTCATAACTCATGTATTAATTAAAAAAGATGTTCATGATTAACTCATGTATTAATTTAAAAACATACTCATTATATTCACAAATGGGAAAGTATTTTATGAATTTCTTCAAAATCTTTGTTATGTTATATTCATTTAAGTTATACAATATAAATATGAGGCTTTATTCTTTTCTTCCTTTCACAAGCTATTTTTTTAATAGTGTTTTATTTTTTTTCCTTAGAAAAAAACGTAATTTTCATTATGATAATCAAAATTACATTTTGTAGATACACCTTTGGTGTATTCTTGTG
This sequence comes from Picea engelmannii, assembly GCA_009831015.1. Taxonomy (NCBI): domain Eukaryota; kingdom Viridiplantae; phylum Streptophyta; class Pinopsida; order Pinales; family Pinaceae; genus Picea; species Picea engelmannii. The sequence continues at coordinate 1,020,522 of ML778010.1, forward strand.
ATATGGTATGTCTGCATACTTCTTATCGAGAAGTTTTTTTCTTCTTCATCCCGTGGGATTTTACATAGTCATTCCCATAAATCTGTAATGCTACAATGCTCTAAGTACAGTGTTTATAGTGTCCTTAGATTTTGTTTCCAAAATATTGTAAAAACTTTTAACAATTACATTCATTTACAAAAATATTCTTTGTTGTTCCTGTAATTGTTCATTTATGTATTATGTGATCTTCCAGTGGCCCATCTCCATGTATGCGCCCTTTTTCGAAGCTTTGTCCGCTTCTTTATTTTTTTCCCTGTAGACATGTTGACAGGAAAAGAAGTCAAAAAAATTTTGCAGTGATTTTATGTCTTCCACAATACTGGCAAGTCTGATATTATTGCATCTTTGAGTCCCAATTATCCAGTTTATTGCATTTTTTTAGTCTCCAAAAACTGTTAACTTTTTTCATGCCTTTTCGAGTGCAAAAACCATGAGAAGTTTAAGGCTCATTAATTCAACATAATTGTTTCTTCCATTTCCCAATCTAGCAGATAAAGTGAAGGAGTGTGTGTTTGAGAAGTAAAGTAATGCTCCTCCTCCACAGGTGTAATGTTGGGAGCCTCCATCAAAAAAAACCCCAAGGAGTGGATTTTTCTATGTATACTTCTTTTAATACTCTGTTCTTTGTTCTTTCTTTTGGTAGAAAGGAGGATAAAATAGATGGACTGTTTAGTGAGGTTTTCCTGGGAGTTGTAGATGCCTCTTTGAAGATGGCTTCATTTCTTGCTATCCAAACTCCCCAAGTGATCAGTAAAGGGAGTAATCTATATGTTTTGTAAGTGGAGTTTTCCCACCAGTTCTTCCAGGCTTGTTCCAATGTGTGTCCTTCCCACTGGAAAGGGAAATTCAGAGTGCTTGAAACTTCTAACCAGACCACTTTTATGTAAGTACATTCAAGGAAGAGATGTAATGTCGATTCTCCCTCAGTCTTGCACAGTGGGCATCTACTTGGTCCGACAAATTTTCTTTTTTGTAGTATATCCCAGGTTGGAGATTTGTTTGAAAGCACACACCACCAGAAGAGTTTTTCCTTGGCTGGACCATTGATCTTCCAAATCTTTTTCCACCACCAGACTGGTTCAGCTTCAGAGAAATCTTGCATTAGTTATAAGTATCCTTCCTTTGGAGTGTAGATACCAGCCTCATTTATGTCTCAGACCAATTCATCTTCTTGTTATCTTATCCTGATTTGTGAGAGAAAAAGGGCATTTCGAAAATTCTCATATTCTATTGAATCTTTAGTATTTAAATTGAGGGTAGTGGCAGTTTTCCACCCTTGAGCCCAGAGAGTAGTGGAGGGCTGGTCCACAATCGAGTTTAAGAAGTTGAGTCCTTTATGTTTTAAAGTAGCTAGTAGGTGATCTGAGAGTAAGCGTTTTCCTTCGCTTCCTTTCCAAGGGTCAGCCCTTAGCCTTACTCGAAGTCCATTTCCTACTTTCCAGGCAAGACAACCTTCTATCACAGGAAAATATTTTATCACTGCCTTCCAGATCGTTGAAGCACCTTTGAAGGATTTCTGAGTTCTTATGATCCAAGACTCCAGGGAGTCCAGTTCAATGTACTTTTTAGTGACAACCTTTGTCCAAATGATTTTTGTTGAAAGAAGGCGACATCCCCCTTTGGAAGCTAAGGCTTTGGAGAAAACATGTATATTTTTTAAGCCCCAACCACCTAAAGATTTTGGGACTGCAATCATTTTCCATCTTACCCAAGGATTCACATTTGTATCTTTCTTTCCACTCCACAAAAATCTGAAAGATATTTTTCTAGTTGCCTCCAAAGTTCCTTTTGGGATCCAAGACAGTGACATCCAAAATACTGGGATGTCTTCCAATACTGATTTTACTAGCACCAATCTACCAGCTCTGGAGAGCCATTTGTGACTCCAAGAACTTAATCTTTTTCTAATTTCTTCAGGAGCCAAGACCAATCCTCCTTCCTGTAATATTTGGTTTCAATGTGAATCCCAGATACTTGAGTCCTTCATCAATCGTTTTCTCTTCAAAAGGAAAGAGAAGTATGTATTGCCTTTTTTCCAATTCTAATAGACAAGAGGTGGTGAGGCTAGATTTTCCTTCATTTATAATCATACCTGTAGCTTTAGAGAAGAGTTTTAGAGTATTATTGAGAATGTCTGCTTCCCCTCTAGTTCTTGCATAAAAGAAAAGAATGTCGTCTACAAAGAGAAGGTGAGTTATGTGAAGAGTATTAGAGATATTGATGCCTGGGAAAGACCCAGATTGTTTTTATGTTGCTAAATCCCTGCTAAGTGCTTCAGCAACAAGAAGAAATAGAAGAGGGGAAAGTGAACAGCCTTGTCTTAAACCTCTTTCAGATCTAAAGAAATCCGTAGCTGACCTGTTTATGAGGACTGAGAAGGTTACAGTTGAAAGACAACACATAATCCATCTGATAAAAGGAACTGTAAATCCTAGATGCGTTAAAATCAATCAGATAAAGAGCCAACTTACCCTATCATAGGCTTTGGAAAGATCGATTTTAAGAACCACACTCTTTAGCTTCCTGGTCTTTATGCTATGTAGGGCTTCATGTGCCAATCCTATTGCTTCGTGAATCTGCCTTCCCTCTAGGAATCCAAATTGTTCCAAAGAGATTTTATCAGATAGTACCTTCTTATGTCTTCTGGCTATGACTTTGGAGATGATCTTGTAGATGCGGTTGCACAGAGAGATTGGTCTGAAATCATCCAGGGTGTCCAGTTTGTCCTTCTTTGGAATAAGGGCAATGAAGTTTGAGTTTAAACTCAGCGCTATTTTTCTAGTAAGCCTTGTCCCTTCAACTAGGCTTAGTATATCTTTTCCAATAGTATCAAAGAAGCCTAGAAAGAACTCAATTGTCCATCCATCTGGTCCTGGGCTTTTGTCCTTTTGAAATATTTTCATTACATCCTTGAGTTCTTCTAATGTTACCTTTTCCATAAGCATTCTATTGTCTTCCTCACTAGTAAATCCTGGAAAGTACTCTACCATTCGAATCACTTCTTCTATAGTGGCCTTGTTTTCTGCTTTATAGAGATCCTGGAAGAACTTTTTCCCAATTTTCGCCATTCCTTCAAAAATATGTTCCTTTTTTCCATCTTGATCCTTTAACTGCCAAATTGAGTTTGTGCATTTTTTGCCTTTCACATATGCTTGGAAAAACTTTTTGTTCTCGTCTCCACTCTTCAGCCAGGTGGCTCTGCTTTTTAATCTCCAAGTTTCTTCTTTTTCCTTTAGTAGTTTGTTTCTTCTTTCTTCCAATTTTAAAAGATTTAATTTGGCATGAGTTGTATCAAAACCTCCACCCTGTTATTCCGAGATAAGGTTTAGTTGTGATTCCAGTTCCTTTAGTTCCAAATCCTCTTTTAGTAGTTTTTGATGTGCCCAGGTCTTCGTCTTCTCTTTGATAATGTGTAGTTTTTTACAAAGTGTAGACTTGCCGCCTTATTGCTCTATGGGTCATAAATTCGCCAATTTTCCTTAACCAACTTAAAAAAAGTTTCATCACTGAGCCAAGTTTTGTTGAATTTGAAAGGACTAGGTGGCTTATCCATCCCAGTTCTTATCTCAAGAAAAATTGGATAATGATCCGAGATTCCTCCGTGTCCTATCCATTGTTTCAATTGAAATGATTTTTCTATTAAAGTTTCCTTTATCAAGAACCGGTGCAATCGTTTTTCGATGTTGTCTTCTGCCACTCTGTTATTCCTCCAGGTTGGGTTGAAATTAACCAGCTCAATATCCAGAAGATTGAGTTCTTCCATTTTTTGTGTAAAATAGGTTGAGAGGGGGTCAGATCTCGCATGGATTCCCCAAACTTCTTTAATGCCTAGAGAGAAGTTTAAGTCTCCTCCCAACATTAACTGGTTTTCTTTTAGGAAGGACTGGTTGATGACAATGTCCCAGTAAGAACCTCTGTTGTGACACGGGCCATAGATGTTCAAAATATTAAGAGGATCTTCAAGTTCTGTTGAGATGACTGTGATCCCAAGTCCGGATTCAAAACCCCAAGAGTTGAGAACTTGTATGGTATGACAATTCCATCCGATAGCTAATCCTCCAGATCTCCCGATCGAGTTCGAAGTAATGAAGCTCCAATCCGATAAAAGCAAAGAGAGTGTGTTATCAACTTCCACCCCTTCCCCCAAACTTTCTTGAAGGAGAAGTACATCCGGATGTTCTATGAGAATCATCCTTTTTAGGGATGGTTTTTTAAGGGGACTAACCAAACCCCTACAATTGAAGGAGAAGCACTTCATCAAGGCCCCTTTCCCAGGGTTCACCTTTCTCTAAGCGCCCTTTCAATAGAAACTTGTTCCCCTACTAATAAATAAATTCTGGCTCTCTTATGTGCTTTTGAGAGGAGTGATTTCCTGCCTCTGCCAGATTTCTCTACTAAGGTCGGGTCCAAGGCTAAACCTCCTAAGTGTTCTTTGTTCTCTGATCTTAAGAAGTATCTTCTTGAGGAGGTATCAGTCGATGAAGTGGTGGAATCATATGAGGCAGGGGTAGGGGATGAAGCAGATAGGACCGAGGGTATGAGGGAAGTAGAGGAGGCCGGGGAAAGGGCAGGGCAACGAGGGGGTGAGGAGGGAAGTGGAAAGGGGGGTTGAAAAGTAACCAAGGGAGGGAACAGGGGTAGGCTCGGTGAGAGAAGCCACTCAGGACTATTACTAGACAAATTATTTATTAAAACAGTAATAGAGGGGGCAGGGTTAGAGGAGGTACACATGATCAGGAAGGCCGAGTCTTCTGTCTATACTAGAGCTTGTTGGGTCGGGCATGTGGTAGCCAGCTCTGAATAGGGTTGGTCCAATTCTTCTGCCAAAGATTCTCTGAGGTATTTCGTTTGACATCCCTCTTCCTTTTGTGGGGATGGTTTGAGGACCGAAGAGCCAAGGTTCCTATGGTTCTTAGAGGGAGTTTGCAGTTTTTAACTAGATGTCCATACTGATGACATCTTCGACATCTGAATGATATGTTTTCATAGTCCATTTTTTGAGAATACGTGTAATCTCCCCAGGTGAGGTCCATCTCTTCCCCCAAACCTTCCCTGACATTCAAATTGACTATAATTCTTGCAACCTTCCTTCATTTTGTTTCTTCATAAGACATATCTGCATCCAATAAATCTCCTAAGAAATTCCCAATTTTTTTGAAGTACTCAAAAGACCATAGATGGAAGGGAAGTGTTGGTAGTCTTACCCATGCCAGAATTTTGTCGAGGCGTTTTGTACTTGCATCAAATAGAGGATTCCAGGGTTTGAGAAGCATCTGAGAGTTGTTGATACTCCATGCTTTACTTAGTACCCATTTGGAGTGATTGTTTCTTTGGAAGATGAAGGCGTACCAATTCTTGTTTACTTCCACCAGTTCCAACGAGTATCCAAGTTAGGCCTACCAAGCATATTGAATCCAATATTGGATGGTTTTCACCACAAAGACCCTGCCATTCACTCTCCCAACAATTGTTTGGCTTGCCATATGGGTGACCTGGTTGAACTCCACATCTTCACCAAGAGCTAGGTTCCCAACTTTTCTTTTGTTCTTTAGATTTTTCCACTTCAACCTGGGACCTGTTTCTCTACCTCTGATAGCCCCTTCCAGGGTAGTTAAGTTCTTTTTTATGTGCTCTCTAGTGGAGAAGGGTTTTTCAAATCCACTATATTCATTTGGATCCAGCCGAGGAACAATAAAACCCTTAAATGAGGAGAAAGGAGCTGCGGGAGATCCAAACTCAGAGGGAACTAGGGGAACCAAGACTTTGTTGGAGGGAGGGTGAAGGAGTTTAGGATCCGGAGGAGTGATTCCTCCTATAATGGAGTTTACCCACTCTAAATTAGTAGCTTGAGGCGGACTTAGCGGGGGTAAAAAGTTTGTAGGAGTGTTTGAAGACTTAGACAGCCACGGTTCTGTGAAAGCTTTGAACTATAGTGCATCAGGAAGAGTGGGAAGAGGGGGGGGGAAAGGGTTTGACCTGAGGAGGAGCGGAGAGGAAGTCATCAGGGTTCGCCAGTTGTTCGAGTGGTCCTCCACCTATCAAAAAATATGTTGCCAAGACATCTGCCATAACTGTCTCCATGTTGTCGGTAAATTACGCGGTGACCGTGAAGGCTTCCATGATCGGGAAGGAGAGGGAGAGGCCACCGGGGAAGGGGAGAGACCGTCGAGAAAGGGGAGAGGGGAAGGGTCAGTCTAAGAGTAGAAAGTACCAGAGTTTAACCACATGCGAGGAAGGGGGACAAGTAAAACCGCAACATGCGGGAGATTCACTCCATAACCATAATAGTTTTTTCATAATATTAAAATTATATATATATATTTAGAAATTCATTAAAATAGTATTCAATATTCATAGTCATTATATTTATAAAATTAAATTTAAATTATCTAGATTCAAATATTAATAATGGAACATGAGAAGACTTTCTCCCACATTAATAGTTCCCCTAACATTATAATTAGAAATTCTCCTATAAAAAAATTGTTTCAAATGTGTAGTTAATCATTTTTTAATATTTTTCCACTCTACTTATAATGGGTGTGCAAAGAAACTTTAATCACTTTGTCCATTATATTATATATTTTAAAATAATTTTTTAAACACCAAAATCATATCACTAAATATAAAACAAAATCTTTTGAATCATTTATTTTTTAGTTTATTTAAATTATTAATGAAATAAAAGACTCTATTATACCATTTAATGGTTCTTTATTTGCATGTGACCCTATTTTCAAATTTAACATGTCAAATAACCTACAAACTTAATAATAAAGTGAAGCTTGAACTTGTCTTATCCTTATTATGATTCGTATGTCTTGTCCTTATTATGATTCGTAGGAACTATTAATGTGGGTAAAAAAAATGTGATCATGTACAGTATATTTCACTATTTTGAAGATCCGGATCAGATCCGGATCTTAACATAGTACAACTTACCTTATTGGAGCAAAGAATGTTACACTTCCTAATAACATATATCATTTCTTAAGTCTATATAAAACCATTTTGAAAATGTTATTTTTTTTTCTTTAATCACTCTTCTTTTGATTTTTGAATAACTGTTTTTAATGAAGAAATGCAATTTTTTTTAATCAGTATATTTACTAATTTTTTGTAATTATTTAGCATCAATTTTTAAAGTTTATATTAAATTAACAATAATCCCTTTTAAAATGAAATTCACTTACTTATAAATTATTATTATTATTATTATTATTATTATGGATCTTTCTATTTCTTATTTTTTATTATATAATATATATTTAAATTGGATGAAAAATTGTTAAAACATTTTAAAATGTAATTCACTCACTTACAAATATTTATTATTATTATTATTATGAATTTTTCTATTTCTTATTTTTTATTATAATGAAAAATTGTTAAAATAAGTGATTGAACTAATATATATTATTATTTTTATTATTTTTCATTTTTTTTATATAATATATATTTAAGTTGGATGAAAAATTGTTAAAACAAGTGA
>ML778010.1:1040054-1061847 GCA_009831015.1 Picea engelmannii
TTTGTCTTCTTCATAATTTGAATTGCAATATATAAATTTGCTGCACAATAGGTTTCCCCTTTTGCAGGAATTTATAATCAAAAAATTGTTATGATAATCTTTTATGTCTTGTTTGTCCTGCAATAATACTTCAGGAAGCATTATAGCTGATCGTTTCCGAGAAGCTTAAGGGCCTAACTGGTGTGAGTTTCCCTCCTCCAATCACTTAGAAGTCATCTCGCACAGGACACACTTGGAGCGTTTCCAGGTCAAATAGTTATATGTTCATTGCTTTGATTAATTAGTAGTTAATACAGATATAATTTTGATTTGTTTTAATTTCAGTTAGTTTACTTTCTTATTCATAAATCATAAAACCAAAAAAAAGTTACCTTCACTGTCTTGGGGCAGCAAGCAAATTAGTTTCGCAGGTTTTAAATAAACCTGTAATTTGTCCATATTGTTTATTTGTGAATAAAGAATGATCATAGCTGAAAATTAAGTAGTTGATTTGAGTTATTAGTAGTTTGTAGATAGAATAGTTAGCATAGTTTATAGTTTAGTATATTAGTTCCTTTAGTTTGTTTTATTAGTTTCTAGTTTCCTTAGTTTAGATCACTTAGCTCAGATCAGCTTTTCTCTTTGGTTTCCTTAGGAGACCTTAGAGCGGCCAACGGAGCCGTTAAACTCGTCAGGGTGGTTCATTCCAAACGGCTTGGGTTATTTAGACAACCCCGGACCGGTTCCACTCTTCCAGTTGATGGATGGACTGTTTCGCCCGTCAACAAGTATTCAACAAAGTTGACCCAACATTCAGCAAAGTTGACACAACATTGAAAAAATTAACATAATTGTCAGTCAATTGATGCAAGGTCAGCGTCTCTTAGAGTTCAAATCAAAATAAAACAAGTGTTGCATGGCAGCATAGTCCCTGCCAAATAATAAACTAAGTTGTCATGTTGTATATCTTCACTCATTTGTTGTCTTTATTAGAGGGCTAGTGGCCACAAAATTATTTCATTTATAAAGTCACACATGTGTTGGTTTTATTATCATATCACCTGAAATTTAAAAGAAAGAGAGTGAAAATCCTTGTAAGCCATAGTTGTTATTATAATGTCCAGGATATATAATTTCCAAGCCATATTTGTTCTTGTGTGATAAAGACAGCCAACATCCACTAGTTGGATCGTAGACCCCACAACCCATACAACATTACAACTCAACCAAAGAATGAAGGTTAAGTTATATAAAGGCATGCCATTGTGAAGTGGATCATGTGACATGGCACCCAGACCCTGTCTTAACGATTAAGTGGAGTTGTTGAAACATTTGGATATTCAGATCTCTAGATCATCTGGATCTAAGATTCTAGATAAAAGGTCATTTGGATTATTTCCATGTCCAACGGATCCTAACATCCATATTTTGTATTTCAATATTTTCCACATCCAGAACAGATCTTTTCGAAAAAGGTATGTATCTAGAGGTTTTTGCTAGCTCGACATCCTAGATTTTGGGGTTCCACATTTGAGTTCCATTCCATAAATGTTGGATTTGTTGAACCAAAGGCTCATCAGAGTTTTATATAAAGATTGGAACAATTTAGAATTCCATCTTGCCAAGATTTGAAGGTATTGAGATTTTCTAAGGTAAAGAGATTGCCACCACTCATCGAAACATGGTCAACAAAATTTATGTTGGAATATGACACCCTATCACAAATTATCCTTGATCTAAAATGCAAGGATCAAAAGCTGTAGATGTCACAATAGACTGTCTTTTATTTAAATGGAAGTATTGGGCACAAACAAAAAATCTAATCATGCATCTTTAATTATGGATTAAAGAGTCTGTTAAATTCTTGTAAAATGAGATTCAATTCATATATCAATAGTTGTACAGTACTCAACATGTTAACTACATATTAGTTAACATATTGAGTACAAATTTTATTGAATTATATATATATATATATATATAACAATATTAAACATTGGAAAACACCATAAATTTGTACTCAACATGTTAACTAATATGTAGTCACAAAAATGATTTAAACTTTTTTTTAAATTACAAAAATTCAATCAAACAGTGTTAAATATTAGAAAACACCATAAATTTGCAGTCAACATGTTAACTAATATGTAGTCAATGGGAAAACTCATCACTATAATCCCCTTGGCAAGTACTAATAAAACATTTTTCATAAACAATATTGTGAAATTGAGTACAGTTGGATAGTTTCTTTGTCTTTCCCTTTTACAAAATCTCTCTAATGTCATTTTTTTCCTATTTGTGACCAAAATCTATTTATCCCACAATAAAAATGTGGGGAAGATATCCACTTCATGTCACAACACTTTAGATATGAAAATAGGTTTGATTTCATAATAAAAAAACTATCTTCCATCTCCAGGATTCATGTGAGAGCACTTCAAATATGCAAATAGTTTTGATTTCATTCATAAGCTCTTTTATTTGGTCCTGGATGCACTTTCTTTCGACTGTTCATTGAACTGGCTACAAATTTCCATCAATGCTATGAAAAATATCGAAGGTTCAATGTTCTCGTTCAATTCAAAGGCAAATACCTTCTTTTGTACTAGTGGTAGCTTCTCTTGGATCTTCATTATTGTCTGGGATGTAATTTGGGGTTGTAAACTAGGTTTTAGCAACAACTCGTTGATCTTGAGAAAATCAATCTGGTTCATTCATTGGGTGATAGATTGTATACTTTCCTTATTCTTTATGGAGATTTCTTTATTTCTTTCTATGCCAATTTTCTCGAGCGTCTTAGAGATATCATTACCTTTGAATTCAACCAATGATGTCTCTACAGAAGACATGGTATTGAGACAAGCCTCCTTTTCCTCCCTAGCAAGTTTCTTTCTTTGTTGTAGGTTTGTCTCCCAAACTTTCAATGCCATTTTAGCTTTCACCTGTTCAGATTGTAAGAAAGGGGTGAGACCTGGAATATTGGATTTCTTCCTGCATACAATGAATTCCTAGAATTTGGATCTAGCCATACAGGCATCATTTTCTTTCTCATAAATAATTTTCAAAGAATTATTTATTGCCTTATAGTATTTCTGAATAGTATCCATTTTTTGATATAGATCCTTGTTATAGGATTAATCGGTAAATGCGGACATAAACTAATCTCCCTAGATCCACCTAGATCTAGAAAAAAACAAAACAGTACATGACACTTTCCCTAAGCTCTAATTATTGAATCTACTATCAAACAAGAGATGAGCGGCATACCATTTAAATATTTCTTCCTTATATATTTTTTGTCCTCGCTCCACTCTAGTGCTCCTATGATATTGGATCTGCAAGGGAACACAAACCAACCAAAGTGAAATCAACAATAGTATACTTAATGAAATTATCAAATTACCATTCTCGACAGTCAACTCCAATTTTTCCTTTAGCTGCTTCATCTGATGTTTATAAGCCAACCTTATTTTCTCTATGTCATAATTCATTATGCTCGTGATAACTTGTTTTGTGATCTACATTTCATTCTACAACTATTCAACCAAAAGAGACTTTTCTTGCAGTTGCTTTGAAATATTTCCCACTGACCATTGGTTGGTAGTGGAAAATGCTCCTAATGAATCCACCACCTCTTTGGAAAACTCAGGGTCATTTTTTTCATGTCCATCATATACTATTATGTGTTGCTTGGTGGTCACCCCTCCTTTCTGGTGAGATTCTTTTCTGACGATAGATTTTCTTTTCTTATTGAAAAATAAACTAGATTGGGGCATCTCTCTGCACTAGTATGACTGGGAGTAAAAGTTGTAGTAACTGGTGATGAAAGGGGAGAAGCATGATAATCTTCCATGAAGGATTCAAGAGAAGATAATAACTATTGATCATTTAGGCCTAACATTGTTTCTTTTAAATGTTTAAATAATGCATCTCTTTTGTTCAATACTTGTTCAGTTTTGTCATCAGTGGAGCTACTTCGCTGGGGTTCTGTGGATTTAGTTTCATGTGAAGATGGAATAGAATTTGACTCTCATTGAAAAATATTAGGCAAGTTGTTCCTTCCGTGGTTTTGAAAGGTCAGGAAAGCATCATGTTGGTTAGGAGGCAGAGACTAAAATTTGTTTCCAACTTCTCATAGGATCTATCATCTTGGAAAACATTGGCATAAGGGGAGTCTTCGTGTATATATCTTTTCACGTTGAATTGGGCCAAATGATTCTCTACTATTCTATGAGGATCATGTTTTTTGAATTCAATGTCAACTAATTTGACATCTTTTAAGGCTGCAACCTTGACTTTTGAATGACCAAAATATAACAATGTAAACATGCCAACTTGTATGGGAAAAGACAACAATACCTTTTTCTGAGCCACTTTCATGTCTTTTGTGATTCCTCCTATGACTGTTTGGTATGCAACTTATCTATAGACCATCCTATCAAGCAAGAATTTTTTAAGGGCATGGGGAGAAACAAAGCAGACGAACACTTTGATGTAAGAGAATTTTTGTCTAATGTACCAGTCTGCAATTGTACCTAAGTTCCCCATAATGTTCTTTGAAATCCTGAATGAAGGGTGACCATAGATAGATACATGAATTGGTACCACTACATTGTGACAGATCTCATAAAAGAAATATTTGGCATTTTCTTCCCATAGTTTGGAGTGGTTAGAAATGTATAGGCTTGAAACTAGTGGGGGTCCAGCTCTAGTTCATCAGGGGAAATGGATTCATGAAGAAAATGGAATCCATGATGTAGGAGGACATGTAAACAAGAGCATGTTGGCCTCTTCATTTCAATGATTTGTACTAGGAAACCTCTTTATCTAGGTTATCCAATAACATATTTTCCTAGTTGAAAGTATAGCCTTCAACCACTTCATTGATTATAGACACCCATTCAACTGTGAAATGTGTCGGGTTTTTCCTTCCAAATAGCTGGCAGAGCATCATGAAAATGTATAAAATATGAGCATAAGGATGTTGTGGAATATATACCATGAGCATTGGATTTAAACATGGCTGGATTTCCCCACCAGATCTTGATTATGTCATGACCAGTTCTTCCATATTGAATGCATTTTTTCCTTTCAAAATCTAGAATAAATGTTGCAGTATATGTGTATTTGGGTGTGGAAGATAGTTTATACATTACTTGTATGTCCTTCGGATGAAAGGAGCCAACAGAGTTGTTCTGGTAATTGATAATGCTTCTTGTTTGAATGTCAATGTGCTACAAATCCTAGCTTATCATGTCATTGTAGGGTATTATCTTTGGTCGAGAAGCGATCATGTGCAGCTCAAACTGAGCTACCAACCTAATCTTGGCCGAGAACGACTCATCTTCTTGTTCCATTGAATCATCTAGAAAGAAAATAATTTCATGTTCCAAGATATCGTAGACCTATTTCCAAGGCTTGATGGTGTATGTAATTCATGAAGTGGTGTCAGAGAGAATACATGTGTTTGGGTTGGAATCATCTATTGATGCATCTTGCTTCTTCCCTGCTTTGCGTGGTGCCATAATTCTCAGAGAAATGAAATTAACCTTACTGTGATAAGAGTGTTGAGTCTCAGTATTAACACCTCTATTACCCTATATTATCCTCTGTCTGAGTCAATTTTACCTATGTTATGAGTATAAACTTGACTGTTGCCTCCATAAATACACTTGATGACCTTGTTCATGTGCATAAGAGGTAACTTATGGTTAAGGCATGATTTGTTTAGTTTTGTTGAGTTAATTCGATTAAAATGGTTGATTTTGTATGATCCTAATCACTTTGACTCTTAAGCAGCATGATCCGGTACCCAGTCTATTCCGGTACCAAGGCTCCACCTATTTCGGTACTAGTCTGTGATAATCCGATACTAGACATAATTCAGAATTTGTTAATGTTTCTAGAAGAAAATTGAGCTCATGGGTTTTGTCCAGAGTGATGTTTTCATGTGGACTTGTGAGTCAGAATTAACCCATCTCCCACGTGTGGACCTCCAATGCAGGGGGAATGATTCTGCCAAAATTATAAAAAAAAACTCAAACTACCAACTTGTGCCTCGATTTCCATGCATATGGTATCAAATATAGAAATTCTAATATGTGGGTTTTTCCCATAATATGAAAAATTGAGTAATACGCAAGACATTTTTCAAAATTGGAATTTTTTTGGGAGATATGGGTGGGGGACTAATTCGAATCTACCCAAATTGTTAAAAAACACAGATTTTTGGGATTTATCCTAAAATTGTAAAAATTGTTTTCTTAGTTTGGGGATTCAGTTTCATCCATTCCTCTATGGATTTATGTATAAATAAGACCTCATAGGTCTGAGTAGAGAGGAATTATTATTATGTAAGATTGGTTCTTGAAGAAAGAGGAATTGTTATGTTGTAGGGTTGATTCTTGAAGACTGTGGATTGTGTTAGAATATAGAAGATGGTGTGATCATTTCACCATTAACGATACCTTCATCACCCAACCATAGGTTGAAGCCTCCCTCCAAGCACCATAACCTTGATTGAGAATTCCTCTGGAAGCAAACCCTAGGCTAGATAGCCAAACAAAGAGTAGCGCATCATTCCCTAAGGATAGCGCATCACAAAAAGATGATCAGATAGTCCAAACCCTAGCCAAGAGATATTCAAGCCAAAACTGAGAACTTGTTGTTGTTGCAGCTGCACCAACTCTTCCTCCAACCTGCGCACCAGACTGCAACTGCAGTGTGCACCAAGCTCTAGAACTGCAATTCTGAGATGCTACAAATGAGAAATGGTGCCCTGTATTTATAGTAATCCTGTCAATTTTGTTGGGGCCGACTTCTCCTTCTGGATACGTGTCTGTTTAGTATTTTATTATTATTTATGTCTGGCTTCTTCTCTTGGAGGCTAATAACCTAATATAAATTATCTTCTTGAGCCGACAAGGCTTCTAGGGTTATTATCCAACTCATTAGGATTTCTCTTGCTTCTCGGAGTCTTCTATTCTCGTCAGGTTCACACGTGGGGGTAAATACCTCCCGCAGCTACCATAATATTAACACTCCCTCCTAGCTAGAGAGGTATTTACAGGTAATGGACTTGAGCACAAAACATACCATTTACCCGGTAGCATCAATATAGTCATCTAGACTATTTCATGACTATATCATGAGCATCACCATCACCATCACCATCAGCTACATCATCTCTCGAAACCATACTTCATCTGAGTAGTTAGATATGATGTTGGATAAGTCACTCTCACCATGGAGTGATACAAGAGGAGTAAAAGCTCTGAATTGTTTTCTGTCTGGAAAATATTTGTTCATCATTCATCTGAATGATCATTATCTCCAATAAATTGTTGATAGTTTTCATGGCAATTAGAACAAGGATAGAACACAATTGTGTCTATTCATAGTAGTACATAACTAAAATCCAGTGGTTCAAAACCACATCAAGTAATACATAAGTACTTGATCAGCAACGTATGGTTGTGAACGGTGAAACATATTCACCATAGTAGTCCTCATCTACTGTCATATAGTCTTCATAACAAACATCTGAGAGCATCCTGCATAGAAACAATGTTATGATAAAAGTTAAATCATCTGGGCCAATCTTTCACTCACGTCTGTGAGATCTGAAAGAATGTTTGCCACCACAGTAGTATTCATCTGCATAGAAACAATGTTATGATATAGATTGAATTATCTGGACTACTCTTTCTCTCACATCTGTGAGCTCTGAAAGAATATCTGCCTCATGAACAATGGAACATATCCACCACAATAGTATATCTCTATTGTCCATAACAATCATCTGATGCCATCCTGCATAGAAAATACTGTTAAAGATAAACTAAATCCTCTAGGCAAATCTTTCACTCACGTTTGTGAGATCTGAAAGAATATCTTCCCTCATCAGCAATGGGCTATCTTCCGTATTCTTCACAAACAAGGAAGAAATATTATTTCTAATTTCTGAGCCTGGACCATTTCTCACCTAGGGCCATTCCTCTGACACTAAACAAAGTGTAACCTAGAGAGAATGAGTCTTCCCTAAGAAATGTTTGGACCATTCCTTACCCTGGGCCATTCCTCCAACACTAA
Source organism: Picea engelmannii (assembly GCA_009831015.1). Classification (NCBI taxonomy): domain Eukaryota; kingdom Viridiplantae; phylum Streptophyta; class Pinopsida; order Pinales; family Pinaceae; genus Picea; species Picea engelmannii. The sequence continues at coordinate 1,048,125 of ML778010.1, forward strand.
ACAAAGTGTAACCTAGAGAGAATGAGTTTTCCCTAAGGAATGACTGTCCCTGATTGTTGAGCCTGGACTATTCCCCACCCTGGGCCATTCCTCTGACACTAAAAAAAGTGTAACCTGGAGAGAATGAGTCCGCCCTCGAGGAATAACTGTCTGGATCATTCCCCACCCTGGGCCATTCCTCCAACACTAAACAAAGTGTAACCTGGAGAGAATGAGTCTACCCTTGAGGAATGTCTGTCCTGCATCAACCTCCAAAATGGACCATTCTTTGAAATTTCTCACAACTGTGAACTTCGAAAGAATGACTGCCCGATGAGGCGGACCATTCTACTTGACCACTATTTAGAGTGACTGCCAAGGAGAATGGTTGTTCTAGACCACTCCCCATAATGGGAAGTTGTTGTCTATGATACATCAACAATCAATCTGCCTCCCATGTTAACTACAATGGGAAGTCATTGTCTGTCAAAAATCTCAATCCACTTTTCGAACAGGAAAGCATCTGTCCAATCTGGACTATTTTTCAATTACAAAGATAAATAATATTTTCAATGCTCCCTCCTAACTGGAGAGTTATTTCAATCACAAAAATAAATGTTTGCATACCTTCTTCTAGTTTGGAGAGTCTTTCATTCTAGCTAAGAGAGTTATTTCCACAAGCTCTAGCTTGAGTATGCAAGTTCTTTCATCTTGAATAGAGGCTTTACCAAAATGCATGCTTATCTGCTCATCTGCGGAGATATGTATTGGAGAATCACTTTCTCCTTTTTGGACTTCATCATGGATAGTGTAATGATTGTACTGTAGTATGGAACACTGTGAAGGCTTCATGTAGATTTGAACAGTAGAGTATATCATAGTTGGATAACTGGAACATATTCATGTGGTACTTCTTCTATCATCATGAGATCTGATCTTTTGAGTAGTCATCTTGATGTTATAGGAAGTATTCACCATGATTTTGTTGTGCACTAGAGGTTCTCCAACCAATTGTCTTCTTCTTATCTGCATATAGGAGTCTCTTTCTGGTATGCCTCAAAGTCTTGAGATTTCTCTTCATATGCTCTTTATTCAATTTCTCTGGAGAATATTATTTGCATTCATTTGATGTAGAATTTTGAATCATGGATATTACGGATGATATAATGACTTATATAGAGATAATTCTGGTGTACTAGAACAATCAATCATCATAGTCTTCTCCCTCCATCTGAGAGAATCTCTGGTTCTGGATCTCGTAATGCTTTCATTCATAAGTCTTCCATATACTGTTCTTCATCATGACTTTTAGTTCCTCTGCTTGATTGCTTTTATTGAGTTTATATCAGGTTGACAATCTTATGATTCTTAATACAATGACTGGTTGTTATGGTTTTTGTTTCTTTCTTGGAATCTTCATGTTTTTCTTTTACTTTTGGATCCATGGAGTTTCTTATAGATTCCATGCCTTAGAGATTCCACTTCTTCCTTTCATCATAGAATCACGAATCTGGATGGACGACCATGAATGCTTTAAGGATTCTCTTCGAAGAGGTCTTGTTCTGCGGTTGAGTTGAACAAGTACTATTTTTCATGGCTGCTACCATGGATATATATACATTTCATCATCTTCAATGGATCATAGGATTATCTCCCTCCTAATCCTTGCTTCATGTAAGAGTGCATATAATCGGTTCCCTCCTGTCTGATAGAGTCCATACTTCCATCTATATCATTATTGTCCTCTGCAATATATAATTGGCTTTCTTTGTCTAACAGAGTCCATGCTTCCGTCTTAGTTTCCGTCATAAGTCTTTCTCCAATTCCTCTTGATGTCTGACTTCTAAGTCTCTTCATGATTGATTCAGCTTATCTTGTAGTAGCTTCTACATGATTTGTATCTCATCCCTTCATGTGTATTATCTAATGATATTCATTCTTATCTTGTTTGTTCTTTCATAGGTATAGTTCTTCTTGGAACACATTATCTTCCAAGAGATATATATACAAGATATGTACAGAGACGATGCAAACAAAATATGTTCAAGAAATAAGAAGATTGTTGTTACCTTTTAGTAGAAGAAGTGTCTTCCATCCTGCTTAGTCTTCTTTGTAGGTTCCTTTTCTTCATCAATCGATGCTTTGTGTTTCTCCTTCCTTTTCTTTAGCTCAAGACATTGGTTCCTATAGTGACCATACTTCTGACAGTTGAAGCATTGTATTTCTAAAATGTCTTTCTCTTGATTTGACTTCCTCCTTGAACCAAACTTCCTTTTGTTCTTGAAGTTATTGAATCTTGTTGTGAAGGTTTGATCATCGTTCTTATTTTGGGGTTTCTCTTTTGCATTGATTCTTGATTCTTCTTGAGCACATCAAGTCCAAAGTTCTTCAAATGTCGGATACTCCTTTCTTGTGTTCATGCTTGTGGAAAATGCATCCCATGTCTTGGGAAGACCATTGAGTACTGTGTTTACCAACTCCTTCTCTGAGATGATCTCTTCAATAGCTTGTAGTTGATCTCTTAACTGATATATTCTCACAAAGTATGATGTTATTCTATCGCCATCATTCATCTTCATGTCACGGAGCTCATTCTTCAAACTCATAACTTGTCCAATGTTTCTAACTGAGAAGAGATTTGTTAGGGCATCGTACATCTTCTTCGATGAGTCAAGATGTGAGATGTAAGGTATCAAGTGGTATTTTATGGAATCCACTATGACACTCATGGCATTGATGTCCACATCTTTGAACTTTTCCATAGCTGCAACATTCTGTGGTTCCTTCTCTTCTCCTTCTTTAAAATCTAGCTTCACGATCTTTCCTTTCACAATATCCAACAATTTACTCTTAGCAAGGATGAGGTCAATCCTTGTCTTCCATGCTCTAAAGTTCGAGGCTCCATCTAGTTTGTTCTCAGACTTCATAGAATTCGTCATGACTTGCTTGACTTCGTCAAACCCTAGATTTGACCAGAAATCCAAAATTCGCGTCTTGGTCTTCTGAGAGTACCAAGAGATGTGTTGGGCTAGGGTGCACTGATCTATCTGGAGATTAGGTCAACCTCGTCACTTAAGGTGCCTCAACAAGAGGTTTAGGGTTTCTGCAACTACTTCTGTTGGTAACCCTAGCTACAGTGCTTTTGGAAACTGCTCCTACTAGTAACCCTAGCGGCAGTACCTCAACGAGCTCAATATCTAGTGGTTGTGTTTCCTTCCAGCATTTTAGGTTCACTGAAGCGTTGTGGGCCCATAACCTGTTAGAATATAGAAGATGGTGTGATCATTTTACCATTGATGATACCTTCATCACCCAACCATAGGCCGAAGCCTCCCTCCAAGCACCTTAACCTTGACTGAGAATTCCTCAGGAAGCAAACCCTAGGCTAAATTGCCAAACAAAGAGTAGTGCATCATTCCCTAAGGATAGTGTATCACAAAAAGATGATCAGATATTCCAAACCCTAGCCAAGATATATTCAAGCCAAAACTAAGAACTTGCTACTGCTACAGCTGCACCAACTCTTCCTCCAAACCTGCGCACCAGACTGCAACTACAGTGCGCACCAAACTGCAGAACTACAATTCTGAGATGCTACAAATGAGAACTGGCACCCTGTATTTATAGTAATCCTGCCAGTTTTGTTGGGGCCGACTTCTCCTTCTAGATAAGTGTCTGTTCAGTATTTTATTATTATTTTTGGCCGACTTCTTCTCTTGGAGGCTAATAACCTAATATAAATTATCTTCTTGAGACGACAAGGCTTCTAGGGTTATTAGCCAACTCATTGGGGTTTCTCTTGCTTCCCAGAGTCTTCTTTTCTCATCAGGTTCACACGTGGGGGTAAATACCTCCCGTAGCTACCATAATATTAACAGATTGTACCTCTGTTTTTCTCAAGTAATAATATAAATTGTAGTTCATGGAATTGATGCATGTTATCAGACCTTTTATTCTGTAAGTTTCTTTTAAAGCTATCTTCTTGGTATGACAAGGGCCCAACGACCCAACCAAGGTAAGCTTCTTTGTATTTACTATATATATAATTATAGTTTGTGTATGAATGAAATCATTTTTGTTTTGATCATAAACATCTAACTTTATTTATGTTTTTCTTCAGTAAACATTTGACAAAATACAATAAAGATGTGTGGCAATTGTGAGTGAGTGAGTGAGCATTTTTGGAGTGCAATATAGATTTCTGGAGTGTAATATGGATTTATGAGTGCAACATAGATTCTTGAGTGAATACTTGCTATCCTTATATGTGTGTGTAGACAATCATTTGATAGATTTAATGTTGTAGTGTTGTTTCTATCTTGAAAATCTAGGGATAATCAAGACCTCCATCTCTCACCTTACATGTGCCTAAAGTGGAGTGTCTTCCTTCACATGTGATTTCCTCTAGCATTGATTGATGTTTTCCTTTGAGCATATGCAAAGTGTTGGTTGTTTTAATTGCTACAGGGAACAAGATTTGAGTTCATCTCTTCATTTCATGAGCCTCTAATGAACATACTTGTTATCTAAGCAAGAACCTTTTGATTCACTGTTTGCTTGAGAAGTTTTGTTATCATTTTTCCCTTCTAAGTTTGGAGTTGTATTGTTAAAGTGTGCCTAGATTTGATTGATAGTTGTTGTTAAGAGTAGTAGATACAAATAACTAATTCAAAGTCCATATTTCCACTTCATGAGCTTGTAAATGGGCAAGGAATTATCTATGCAAAATCTTTTGAGTGCATGATTACAAGTTTTTCTTTCTAATTTATGAATTGTGTGAAGAGTGTTATCTCTTAAAACATAGTGTTTTGTTATTGTTGGTTTTCTTATCTAAGTTATACTAAAAAGACATAGGAATCTATCTTTTATCGACACATATAGTTCATCAACTCTACTGATTACGAATCCCGGTTGATAATTTATGTTTGGTAATATATTATGCAAATAATTGCACCAACATTTTGGTGTCGTTGTCGGGGAGTTGTAAGTGGTAATAGGTAGTATTAGAATCACATTTATTTAATGGTTTGGGATTGGTTTTATGGATGACCTAAGGGAAAAGAGAAGATGGTAAGACATGCGGGAAGGGCCCACACATCCACTTTGGTGGGGTTTCTCCAAAGTTAGGTTGTCCTCTCTTCTTTTAATGCAAGTGTGTTTTTCCTTCCTTCATGAAAAATTGTGTTTTCATGATGAGCTAACTTGTGTGAATAGATAACCTGGTGACAGCAGGGTCCCAGTAACACAAGGAGTTCAATCTTGGTGTGTTTTGTTTTTGCAAATAGTTTTAAAATCTAGATCTTTGATGATAAATCATGTTTGGGGTGCTATAAGAACCCCCCAAGTACTAATTTGTGTTGTGAGGCAGGGATCATCAACCAGCTAGAGTAATTCAAGGATGATCAACATATTGAAGAATGTTCCTCCAAGAACTTTCTCACATTCTGGTAGTAGCTGGGATATCTGCATCTCAGGAAGAGCATATCTTCATAGTAGTTAAGAATCTATTTGTCTCTCCACATGAAGATTTAGAAGTCCCATCGGATTCCTCTTGTCAATTTGTTGAACGGAATAAAGAATCATGGATAGAATTCAATGGAGAGAAACCAGTGGAACCTGATATTGAGGAGTCATTAGCATGCCTCTTAGCAGATCATGTATGTACTCCAAAGACCAATCATCTTGAAGAGGATATTCTACATAGCATGGTAGAGGAAGACATTCAGTGTGACCTAAACAAAGAAGAGAAACAAGAATATAGTGATCCTATTAAAATATGGTTTCAATTAGTTATTAAGTCACACCACTCTTTTATTTTTCATTATTTCTTGATCTCATCATCAAAGCGGTTGGTCCTTCATACTCTAGTATGCATTAAAATTTATCTTTTAAACCTAAGTATGGATATATTTCTAACCCCGTTACGCACATGGCTTCACTGGAAGTATTCTTATACTTGAAGGACATTTTCTTTTGTTCAAATAGAGTAGGATAGGTAAATAAATAAATAAATGTTGCACATAAGTACAATCCAACCTATCTTTCATACTTTTCATAAATGGGAATGTCAAAGGATAATAAAGAAATCAGTTTAAGATCTTTTGTTCCTATAGTAGATTTCTTTTTAAAAGTTATGATGATTTTGTTTGGAATATTATGAGAAGGGAATCTCTTCATCCTCCGAATGCACACATGATACTGGAAGGGTTTCAAAAGAGGAGAAGGCATCCTTTTCAACAGAAGATAACACTTAAGGGAGTGTTTCATGACCTATTTCTTCAAAATTCTTATTTTTCCTTAAGTTGTTAAAAATGATGCATTCCTGCTTTATCATTACCTATCTATTTTAAGACCACTATTTCACAAGGATGATCAATTCATTGATATTTTTAATAGAAGTTGAAACTAAATGCTAATTCCAAACGATTTTATTCATAGCTAATAATTCAACTTTTGACATTTTCCCTAAATTTTATGTTTGTAAGAATGAATAAAAATCCAGTTTTAATTAGTTCTATTGGTTTGTTTTTAGCAGGTGTTCACAACTCTCTGAGCAACCATTTTTAGCATCTCACATTGTTTGCATGAGGCCATGCAAAACCTTAGGCATGGGGGAGTGGTTGTTGAAACCTTCATATTATTTTGCAACTTCCGTCGGCGAGGTGAAATCAACATGTTCAATGACGGGATTTGATAGTCATTTCCAGAATTTTGGTACCATTCTATTCTGGTAATGCAGATCTGCGCTCATTCGGTACCAAAGGAGGAGGTCTATGCTATTCTGGTACTGAACCACAACTCTATGCTATTACGGTACTGAAGCACAACCCTGTCTCCATCCGATACTCAAGTGATCCGGTACTGGTAATAAGGTGTTGGTAGATCTAATCATATATTCAATTTTTGTTGCTCGATTTAAGTACTAGGACATATAAATTCAACATTTTTCATTTTACTAAAGGAATTAGACTAATTATGCAATAAACATATGGTTAGTATCAATTATTGCACACTCCCTACCATGAACTTTTGCAAGCCCTCGTATACATCTCCTCGTATATTATCACTGAATTCCTTTGTGAAGTGGTTGTCGCCATGAATGAGGAAAAAGCATCCATCATGTCACTTTGTTCCAATACTATCTGTTCCAGTACTACAGAAACCTACTCCATTACTTATCTGGTACTGATGCCAAAGTGACATGATCTTTGTCATGTGCTTAACATTGTTTTCACTTTAGGTAATTGGAGGTATGGGCTAATCTCTTCATGTTATTTCTATCAAGGATCATTATGCCTTGTGTTGAATTACTTTTACTCTCATGTGCATCTTCCTCCTACATTTCTACACTCAACCCTAAATGAATCATCCTTGCTCTCCCTTTAGGGAGATATTTTTCACATTTAGCTCTATATGATAATGGGTGCACTTGTCTTATTACCTCATTATTTTTAAGAAGTGATTGCTAATTGAAATATCCATTGAAAAGTGGTGACACCATTATGTATAATACTAACCTAGTTGATTCAACAAGTTCTTATCCAAGTTTATCTTTACAAGTTTCTCTTGAGAGGTATTGATGAAAACCTCATGTGGTGGACCACCCTTGCAAAACCGCAATGAACTTTCATAAGAACCCTAATAGGATTAACTAGAGGAACCTCTTAGTCATTATCCGAGATGTTCCATTATACATTGAATAGCTGAGATTAAGTTGAATGTGAATGATGTCACCCTTGGGATAATTGCAAACAATTAATTATGTGCCTAATAAATCTAAAACACTCTCGTACCACATGCCTTCCTTATACTCTAAAACTATCAATGAATAGTATACATTATTCTAAATCTTTTGAGTAATATAATAAAAAGGAAGGATTAGGAAGTACAAGTAAACCCGTCGGGGTACTGAACAGGCCTGCTGGCAGCGGGGCCATGCTTGTATGGTACTAAGGTAAACCCGATGGGATACTGAACAGGACTGCTAGTAGCGGGGCTATGCCAGGTAATGGGAGTTGAAAAAACATAAAGTGGCACACTTAAAACTGAACAAAAACCCTTGGATCTCATTCTGAAGCAATCACTATCAAATCAAGGCTAGGAGATGACCATTATATCTCTCGGATGATGTTCTTAAGAACCTTCAAGTATCCACTTTAGAGTTCTATCTTTAAAAAAATAGGTTTTCATGAGAAGTGGGACCCTCAGTATGTGTATTCATCTTACCTAAACAGGAAGAGCTTCATCTCTAAAAACTTGGATCTGAAACGAGTTAATCATCTTGGGATGTCTTCCTTTATGTGTTCCTCTCTTCAAATGATATCTAAACTATGCTTATATCACTTTTTTTTTAAAGGTAATCTGGCCAAGGGGGTCTATTAGTCAAATTCATTATGAAAAATCTTGGGCACTATCCTATAATCATATTAGAGTCACATCCAGCCCTTTCTCCTAACTATGATCCACAATAGATTGGATAAGACTTAACGTCAAATCACTAACATATCTAATCTATTACTCATGACTCCACTTTGTCACCATAACTACTTTTCCATTGGAAAGAATGTGAACCATAAGCCAGGAATTTTATATTGTTTAACAGGAACTTAGGAGCTAAAGAAGGATGAAAATTCAGGGAATGCTTGATCGAGTGAAGAGTATCATCAATTGTGAAATTTTGAAGTTCATTGTTGCATGAAGACATGCAATGACTTAAGCATGGGGGAATGTTGAGTCTCAGTATTGAGACCCCTATTGCCCAATATTATCCTCTTTCTGAGTCAATTTTACCTATGTTATGAGTATAAACTTTACTGTTGCCTCCATAAATACACTTGATGACCTTGTTCATGTGCATAAGAGGTAACTTATGGTTAAGGCATGATTTGTTTAGTTTTGTTGAGTTAATTAGATTAAAATGGTTTATTTTGTATGATACTAATCACTTTGACTCTTAAGAAGCATGATCTGGTACCTAGTCTATTCCGGTACCAAGACTCCACTTATTCCGGTACCAACCTGTGCTAATCCGGTACTAGACATAATTTGGAATTTTTGAATGTTTCTAGAATAAAATCAGGCTCATGGGTTTTGTCCAGAGTGATGTTTTCATGTGGACATGTGTGTCAAAATTCACCCATATCGCACGTGTGGATCTCCAGTTCAGGGGGAATGATTCTACCAAAATTATCAAAAAAACTTAAACTGCCAACTTGTGCCTCGATTTCTGTGCACATGGTATCAGATCTAGAAATTCTAATACATGGGTTTTGCCCAGAATATGACAAGTTGAGTATTTTGTAAGCCATTTTTCAAAATTGGAATTGGTTTGGGAGATATAGGTGGGGGACTAACTCAAATCTGCCTAAATTGTTAAAAAACACAGATTTTTGGGATTTATCATAAAATTGTAAAAATTGTTTTCTTGGTTTGGGGATTTGGTTTCATCCATTCCTCCATGGATTTTATGTATAAATAAGACCTCATAGGTTTGATTAGAGAGGAATTATTATGATGTAAGATTGGTTCTTGAAGAAAGAGGAATTGTTATGTTGTAGGGTTGATTCTTGAAGACTGTGGATTGTACCTCTGTTTTTCTCAAGTAAAGATATAAATTGCAGTTTGTGGAATTGATGTGTGTTATCAGACCTTTCGTTCTGTAAGTTTATTTTAAATCTACTTTGTTAGTACGGAAAGGGCCCACCAACCCATCGAAGGTAAGCTTCTTTGTATTTACTGTATATATAATTCTAGTTTGTGTATGGATGAAATCATTTTTGTTTTGATCATAAACATCTAACTTTATTTCTGTTTTTCTTCAATAAACATTTGACAAAATACAATAAAGATGTGTGGCAATTGTGAGTGAGTGAGTGATCATTTTTGGAGTGCAATATAGATTTCTGGAGTTAGCAACTTTCCTTTTTACATGCTTTGGTGGGTACACGCTGGTTGTCTTGGGTCAGCTAGCATGTACATGCATGCAGTAATGGAGAAGGGCATGTGGGCCTTTATAAAAGGGGTTTTTAAGAAGATTTGTTCAACGATGTTTTAGCAAAAAAGGAATTTGATATGGCCTGATGGCCGAAATACATTAACAATATTCACTAATGTTCCGAACAAGTGAGCCCAGGGAACAGAAATCGGGAGGTGTCGTCTGCAAAATAATAACTGTCTCACTAAGGTGGGCATACCTATTCTTGGGACAAAATAAAATCATGGCTACCAATCAAATACACTGTAGATCCATGTCATATAACTATATAAAGTGTAGCCGTGAAAAATACACAGCGGAGCTACATCTCGAAATAAAAAAGATATACATGTAGAGTATCCATCTTCTAAAAGTTGATAAGGCCTGATGGCTGGAGATGAGGTCTTCAGAGCTCGAGCAACAACTTCAAACTCTTCAAAACTCGGGTAGGAGTGTAATATGAGTGTATGACTTCACTACCCAGAGGTCTTCGACGGCTCATCGGTCATGGACTAGAGAATCTTGATTATCAGACTGAAGGCTTCATTGATTTTGAACAAAGACTTGATTGGACTTTTGGGATGGCCAGGCATGAGGGAAAGAGACAAACCACAGAGGGGCCAACTCAGGCTTGGTAAAAAATTCCCTTGGAAAATAGCACAACAAATGATGAGACTTAGACAGCATGGCATTAACATAAGTTTACGAGGTAGGAGGCAACGCAAACTCTCCATATGTTTGGAAGAATAACCAAATGGAGGAGGACACAGCTCAATGTAGCGGGAACAACTTCCTAAGGTCATATAAAATCCCAGGGTTTGACGAACAAACGGACATATGTGATTTATCCAAGGGCGACGCATTGTGCTGCCAATAAAAATAAAATACTTTTCCCTTCCTCTTTTTTGGGTATATTTGATTTTTTTTTGTCTTTTTCAATAATTTTGGAAAAATAATAAAAGAATGTTATGTTACAAAGGAGGAATGAGTGTCACAAACATACATGTTTGAGGCGCAAGGAAAAGACTGATGTTCAAAGTAAGGACACTTGGGAAAAATCCCTCCTGGGACCAAAGATGTCAAGACGCCAAGGCAAAGTTCTACAGGGCTTGCGTATAAGGCATGCTTCAGATGGTTCAGTTGAGAGCAACACAGAGCCTGCATTAGACCAAAGACATAGGTATGCAAACGCAGTTAACAAAACACACAATGGTAACATCCTTCGATGTAATTTTAACGAGCCCAGAGAAGGTAAACTCGGTGGTTTTTCATATTTATAGAGTCTGAAAAACGTAAAAGGGGACTCCAATGGGGTACCTTTCTTGAAGGTAGTCTAGTTGGTTCGAAAAAGGGGTAAACTAGCACCAACAAGATGTCTATTCAAAACCATTTTAACGAGTGTGATAAAGACAAGATCACTCGGCCATTTTTTCATTTTTAAGGAGTCTGAAAAAAGCTTAACTATGGATTCTGTCAGGAATGTTATTCTAGACCATTTGAACGAGTGTGAAAGAATAAGGTCACTCAATGATATTTTCAATTTTAGGGAGTCTGAAAAGAGCTTAACTATGGACTCTGTGGGGGTTCCTTTTTTGTAAATTTAGTCCCTCAGGCCCGAAAAAGGGTTAAAATTATACCTGAGAGTAATCTTCTAGAGAACTGAAGTTCCTAGACTATACCTTTGTTCGTACAGTTGACCATCTGGACTAAAAAAGGGGTAAACTACCACCGGATATATGTGCCTTCAAATTTTAGTTTAACTAGCGTGAAAGACAACAAGATCACTCGACAATATTTTCACATTCAGAGGGTCTGAAAAGAGCTTAAAAGAAGACCCGTAGGGGGCTATGACTCATATATGAAACTGGTTTAGGTAGAGCCTATTGATAGACTCATACCAAGAGTCTCTTCGATAGTCAACTTGAGAAGTCTCCCATAAGGGAAGAAAACACAAACCACGGTGTAAGTCCTCCCACAGTCTAGAATCTGTAGTCATGGCTTCAAGGATAGCCTCATCTGAAGGCAATTCAAAATCCAAGAAATCATGCAAGCAAGGGTCGACAGTCCCAAAGGGTGAAGTAAACTGACCATATTCCATATGATAGTGGAGGTCTTGGCTAGTACTAGCAGAGTCTATCAGTGAAGAATCACAAGTATCAAAGCTTGAAGATCTACAAACAATGAGATCAGATTCAGAAGGAGACTCAAAATCACTCGTACCAAGAGGGGGAAGCAAGGGCTCCCAATCCCCCATTGGATAAACCAATGAATCAATTGTTGAGACCAAGTCTTAGGAAGTCAAATGTGATTGCACAAGTTCCTGCTCAGAAGCAATTGAACATCGAGGATAAGATGCCACATAATTAACCTGTGGCGGGGTTGAGTCTACACAAACATTAGGAACATGTAAAGGGGTAGTCTGAAACAACGTCGAATTAGGATGGTGATTATCAGGTTCCAGCTGGTCAATAGTGACAATGCTTTCATTGTGAGGGAAATGAATCACCCGGAAGAACGTAGACACCACAACATTCATAGCATATACATAATCACGCCCGAGAAGCATATTGAAATCTAACGGGCCTTGCACCACTATAGCATCAGTAAGGATAGTTTCCCTACCTAATGAGATAGGAAATTGAGGAAGAACCCCTAAACAATCACTAGGATGTCTGTCAAAATCTAACAGCTCATGTGAAGTAGACACAAGCTTGGGAGATCCCAAGACTTTCCAAACCGAGGAGGATAAAATACTTTCGAAGGCTCCTTCATCCACTATACATCGATAAATGTTTGTTGAATTAACTTCAAAACTTATTTGAAAAGGTGCATAAGAAGGAAGACGAGGCTCAAAAAGATCATTCCAATCAAAGGAAACCATCCTAGGGCTTGGAGGGGGTGTACTCAGAATGAGTGGAATGCCCCCTTGTTCTAAAAGTACTAAACTAGAAACGCTAAAAACATAGTTGGTAGACACTTCACTCCCCAAGAGAGGAGTGGTATCAGCCGAACACTACGTCAGTGTGACCACTTTCTCAACCAATGGTTGAAAATTCTATGGGACTACATGGTCTAAAGGCACCTCACCGCCTAAAAGAGGAGTGGGATCAGCTGATGACTGCATAGACATGACCACTTTCACAACCAATGGATGAATAGGTTGCGAGACTACATGGTCTAAAGGCACCTCACCGCCCAAGAGAGGAGTGGGATCAGTCGATGACTGCATAGGCATGACCACTTTCTTATCCAATGGCTAAATAGGTTGAGAAACTACATGGTCTAAAGGAACCTCACCCCCCAAAAGAGGAGTGGGATCAGTTGATGACTGCATCATCATGATAACTTTCTCAACCAATGGCTGCATAGGCTGAGAGACTACATAGTCTAAAGGCACCTCACCCCCGAAAAGAGGAGTGGGATCAGCTGATGGTTGTGTCAGCATGACCACTTTCTCAACCAATGGCTGAATAGACTGTCAGGAAACCACAGAAGACTCAGAATCAGAAGATCTTGTAGACAGGGACCACAATCTTCATACCTCTGGAAGGCCAGGGCACAAATGAGTAAGGTGATCTCCCTTGCAAAGCTTACAAGGGAACTTAGGTTTATGTCTTATCTGTCTAGGTGTTAAGAACCAAACTTCAATATAGCATAGAAAAACCTCAGGAAAAGTACTCAACGCCTTGAAAAAGAGATAATTTCATATAATAAGCCTCTTCGAGGGGGAAACCTCCTTTTACCCCACTTAAATGTTCAAGTACAAGATGA
>ML778010.1:1073405-1095921 GCA_009831015.1 Picea engelmannii
TATATATATATATATATATATACAGTTTCGAGTTTTTATTATGCCAATGATTTGTACATGACGATGTCTGTGATGTGTTTTAATTTACATGCAATGTACAGTTTTGTTTTCCTTGAATCTTATATGTGGGCAAGATACCGATCCATAATATAATTAGCTAATGAATCCAAAACACTATTAATTTCTCTCGAAATGTGTCTATATTCAATGTAATCAAACATTCGTTCGAGACGACGAACTTGCAAGTGTAGGCGTAGTAGGATAGGACTACGGATGGCGTAGATGCGGTTGAGTTGATGAACCACCAGTTGGGAGTCTAAGTAAATAATGATGTGAGAAATACCTAGAGAGGAAGCTTGGGTCAGTAGTCCAACGACAGCATGATATTTTGCCATATTGTTGGTTGCTGGTCCTAAACAAATGCCTCCTGAACTCACCACCTAGTCAAATTGGTAAATAACCCAAGCTGCTGAAGCGATGTTATGGGTATGTCGGCTAGCGCCATCCGTGAACCCAAAAAAGATAGGAAAGGAAGACGTCATCTGTGCATGAAAACACAGGCATAGTCATGAGTGGCAACGATAAAGACTCGAGCATGTGAAAGAAAATAAACACACCAAAACTAAATACAATAATGTACAAAGTACAAATGCTAGGTGATCTAGGCATAGTACTTCTTAAGGTAAAGCCCGTTTCGGGGCTCTCCTAGGGAGATTCCGTCGTGATCAACTAATTCGTAGGCACCTTTATGTAGGACACGCTTCACGATGTAGGGACCGTGCCACATGGGTTCTAACTTTCCTGTCCCCAATTTATCGTGAGCTTGGTCGTAAACAAGGACTAAGTCTCCTTCCGCGAAAGTCTGAGGGTGGACGGATTTGTCATATTGACTTTTAATTCATTTTTGATGTGCTTCATTGGCGAGAGCAGCATCACGACGCATTTCGTCTAGTTTGGACAGGTACAGAAATCATTCTTCTTCAACGGAAGTGTGGGGCAGGAGTTCTACTTTCAGTTTGAGTGATGGAATCCCACACTCGATCGGTAGGACGGCTTCAATGCCATATACCAACTGGAAGGGAGTGAATCTAGTTGAAGTTTTCATAGAGGTGAGATAGGCCCAAAGAGTAGAGAACAGTTGTAGATGCCATGATGTTTTTTTTTCCCCTACCATGCATTGGATCATGGTTTTTAGGACTTTGTTGATAGCTTCAACTTGTCCATTCGCTTGAGGGTAGTAAGGGGACAAGTTTTCATGGCAAAAACCCAATTTGACATGTAACTCGCTCATCATCTGGTTTTTGAAGTGTGCACCGTGGTCAGTGACAATGGCACGTGGTACACCAAAACGAGTTATGATGTGGTTGAAGAGGAATAGAGCTGCAGTACGGCCATCATTCAGGAAGGTAGGCATAGCCTCAGCCCATTTGGTGAAGTAATCGACGGCGACGATGATGTAACCGTGCACCCCGGCTGAGGTAGGCTTACACTGCATGAAATCAATGCCCCATTTTGCAAAGGGGTCGATGGCGATAATTGGGTGCAGCATCATAGGGTGGGTGCGTGCCTTCTTGTTAAATATTTGGTAGGGTGGGCATTTCTTGACAGCCTCGATACAATCTTTGAAAATCAAGGGCCAAAAATAGCTGGCACGTAGAATTTTTTGGGTTGTGGCCATACCGGAAAGGTGGCCGCCACAGGCGCCAAGGTGAAAATAATTCAAAATGCATTCAGCCTCTTCGTGAGTCAAACATCACCGAAGGATGGTGTCGATGCCACGACAATATAAAGTGTCACCGAGGATGAGATAACAGCGAGAGTGGTGACGAATGCGTCGTCTCTCTTCACGAGAGATGTTGGGCTAAAAACGTTGTGTTTGAAGGTAGAGGAGAATGTCTCCGTACCAAGGATCAGAGGTGTTGATGAGGAAGAGAGATTCATTGGGTAGAGAATTTCTAGGTTCGATGTTTTCATCGGCACGAGGGAAAGCACAGATGAGCTCGTAAACTCAAGATCGAATTCTTGAAGAATAACAATCCATTTCGAATATTTTCCCCCAAGTACTTGACGTGTCAGGACGTGGTACATGGGGTTGGAGTCTGCGATTACCGTGGTGGTGCGTAATAATATGTAATGGCGGAACCTTTGGACAGCGATGACAACTGCCAAAGCCAATTTCTCAACATGCGAATATTTGAGTTCGGTGCAGATAAACTCTTGCTCAGATAGTAAATCACATGTTCTTCGTCGTTGGAGTCTTCTTGGACTAACACCATTGCAATGGTGGAAGTAGAAGCGGCCAAGTAAAGGATATAATCCTTTGTATAGTCAGGTGGATGTAACAAAGGTGCATGGGTCAAAGCGTGCTTGAGAGCATCGAATGACCGTTGAGCTACATCGTCCCAGATGAAAGGGACATTCTTTTGCAGTAACCGCATAAATCCTTTAGTGATCTCGGCATAATTGCATATGAAACGACGAAGAAATTTTGCTTTGCCTTGCAAACTTTGGAGTTGGGTTAAATTGGTGGGTGGAGGTAAGGCTAAGATGGCCTTGATCTTTAAGGGGTCTACCCTAATCCCATCTTTGGAGACAATGAAACTGAGGAGTTGACCGGATTCGACAGCGAAAAGGCATTTGTGTGGGTTCAGGCGAATACGGTAGAACCTACATCACAGAAAAATCGCGCGTAAGTGATCAATGTGATCGGATCGATTTAACGAATGTGCGGGTAAATCGTTGAGATACGGTTCTGCGATATGTTTGATGTCATGAAAAGTGTACGACATGGCTCGCTGGAAAGTGGCTCCAGCATTTTTAAGGCCAAAAGGTAGCTTTCGGTAGGCGAAGGTTCCCCAAGGGTAGATGAAGGTTGTCTTGTGTTGATCTGTAGGCAAGATTTCAATCTGGTTATATCTAGAAAAGCCATCCATGAAAGAGAAGATTACGCTTCCCGCGCAGTTGTCGATGATTTGGTCGATGAAGGGCGTGGGGTAGTTTTGCTTAGGAAAAGCTTTGTTGAGATCTCTGTAGTCAACACAAACACGGATGGTCCCTTGTTTCTTAGCAACCGGGACGAGGTTGGAGACCCATTCGGTTAAAGGGACGGGATAGATAAAGCCATATTTTAGAAGTTTTTCAACTTCTGCCTTTATTGCTGCAACTTTCTTGGGATGAACTAGGCGAAGCTTTTGCCGAACCGGTTTCGCGTCAGGGTAAGTTTTGATTTCGTGTACGATGATCAAAGGATCAATCCCTGGCATTTCCGTGTAACTCCATGCGAAGACATCGCAGAATTCCTTGAATAAAGCAGTGTAAGAGACCACTTCGTCGGGTGTGCAATTAGCACCAAGGTTGATGTTTTCCATGACACCTTCTTTGATTGAAATGTCAATCGTGGCCGTAGTGGAGATGTTACCCATGTTCCCCTCAAAGAGAGTATCCGTCGTGAGGATAGGAGATTGCAGAGCTTTAGTAACATCAGGGGGGAAGATAGATCGTATGTTTTGGATTTCTTCCAAAGGTG
This sequence comes from Picea engelmannii, assembly GCA_009831015.1. Classification (NCBI taxonomy): domain Eukaryota; kingdom Viridiplantae; phylum Streptophyta; class Pinopsida; order Pinales; family Pinaceae; genus Picea; species Picea engelmannii. The sequence continues at coordinate 1,076,932 of ML778010.1, forward strand.
GAAGAAAAGAGGATCGATGGTGGTTTTCATCCCATGGAAAATTGTCGATGCTAAGCATTTCCATGATTGATTCGTCTGAAGGAAAAATATGGGAAATGTAATCGACGGCAGATGATAGGAATCTAACCAAGATGGCACCGAATAAGTATCAGGCGCCAAAGAATGTGAATTGTTCGACGAGGGAGAGGTGGATTGAATAGCTACGTATGCGGCCTCGGCTGGGCTCAGTGGCATTGTGTCACCGAGCACATCGAATTCCAAAGGACTAGGCACAATCCAGGGGTTAGATGATTCCAAGGATTGATAAGGCAAAGTCGAGATCATATTGACAACGGAAATATGATGTGCAATAGGTGGAAGTGGTGTAGGGAAGGTACCCATGAGGCTAGAATCTTTCAATAAGCCAACACCAATGCTTTCATACGTAACCGGGTGGTCTCCCAGAAAAAGAATGTTGTTGGTAGCAGGGATGCGAGCATCGAGTGTGCAGAAATCAAGTTGATCGATGGTAACAATTTTTCCTTGATGGGGGAATTGTACACATCAAAACACCGACGAGGCGATGGCAGTCATCGCGTAGAACCAACTTCTTCCAAGTAGTAGGTTGTAATCGAGGGGGGCATCGACCACCTCGATGTCAACAATGACAGTTTTGCTGCCCAATTGAACGGCTAAGGATTGCAATAATCCGTGAGGATGAAAACATCGTCCATCAAAGGTGCGTAACATGGTAGCGGATTTGTTAAGGGTAGGTGATTTCAAGCCTTTCCAACAAGCTAGGGACATGACACAAGTGGAGGCTCCCTCATCCAGGATAGTCCGGTGGATTTGTTGATTGTGAACAACCACATCGATTTGGAATGCTAGCTGGTGGGAGAGTCACGGTTGATGATCATCCAGGTTAAACGTGAGGTAGTTTGATGACTCAGGATCGAAAGCGCCAATAGCGGCTAAGAGTGTTCTACGTTGGCTGGGACAATGTTGTAGAACTTCCAAGGTGGACATGGCACACGGGGCTTGGGCCAAATCTTCTACGATATTGTAGTTTTGGGTAGCCTGTGAATTAGGATTGAATGTAGATTTTCGGATGGTGTCCTTAGGAGGGCGTAGGATAGAGTCAAAGGATGGTTTCTCAATCTGGAGTGGCCCGGATGGAGGGCTAACAGATGGAGGATTGGCGGAGGATGGTAACGGTTCTGACGCAGAACCGTTAGCGAGTTGTTAGATTAACTCCGTTAAACATGTAAATGTGGGCACTTATCGAGGCCTCATCATGGGGTTGGTTGGAACTGCCCCCCAGCGTGGGGATTTGTGCAACCAAAGATTGTTGCTGCGGAAAAGGCTAAGTGAGCACAGCAGGTTGTGAATTTCCTTTGAAAAGTTTGGCCACTTCATAGCGATGTGGGCAGTCTCGAGTGTAGTGATCGTCACCACAAATGAGACATGGGAATTTTGGTTTTTGTTGTGGTTGTTTTCCGGCAGCAGGGGTTTGTGGTTGGGTCTTGGGTTGTTCATTGTTCTTGTTCTTCTTTGGTTTGTTTCTCGCTTTCTTCTTGCCCCCAAGATGTTGTGAAGGGGTTGACTGGACCTCATTCACATCAGAGACCTGAGTTTGAGGTGGGGTAGAAGAGGGTGCAGTCGGACTGGGGGTGGCCGTGGAAGCAGGCCGCTGGATTGTTCCAGTAGACTAGGTAGTAGACTGAGTTTTGACGGAGCCAATAACTCCATCCGCATGCGAAGCAGTCGATGGTTTGGATGGGTCATTAGTGGCATGGGTAGCGTTCGGTATCAATTCATATAAAGTACCGGATTGTGAATAGACTAAGTCTAAGTACTGAGCTCGAGCGATGGCTTCTTCCTCCGTGACTACGCCACCCATGGAAACATCACAAGCAATCTGGGGTAATAGTGATTTTGTGAACCATTCCTCTAACAATTGGTCAGGAATGACCGCTTTGATTAGCCTTCGTCGTCGTCTCCATTCATGGATATGATCGGAGATATGTACGGAAGTTTTCTGACGAAGAGAGGTTAATAGTTTAGTACCCGTCTCGTATCGAATGGGTAGTTGGAAATGTGTGAGGAAGGACATGGCAAGGGAGTTGAAATCGTGAAAAGATGCGCGTGGTAATTCGATATACCATTTCACTGCGGAACCCGTAAGTGTTCATTGGAAAAGACGCAAATGAATCGAATCGTCCATGAGGGAGTTGGATGAACACCACAAATGGAAAGTCATCACGTGGTTGTTTGGGTCTTCTCCGGGCTTTCCGTCGAATTTTGGGATATCAGAAGGAAGTTTAGCTGGGATAGTTGGCCAAACCGGAGAATGATAAATGGGATCATTCGTTAACCGAGACAAGTCTGGGAGGTCCAGAGTGGCTAGAAAAGGTAGTTGTCGGTTAACCTGTGGGTAATGCTGGTGTGGCAAAGGGACACGAGTGGGGCCCAATATTGGGTTATGTGGATAATTATAACTCGTGGGCCCTCTCATGTGAGGTTGGTTTTGACCAAGGTACATAGGATTTCAGATGTTTTGAGAAGTGTTGGTGAGCGAAGGATAACCGGATGGGTTTTGTGGATTATAAGGTGGGTTTGGAATTTGTCCATAAGGGGGTTGTTGCGGAGTCTACACATTTTGTCCTATGGAGGCATGTGGATTTCCTTGAAAGGGACGCTCCACGGATTAGGTGCGGTGGACACATTTTGTCCTTGTGGTTGGTGGTGTACTCCGGATTGAGGCTGCCCCCCAACATGAGGGTGCCCCCCGAATGGAATTTGTCCTCCAATGGGAGGATGCCCCCTAGCATTAGGGTTCCCTCCGAATGGAATTTGTCCTCCGGAGGGAGGATGCCCCCCAGTTTGAGGTAGAGTTCCCGGGATCTGAAAGCCAGATGTTAATGACGGACCGGTGCCACCGATCGGGTTAGGACCACCAAGACCAGTCCCTCCGGGTTGTTGGATAGGTATGGAACTTCCCGGTACAATTTGGGTAGTGGTTTGGGCAGTGGTGGTAGCGGAAGCATTCAATGCCCTAAATCCAAAAGGGAGTGTGGGTCTTGGTGTTATAAGTGTGCCAATCGGAGCTTGATTAACTACCACATTACCAGCAGGGATGGTCGAAATGTGCGGAGCCATTGTCGAATGGGCTGTCTGGAGGGGAATTGTAGACCTTGGGCCAACAGACGATATGCTCGGACCAACGGTTGGTGTGGCTATAAAAGTGGTAGTACCGGTGAAATGATTTGGGGGTATATTATAGGAAAAGGATGCATCGGCACCTTCTCCTGTTCCATAAAGATCTCGCACCAAGCGTGGTGGACTCCGAACAATGTCCGCAGTCCAAAAGGGGTCACTGGCTAAAGGGTTCTGAGAAGATCCAGCCGGAATGTCAGAAGGATGGATGACCACAAATTCTCCAATGGAATTTAGATGGAGGATCTGTCGTTCATATCCCTCTGGAATACGATAAGCTTCTGGAGATTCTGAGACAATTCGAAAATTCTCCAGAGGGATGGGAACTTCTTCCTGGGAAGTTGTAGCATTATGAACCTCGCTCTGTTGAGGAGATTCCTCTGTAGAATGAGGGGGTAAAGGGGTGTTTCCTTCCATATTCTTTGGAGGAAGTCCCTGTAGCCTCCGCGAGCGGTGTGGAGGGTCGATGTTGGCGGAGAAGAGTCAGCGAAAGAAATCTATGGCCAACTAACGAAAAGAAACAGCACACGCTAAAAAATCTAAGAATCACAACCAAGCAAACAAGACCTTCTTTTGATGACCGTACTAGTTGGTGATGAAATCCAACATCACGTGATCAAGTCCAGAAGGGGCGGGGATAGGGTGGAATAGTTACAATGGCGACCTGCTTAACGGACTTATGCCTTGGTGCAAGCTTCCACACAGTAATTGTGGATTTACCCTCCAAGGAGCCCGAGTGAGTTTGACCAATGTCTGCTCCAGGTATAGTGAGACTTCCCGTCACTGTCACCTTCTGTAAGAACCTAAATATTATGGCCACTAAGGTTACCAATTCGCAGTCAGCCCCTGGGCAGGAATAGTCGACAGTTCGATCCAAACGTACGAGCAAGGTATCAAGCCCGAAACCAACTAAGAGGCTTCCACGCAGTAATTGTGGATTTACCTCAAAGTGATCCCCATAATACGATCTGACCACCACAATCAGTTAAACCATGGAGGGTTAGTCCCCGTAGCTTACCCGAATGCAACCTCGTGCATAACCCCTGTGTGAGAGGGGGATCCCAGGCAGACTTATACGATAACTGGATTTACTCTCCCTAACTCAGGATGCTACTGTTTGTTTTAGAAACTTTGGAGAGTTATGCTCATAGCCCTAATCCAAAGTACTAAGCCTAGTCTATTGTTGGTGGAGGATCCTAGAAAAGAAAAAGTCCTAGATAACTTTTAATTAGCGTTGATTTTAGTGGTTGTTCTTTACGCAAAAGGGGTGCATGGAAGTGAAACAAATGGAATTATGACTCAAACCCAAAGAGTGCATAAAATATGATAAGCATTCATTTCCTTTCGATGAACATCTATCTAAGGGAGAGAGGAAGTTCTTTTCACTAACAAGCACAAATACAGAGTGTCCTCAAATGGTTCTTTTCTCAATCAAATCCTGATGTAATGCAAAAACTTTTAAGATACCTTCTCATATGCACAATCAATCATGCAGATGCTTTTTCCTTTTATTGTTTGCGTATGAGTGATGATCAATACAACACAATGCTCATTTTGCTAATTATCTTCTTGGTATGGATGAAAACCAAACTAGCACAAGCAAAAATCACACAAACAATACACCCTTTCGTAGCAATCCAAACGAAAAAGAGAATGAAAAGAAAAAATCAAAGAGAAAAACAAACTTCACACCCAAAAGCAAAAGGTTGAAGAACAATGACCTTGACTGAAAACAAGATAAAGAGGTCTGTAGGCCTTTGATGACCCTCACCAGGGTTTTTACTCAACTGAAGAGAAGAGAAAAGCAATGCATGGGTTTCAAGCTTCACTCAACAGGAAAAACTCAATGAAAATGGTGAAGAAAGCTACAAGATCCAATTAACAAGGTGTTTATTCTTCAAAAAGACAGATATCAAGGCTGAAAAGGTAGAAAAATTGACTCACTAGATCACTCAGCAGAAGACACACAGAGGAAAACCCTAAACAAGGCAATTCTGGAGGGTTTTTTGACCAAAAAGAGGCTAGCGCTCTGTTTCCACAGGCAAGGAGCATTATAGCGCTCTGTGCAAAGGTATGGGGAGAATTGGCACTCTGTGAACACTAGGACAGGGGCGCCAGGGTCTAAAAACCCCAGAAATGTCAAAAAATTCCAAAAATTGGGATTCAAGCTTGACAAGTATGTTGAATGTGATAAGGTAAGGAGCCAATCAGCTCATGAAACTAATCAAAGAGGAGTGAACCAGGTCCGAAACAATCAAGGGATAGAACAAGGTCAATGAGGAGAAAAATCCAAACAAGAGGTTTCGATTTGAGGCTATCTCCCCAGCGGAGTCGCCAGTTTCTGTTGTAGGAAAATCTCCTTGCGCACAGGTAGATCACCTCTAGAGCTTGACCTTAACCCTAGATAGAAAAGTGTTTATCATGGACACTGACTTCCTTTCAAATCTATCTAATCTAACACATGAGAAGGAAGGATGACAGAAGTACCTTTTTATCGACGTTTGTCCCTGCACGCTCCGAGTTGCGCTCCGATCCTTTGCTCCTCGCTGGATCCTGTGGACAAAACAAGATACAACCGCTTCCTACTCTATTGATGTTAGCTTGAAAATAGATCTATCAACTAGTGATAACTTCATGTGACATTAGACACAAACTAGAAAGAAACAGGCCAAACGTGTCATATTGATGAGAATAACGACAGCAATGCTTACAATCGTAAATGCGAATGCGACAGCTTCGTCAAGTCCCCTTCGTCTAACCCTTGCCTGAAATCTCCACAACCTGGACAACAGAAGCTTCATTGATCACTCTCCTTTAGCTGACTGTGAGTTTCCTCCAAGATCATAAGTTTCATAACTTCAATTCTTCCCCTTTCCACCATCATGGAGCCTGTTTATATAGGTTAAGAGGAGCTTAACCTCTTGAGTTATCTTTAGAAAAAGTTGGGAACCTTCTCCTTAGATCAAGGATCTCTTGATGAAACCAAGAATTCGAGCATAATTGCCTCCTAATCTCGAAAGATCCTCCCCTTATTCTCCTCAACAGGCCAACTACTGCCTCAGATTAGGCAGCGCTCCCTCAGAAGGGGCATCAAAGCGCTGTAGCGCCCCTTGGTAAGCCTTGGGGAAGTGCCAGTGCTCTCAAGATGAGCAGCGCTCCTTCAAAAGGGCCTGGGGAGCGTTATAACGCTCCCTGGAGCATGATAGGGGAGCGCCAGTGCTTCTGGAGCTGAAGTATGGGAGCGCTGCCCCTCAAAACCTTTGTTTCAGGGTTCCTTTCAGGTGTCAAGATTTGTTTGACTTCAGTAGACCAGTTCTCCTCCTTCAAATCAGTCATATGAGATGTTATAAGTGCCTCCTTAGTGTTGTTGACATGGCAGTATGTCTGAACATCATTTGCGACACTAGTGACCAACTTGTGACACTTGCGAAAGTTGTAAGGAATATGCGACACTTACGATAACTGAGAGGGACAATGCAACACTTATCCAGCTGAGCAATTTTGACGTGTAACACAGGGTATCAAGCCTGAAACCTATCAAGGGTATTGAAATCAAGTGTTCTAGAAGATGACTGAGGACCTCAAATATATTCGAGACCCACAAAGCTCCATGGCAAATGCGATCAACCGAATCCCAAGACAAGTTCTCTATATGTGTTCCCTACTAGGCTTGGTCCGGCTTTGGAGGGGTTATCTCAGCTACCTTTCTGCACGTGACCTCGTGTTTATCCCCTATGTTAGAGGAGGGTCCCGGATAATTTCCACATTACTGGACTTATACACTCCTAGCACATACTTGTATGTTTGTTTTATAGCCTTGAAGAGTTTCCTCTCCAACCTAAATCAAGGCTCTAGCCTATTCTAGTAGATGGACCCTACAAACATAAAGTCTAGTAAATTTTAATTAGCGTTCTTTTTACTGGCTTGATTTACTCAAAAGGGTACAGTAGTGAAACTGATGGTGTTAAGATTCTTGTTAAAAATGATGAAACTTATATGAACACTGGAAAAGAATGATTATATTTCTTTTTTTTTCTTTTGAAATGCTTTTAAAATTAGAAGAAAACACAATGCTATGCTAATTTCTTTTTCTTTTTCAAATAACAATGCAAAGAAAATGCCAGGAAAAAAAGAGATCTAACAAACTAAGTTTTTTTTTTATATTTTCTTCCAATCATAGCAAAAATAACAAAATATTCTAAAAGAAAATGATAAATGCACTATTCATGGCCCCCCTCGGCCATGAGGGGGGATTTTTTTTTTAATGTAACTCATTTTTATTAAAATTTCAAGCTAAACATAAGTTAAAAAATCTAGGAAACACAAAAAATCTTTTAAATGAAAAAGCAAGCTATGTTGGAATACAACCTAGGCTAAAACTGCTTATGACAGAGACCGGAAAGAAACAAGAAAAACCTGGGAAGTTAAAACTTGATTCGGAAGAGGATGATTGCCTCCTCAAAATTTTCTAGACAGACATGTGACTATCACTTCAACAACCAGCGTATGCACGCACGCTGCCCAAAGATAGGACGTGTATGCACATGTTCAAGCCCACTACAGGCCGTGTTTGCCTCTGTTTTTCCTCAAAAAAGGAGGACAAGCAGCTAAGCTTAGGTAGGGAGTACTGGTATTGAAAACCAGAACCCCTTAAAAGTGAAAAAACTTACTTTGACAAAGAAGAGGCAAGAAAACTTTAGCAAAACAAAGCTAATCCTGAGGTTTTTACCTGACTATGGATTGTTCAATCAGAGACCTAGAAGGACCCAGAATATCCCTGAGAAGGATCACTTCTGCAGAGGAGAGGATGACCGCCTCTTCCTAAGAAGGATTTCTTGGGTTCTCAGACATGCAGCTAGCACTTCATCAGTAGGCGTACAAACATGAGCTGACTAAAGTTAGGGCATGTGCATATGCGGTCTGACTAAAGGTAGGGCACATTCATACATGGGTTGTCCCACTACAGGGCGCATATGCCTTTTAAGACTCTCAAAAATAGAAAAGAAATAGTCTGGTAAGCAGAGAAAGGAAGACTGGTATTGAGAACCAGAACCCCTGAACACTAAGATTTCTTGCAGAAACTCAAAAAAGGTAGTAAAACCAATTTCAAGATACCCAATAAAAAATCCCCAAAGAACCCTAGAGAGTCCCCATTATGGTCACCAATTATGTTGTGGGTGGGAAATCCCTCCTACGGACTAGCACTAAGGGTTTTATCATGCATGAAGAAATGACCTAATCTTACTTTTTACCATCATCCCATGCCTAAACCCCATTACTCATATGTAAATACAAGGCTCAAGAGATTAAGTTAATGTACCTTATTTTTCATGTTTTGATGTCAATCCCTTTTCACGCTTGGTCGTTCTTTGACTGCAACTCTCCTCCCAATGCTGACCTTCATTCACTAAAGACAAACAAAGAACTCCACATCCATTTGATCTATGAACTAATAGGTTAGAGATTTAATCAATCATACAATCAATATTCTAATAATGACAATCTCATATGGCGAGACGGGAAAATCAATTCTTTTATTAACTTCACAATGATACCTTACAATGATAAAGTTGGCCACTGTTCCTCGATCCTGGTCCTGGGCTCTTCTTCCACTATCTTCCAACTGCTTTTCTCTCTACTTCTCTTTGCACAAGGATGGCTAAAGGTTGGGACAAAAGGAATGCTCAATCGGGTATAGTTTCTTTACTATGATTTTCCTTTCTCCAAATGGGACCCCTACCCCTTCTTTTATAGGTTAGAAGGAGCTAGGTATTTGGTCGAATAACCAGCCATGCATGACCAAAAGCTTTAGTTAACTTACCCAAAGTTGTGTGTTCCATCAACAACTTTCCTTTTTCCGTGCTTTTGTAGGTACATGTGAGCTATCTTGGGTCAGCTAGTGTGTACACACTTGCAGTAATGGATCAGGGCACGTGGGCCTTTATAAAAGGGGTTTTTAAGAAGCGTTGTTCAGTAGTGTTTTGGAAAAGAAGGAATTCGAGATGGCCTGATGTCAGGTAAGCATGTTTGGTGCAAATTAGGATTATAACAAGCACCTATTAATAATCTATAGTCATTTCATTCCGCTCATAAAATCTGGATCTGTGGTATCAGAGCGGTTTGCTCCTTGTCATCTTAATGCATGTCCCCAACGAGGTCAGAGTACAAGGAGCTGGGTCTCGAGATTTTTTCTCTTGAGTACAAAATCTCTCACACGCCTAAGAGACCTCGCATGGCATGATAAAAGAAATAGGACAAGACAGGTGATCCTTTCAAACTGTTGATTAAGGAAGCCCTCACGCAACAGAGGAATGAGATGATGGATAGTTTCGTGAAAATCCTTCGACGAATACCAACAAGAGATGCACCTTCTTCGAGTGGAGGTGTCACACCCTTCAAGGTACAAATAAACTTCGATATTCCTATATTTGAAGGTCATATAGATGCATATGTTGTAGACAAGTGGTTGAACCTAATAGAAGGGTATTTTTTTGTCCATAACTTTTTGAATAGAGAAAATATTACTTTTGCGCTCCTCAAAGCCATTCCCCATGTAAAAGATTGGTGGGAAACTTTCTATGAGAAAAAGAAAACATAGGAACCCTCATTATTTATAGTAATGTCCACCTGGGAATCCTTTAGGGATGATATTAAGGAACAATACTACCATGTTGGAAGTTATGATGACTTGTATACCAAATGGACCACACTGCGGAAAGAAAGAGACCAAGCAGTGCCATATTTCACAAATATCTTCCATACGTTGTGCACTAAATTGGGTATCAAAGATTTAGAGTGACATATGGTGCTCAAGTATCATGGTTCTATACATAGATACATCCATATTGAAATGGAATTTATGGACATCTCATCCTTGGGCGCAGGCTACCGATATGTCTTCAAAATCAAGTAGAAGCTCAAACAAAAGATGTGACAATTTGGACCTAGGAACCCCTCACAACAGAAGACAGGAAAGGGTGGTCCCAACCCACAGAACAAAGAACAGAGAAAATATGGATATCAGGACAACCATTCCAAGCCACAAGAAAAGAAGGACACTGAAAAGACAAAGAAAGATAATGGGAAATGGTGAAACTTCCATAAGAGCCATTGGCATAACACTGATGACTACCCCTCAAAGTAGTCAATGGTGGCCGAACTGAAAGCCTCTGAATCAAATGTGGTTTCTGACTCTAAGCCAGAATCAAAAAGGGGAAGATGGATCATTGACTCAGAATCCAGTTCCACTATTGCTACCACCAAGATCCAGCCTAGTGAACCAGACAATCCAGAAGGGGAGCACATATTCCATTCTCAGATGTGGGTAAAAGGCACCTCGTTGCAATTTATCATTGATAGTGGTAGCCAGAAGAACCTCATCTCAAAAAAGGTCATAAAGAAGTTGTCCCTGCCGACAATGCCGCACCCACAACCCTACACCATTCGATGGCTCCACCAAGGAAGCGATCTCCGCTTCAGCCAATAGTGCCAACTGTCATACAACATCAAGCCCTTCAAAGACGATGTATTGTGTGATGTTGCTCCTCTCAAATTTTGTGATGTTCATTTGGGACAACCTTATTTATGGAAACGTCATGTTATATATGAGTCTAGGCCTCGTAGTTTTATTATTACCTTGAACAGGAAATTGTATAGGAAACCCAAGGCAGTCCCACCTAGTGTTATTTCCTTGATCTCTGCTAAGAAATGCAGGAAGTTTGTCTTCTTCATGATTTGCTCTCAGAATAAGTGAAAGATAACAGCCACATCTGGGGTCTCTGTTGGAACAGGGGCAAACCGAGGGTTCAATGCTACAACATCTCACCAACAAAGTCCTAACTACTAGCCCTTTCAACAACACTTGCGAAGAAGATGAAGTCTCACCCGAGGTAGAGGCACGGGTGGTTGTAAGACTCAGGTGTTTGAAACCTTATATAGGACACAGATCTGTGATTCTAACACTTAATAAAGCACTCAGCACCATCAATTCCTCAATATGCAAGCAATATCCACTTCGCTAATAGAACATAGCTTCACAGTACTGACACTAATTTACTGTATTCAAGCACTTAGCATAGGAAAATATATCAAATTGAGTAGATCAGGCACTAAATATAACCATATAGATTAGATCTAACATTCTCACATCTAATAATCACAAAGCATAAGTAGATTTATCTAAATACATCCAAGCACTTAGAAAATAACATGTAAATCACATAAGACAAAGCACAAAGCATCATAACACAAGATTTATGTGGTTCACCCCCACCCTGGGGCTATGTCCACCAACTCTTCTTCTTTATAGTCTTTAGTCAATCGATTACAAGAATAGAGCCTCAAAACCCTTACTCCACATAGGACAGAAGATCTGCGTAGCTCGCTAGATCCTTCTTCCTTGCATTACAACACAAAGCCTTCTACAGTCTCGCAAAAGGACTTGAACTTAGCTCTGCAAGTCTTACACAGAATGCACAAAGCTCTTACAATCCACACTAGCACTTAGCCTCTAGCACTTAGCTTATTGGCCTACTAGTTCTCTTTCTACATTGCCTAGCCTTCTATTTATACTTTACAAAATCGGCCTAAACATGGGTAAAATCCATGGGATGACATCCCAATCCTGTTATATTATCCCCAAAACCCCAAAAAGGAACCAAAAGTGGGCCGAGATCCCTTGATATCTGCTTCTTCTTGCAGTCCTCCTTCGACAGGCTATCAAAGTCCCAACATAGGACAATATGACCAAGAATCTCCCAAAATTTGGTCAAGGGCCAACAGGCCCCCAACACTCACCTGTGACTCGTCCCCAATCACTCTGGTCTGATCAGTTCTACTTCGAAGGCCTCAAACTTGGCTCGAGCTGCTTCAACCTATTGTTGTGTGACGACCTCTTGCTCGATGAACTCTTGGATCACTATTTCATTTACTGGACCTTCTAGATGTTGTTTTGTTGCGTTAATGACCTATTCTAGATCTTCTCCTCATCTTTCAACCTCTGTAAACAACTGACATGCCTTATCTTTCACAGGTTGGAGCCATTGATTAACTTCCATAACTTTTCTCTGGATCGTATGGATCTATTGTTGGGTTGTGTGTTTCTCATGAGACCTCTTCATTCTGTCTACAGCTAACAGATCTTTCAACTGCGCTTGTAGTGTGTTTGCATGTTGCTTTGCTTCCTAGATCTACAACTCCAGTGCCTATAACTCTGGGTTCTCGATGAAGTTTTCATATGTTTGGGTACTGTGGTTACTCAGTTTCTTTCACTCCAAGGCAAGAGCTTTTAGTCTATCAACTGCACTATGGGCAGTTTCTTCCCTTTGGTCTCTTACATATTGAGGGGTCTCGAGAACAGTATGGAGTTCCAAGTATGCTATTCATTGTTGTAATTTCTAAATTAGGTCTTCAAGTTGTTCCACCTATTGTGGAACTCCCTCTTCATCCTTTACTTTGACGACTGTCACATAGGGAAGTGCTCTGGTGACCTCTTCCTTTACTTCGAGTTGCTCTGTGAGCAACTATTCCTTTTCTTTATGAAACTGAGCTTTTTCCTCATCAAAATTTACCTGGAGGGTGAGATTCTCTCTTTCTGCAGTACCGCGCCAGTCTAGAATGTCTTCATGTGCTTGTGCTAAAGCCTGGGTGGCTTGTTCTCTCTCCTCTTGTGCTCGTCGAAGGTGAGATTTGACTGTATCAGCAATTCGGTGGAGTTGAGCTGGCTCATCTCCCAATTTTGGTGTTCCCAATGGTGGAGGCACATTGGAAACTATGTGGCTAGACTGTAGTTCATGCTGCATCCCTTGGAGTTCAACCTTGATTCGACTGTATATCTCTTCCTGCTAAGCTTCTTACTTTTCTTCTATCTCCAACAAAGAATCGTTCAGTGCTGCGATGATGAAGTCAAATTCATCTGAGGTGAGGGTGGTCTACATTTTATTCATATATTCTTTTGATTTCTTCATAGAAGAAAGTTATGGAGGGGAAACCTTCCTTTTCTTTGAGGGGTCCTCCTCATCTCTAGGTGGTGTAACCTTGACTTTCTTTTGTTCAAATTCTACGCCATCTATCTCTCCACCATATCCCCCTTTCTCTGCTGAGATGGAAGCGACATTCATGGATGCACTGTCTAAATCAAGGACTTCTTCGGTCTTCTTTATCTTTCTAGGTCTAGTTGTATCATGCGTTGCTTCTGGACTATCTAAGTTAGACATCTCCGTAGGGTCTGCTGGAATGAGGAGGTCTGACGACCAGTCCTTGGTGATCTCCTTCAAGTCCTCCTCTGTTAGCTTATAGTAAGACTGCAGTTGTTCCTTGTGTTCATCATCTCATGCTGTGATATAGATGAAATGGTGATCCACACTGAAATTCATTAAAGGTATGAAATGGTGGAGAGTGTTTGGGGTTATACGCAACTCAGAATGGATGGTTGTCTTCAACTGGTTGTAATATGTGTGGAACACAACATTCAATTTCCATTGCTTTTTCATGTCTCTATATTACCATAGCATACTGAACTTCGTGGCCAGAGGTTCAAAGGGATCGATGTCTAGGAAGGTCACACCCTTTGGTATCTCCCATGCGATGAAAGCGATCAGTATAAGAAGCCAGCTAAAGTGGAATTCATATCCCTCATCTTACACTTCCTTGCAGTCCAATTCCAACTAGTTCATGAGGTACTTCACCCAATTCATTTGTATTCCTTCTACACACTTCCCTATGAGGTCGACTACAAATCCAGTCACTTGGGTGGGTTGGTTCTTGTGAAATAACTTTCCTATGATCGATTGACAGGTAAGCTACATTGTGTCGCTCTGGATAGAGGCTAACTGATAACATCGTGTTCCCTTCTCAACATCTCCATAGGTGTCTTTAATCTTTTGTGCAAGAGTGCGATCCATGGATTTTCTAGGGTAGAAATCTTGTGGGTCAGGTCCTTGCATGCTTAGCCCTGTGATCTGATTGACCAACATTGGATCCACTGTGATACGGTGGTTTAACCATAAATATCCACCATGGTAGAAGGATAATAGAATTTTGACGCATGCGTTCACTTCTTGGTGCCTTCCGAAGTGAGGAATCTTCATGACATTGAGGAGTGTGGACTGTGTGAGGTTCATGGTCCATGACTGGGGAATGATATTCAAGTTCTTTCCTTTGGTCCTAGTCAGATAATTATGTGGGGTGAGCATGTTATATACCTTCATGTCGCTGAGGTTGAAGTCACTAAACTTGAACGTTGTGATCTTATCTTGGTCTATGTGCACTGGGCGTATCCCTTTTGGGAGGTACGCAGTGACCAAATTGTACTCAAACCCTCTGGGCACATTGTATCGATTGATTGCACTGCTCAGGGGTGGTATCTAGGTAGGTAAAATACTCATAATCATAATGGCATTCGCAAGATTGTCTATGTGCTTAGTTTGCTTTTCATCTGCTAGCCACGATGGTTCGGCTCGAGAAGTGGACAAAGATGCTTGCACGACTCTTGTAGATGAAGCCTGGATACCTTCAGACATCGACATGACTCTCTCAGTCATCAAGTAGAAGAGTACTTATGTTACTGATTCTTCAACTGCGGTGACCTCATCAAACATCCATGCCCAAGATTAATAATATCAGGTCAAGTTAGCTTAGATATTGCACTATAATAATCAGCAAGATCACAATGATCACTGTATACAATAGAAACTTAGTCTATGGGCTCAAAATTCTCAGTTAGCAAAAGTGTTCTCAGTGCATGGCGTGATGAGATAAATAGGTAGCTTGACAATGGTTTGCTTGCAATGGTTATGAGCCTCCATTAACTCTTGTTCAATTCGTTATGGAATGGTCTAACAGTCTAATGACAAACCTTTATTTCCTTTCTTCTCGTTCGAAGTGTCGATCGAATAGTTATAGCATCCCCAATGGCTATATTGCTTCATCATGGCGAAGTGCCATGTGTCACTTTTCTGATATCCCAGTGAAGCTCCAATTCAGCAAATTTTCTATCTGTGAAGTTCCCTCTAGAACCTTCTGCAACATAGCTCTCTTCTTACTTTTCTTTCTAGACTTCTTTCCTGTGTGCTTCGTCTCAGTAGTTCATTTTTCATTATGATTCTTATCTTCTGTGGTCTTAGTTACTTCACATTGTTGAGATTCTCTCCTAGGACTCAGGGGTAACACCTCTTCTTTATGCGAGATAGATACTTCAGTCTCCTCTGAGTCTTCTAATGTTCTTGCAGCTTCGACATCTCAGTTTCTAGTGTTAAATAGCTTTGATTTGTTCTCCTTTTCTTTGATCAAGTGTGCAATCCTTCTAGTCATGAAATATTTTAACTCATGTTTCTTCAGCTCCAAGACTTCTTCTTCTTTTTCTCGTCTGGCTTGATCTCTGTCAATCCAAGGTTTTTCTATTAACATCGTAAACACGGTGTGGTCTTCAACAAATTTAATAATCTAAAAATCTCCTTCCATCGAATTTCCATTGACAGTCATAGGTATTTGGGTGAGCCTTCCACACAGGTTTACCAGTTTTCCTCTTAATAACCTTATTCCTCCTAATTAGGGAGTCATAGTAGGCATCCCTATAGATTCCCAAGTTCTCTTGGTCATGACATTCACCTGTGTTTGATCATCTAGAACACAGTTAATGTCGAAGTTGTTGCACAACTGAGAGGGGATGGGGGGTGAATCAGTGGTTACCGTGCTTAAACAATTATGCTTCTTTTAAAATCTTTACAAGGAACTCAAAGATGATCACAATAATGCAGAGAAATAAACAAAGGAACATTCAGAATCAGTCACATATATGAGAAAGACAGAGACAGATAATTCTCGAGGAAATCTATACAGGGTAAAAAACTCTCTTTCTTTATATGATAAGTATTATCTACATTCTTTACATTATCATACATATGAGCACCAACTCATTGTGAGGCTACAACCTATGGTTTTGCAAGCTACAACTTGCTGAGAGCACCAACTCTCTATTTTCTCTAGCACCCACTAGAAGGAAGCACCACCCCCCTGGTTTCTCTAGCACCAACTAGAAGGAAGCACCAACTCCCTAGTTTCTCTAGCACCAACTAGAAGGAAGCACCAACTCCCTAGTTTCTCCAGCACCAACTCCCTGCGTTCAAGCACCCACTTGAACCTTTGAGGACACCAGTCCTCCCTAGCACCTCCCAACCACCCTGTTATATAAATTCCTTGTTACTAAAACTTATTACAGTGATATAAAGTTATTCAATGGCTTACCAGCCTTGTCGTTGTTCTGTTACACTACTCTGCTCTGTCTACATCAGTGTCTTCTGCACGCCCCTTGAACTTTTTGTTCTTCTGCCTTTTATACTCTTTGCACCATATCCCTTCAATGCAACCTTCCTCTACTGTGCATTTTTTCCCCTGCACTATGCTTCCTTGCTCACACTTGAATCCTTCCCCATGAGAACAACCCTCATCTCTTCTTTGTTCAACATTCTTATAGTCCCTGTGCTCCTTATGCATGCAATATTTTCCATGCCTCTGCATGCTCACACTGCGCCAAATCTCCTGAACATATCGAGTGCTTTTCCTGATCATCGCAACTCTTCAGCTTCTCTGGTGGTTCCCGCCACGCATTCAGCATCACTGGGTGTTTTGCTAAGATTCCTCAGCCTCTCTAGCAATTGAGACTCATCGTCTTCTCTGGCACAGTCGAGCTTATGCCTTCTGTTTCAGTTACAGACTTCAACGCTCATCCATCTGTCAATCCCCCTAAAAATCGTCTTGCTTCACTGGACGAATCTTAGAGACTCTTCATCTCCTCTGGAAATCACACAGAGGTCTCTTCAAATTCTCTGGCAGAGACCATCAATGGTTTCTAGCAGTTATACTACGACGTGCTACAGTAGCTCTCCAATCTTTTTCAAATTCACCTGCACTGTTGGATTGATTCCAAGGGATCTTGCATTCATTTTGGCATTTTGGCTTTCAGCAGTTCGACATTCATGTGACCATGTGTCTCGACATTCCCAATCGCAATCCCCAAAAGGAGCTTGGTTTCTCTAGCTCTTTCCTCCATCTCTGGCTAATGTGACCCAAGGCTGTGACCACAGCCTTATGCATAAGGAGCTTTCGTGATTTTTCATTTAGTGAATCTAGAGATGAGGCATCTTGACTCTCCAAGTCACGATCCCTAAAACCCTGAAATGGCGTGGGATCAACGGTCCCGATCAACACTTGATTTGACATCTCAGATCATTTCTCGATTTCACATTTCATGATTATGGAGATGAGGCATCTCAACTCTCCAAGTCATGATCCCCGAAACCCTTAAATGGCGTGGGATCAACGGTCCTGATCAACACTTGATCTAATGGCTTAGATCATTTTGCGATTTCGCATTTCATGATTTCGACATTCTTGATGTTCAGTGTTCTTGTCACCTCAAAGTTTTGATCCATGAAACTCCGAAATGGGTCAGATCAATGGTCCAGATCACATCTTGATCTGACGACTGCGATTAAGTCGCGATTTCGAATATCACGATTTCGGGATTCCTGTGGTCATTATTCTTTGACATCTCCAACTCTCGATCCTCGAAACTCTGAAATGGACTAGGATCAACGGTTCAGATTAAACCTTGATCTGAAAGCTCAGATTAAGTCACAATTCTGCATATCACAATTTCGAGAGGTTAGGGAACCCCGTTCCTTTGACTCTCCAGTCAATGAAATGAAGATCTTTCCCCACGTGTCCTCCCTGATGATGGACGGTCCTCCTTCTTTCGGGATTTTGTGAGCCTGCTACTCCTTGCTCTTTAAAGAACGTGCAGGTTCTCCTTGATCCAATGATGGTCAGATCCTGCACTTGGATTTAATGCTTGAGATCTATCCTCCTCTTCAGTGCACTCTTCTTGTCTACATTGAGTTCTGACAACCATCGAGAATTCTGAATTGTTGATCCAATGATCATGGTTGTTTCTCTTCCCCGATTATCACTGCATTGTTGATCATCATTGCTATACTGAAGCCATCATCATTGTTGTACTTTCCATCAATGACAAGCATACGCTGCCTATCAAACATACCAACAATCTCCCCCTTTGTCATTGATGGCAACTAAGGCACCCGAATTCTTTTCTCCCCCTTTGACATCAATGTCAAAGAAAAAAAAAGCATGCTCCCCCTGAGTTGTTGCAGTAATTTTAGGAGGCATTAGATATTCAAATAATACAAAAATCCCCCTAAGATGATGGACTCTTTTATGTGTGAGACTAAAAGACACCCATCTTCTGTCTGAGATATTCAAAACGTGTCTTGGCTAGGGGTTTAGTAAAGATGTCTGCAATTTGTTTTGTAGTAGGAATGTAATGGACCTGAATAGTATGATTGGTGACCTTCTCTCTCAGAAAATGATATTTTATGGGAATATGCTTGGTATTAGAGTGGAATACAGGATTTTTAGATACATTGATGGCACTAGTGTTATCACAATGAATTGGGATCGGTGCAGTGTATTTTACCTCTAAGTCTGCAAGTGTCTGAATCATCCATAATACCTGGGTGCAACAAGTAGCAGCAGCAATGTACTCTGCCTCTGTGGTTGATAAATAAATGGAACCTTGCTTTTTACTAAGCCATGCTACTAAGGAGTCACCCAGGAAGAATGCTCCTCCACTGGTGCGTTTTCTCTCATCAACACAGTTTGCCCAATCTGCATCTGAATAAACAGTCAACTGAAGATTTTGATTTCTGGGATACCACAGACCATAAGTCATTGTTTCTTTTAAATACCTGAATATCCTTTTGACATCTTGCAAATGACTCT
>ML778010.1:1100414-1125634 GCA_009831015.1 Picea engelmannii
CTCAGAATCCTCATTCTTGTATGCTTTAAATGATGCTTCTCTGGAGGTGGGTTTATCTTTAACTATTCTCATTTCATATGCAGTCAATGTTCCTAGAAGTTGGTCAAACTGCAAGGTTTTTATATCATTAAGTTCTTCTATAGAAGAGACCTTCAGGTTGAACCTATCTGGGAGAGATCTCAATATTTTATGAACTAAAGAAGATTTCCCAATTGTTTCACCAAGTGCCTTCATTGCATTTACCATTTCTTCTACTCTTAGAAGGTATTTTCCAACAGTTTCCTCTTCCTTCATCTTTAGTTGTTCAAACTGTATTATGTAGGTTTGAAGCTTTTCATCCTTTACCTTCTCATTACCCTCATAACTGCTAATGAGTTTGTCCCACATTTCTTTGGTTGTTACTAGGTGCATAACTTTTACGAATTTTGCTTCTGCAAGCCCACTCAAGATAGCATTCATAGCAATAGCGTTGAAGCTAAATTCTAGTTTGTCATCCTTATTAGCTAGCACAACTGGATTTACATAACCAGTATCTACCACATCCCAGACATCTGCACCTAAAGCCATTATGTAGGTTCTCATTCTAGCTTTCTAGAAGGCAAAGTTTGTTCCATTGAATAGAGGGGCCTTATTGGTTGAATTTCCTTCATGGCTTGACATGTTTAAGCTCTAGGATCTACCCTTATATAAAAGGGGTCGGATCTGATACCAATTGTTGCACAACTGAGAGGGGGGGGGGTGAATCAGTTGTTACCGTGCTTAAACAATTATGCTTCTTTTAAAATCTTTACAAGGCACTCAAAGATGATCACAATAATGCAGAGAAATAAACAAAGGCACATTCATAATCAGTCACATATATGAGAAACACAGAGACATATAATTCTTGAGGAAATCCATACAGGGTAAAAACCTCTTTTTCTTTATATGATAAGTATTATCTACATTCTTTACATTATCATACATATGAGCACCAACTCATTGTGAGGCTACAACCTCTGGTTTTGCAAGATACAACTTGCTGAGAGCACCAACTCTCTATTTTCTCTAGCACCCACTAGAAGGAAGCACCAACCCCATGGTTTCTCTAACTCCAACTAGAAGGAAGCACCAACTCCCTAGTTTCTCTAGAACCAACTAGAAGGAAGCACCAACTCCTTGTGTTCAAGCACCCACTTGAACCTTTGAGGACACCAATCCTCCCTAGCACCTCCCAACCACCCTGTTATATAAATTCCTTGTTACTAAAACTTATTACAGTGATATAAAGTTATTCAATGGATTACCAGCCTTGTCGTTGTTCTGTTACACTACTCTGCTCTGTCTGCATCAGTGTCTTCTGCACGCCCCTTTAACTTTCTGTTCTTCTGCCTTTTATACTCTCTGCACCATATCCCGTCAATGCAACCTTCCTCTACTGTGCATTTCTGCCCCTGCACTCTGCCTCCTTGCTCACACTTGAATCCTTCCCCATGACAACAACCATCATCTCTTCTTTGTTCAACATTCTTATAGTCCCTGTGCTCCTTGTGCATGCAATATTTTCCATGCCTCTGCATGCTCACACCACGCCAAATCTCCTGCACATCTCGAGTGCTTTTCCTGATCATCGAAACTCTTCGGCTTCTCTGGTGGTTCCTTCCATGCATTCATCATCACTGGGTGTTCTGCTAAGATTCCTCAACCTCTCTGGCAGTTGAGACTCCTCGTCTTCTCTGGCACAGTCGAGCTTATGTCTTTTGTTTCAGTTACAGACTTCAACGCTCATCCATCTATCAATCCCCCTAAAAATCGTCTTTCTTCACTGGACAAAGCTTAGAGACTCTTCATCTCCTCTGGCAATCACACAAAGGTCTCTTCGAATTCTCTGGCAAAGACCATCAATGGTTTCTAGAAGTTATATTGTGGCGTGCTACAGTAGCTCTCCGATATTGTTCAAATTCACCTGCACTAGTGGATTGATTCTAAGGGATCTTGCATTCATTTCAGCATCTCGGCTTTCGACAGTTCAGCATTCGTGTGACCATGTGTCTGAACATTCCTAGTCGCGATCCCCGAAAAGGAGCTTGGTTTCTCTAGCTCTTTCCTCCATCTCTCGTTGATGTGACCCAGGGCTGTGACCACGGCCTTATGCATAAGGAGATTTCATGATTTCACATTTCGTGAATCTGGAGATGAGGCATCTCGACTCTCCAAGTCGTGATCCCTGAAACCCCAAAATGGCATGGGATCAATGGTCCCGATCAACACTTGATTTGATGACTCAGATCATTTCTCGATTTCACATTTCGTGATTCTGGAGACGAGGCATCTCGACTCTCCAAGTCGTGATCCCCGAAACCCCGAAATGGCGTGGGATCAACGGTCCCGATCAACACTTGATCTGACGGCTCAAATCATTTCGCGATTTCACATTTCGTGATTTCGACATTCTTGATGTTCAGTGTTCTTGTCACCTCAAAGTCCTGATCCAAAAAACTCCAAAATGGGTCGGATCAATGGTCCAGATCACATCTTGATCTGATGGCTGCAATTAAGTCACGATTTTGAATATCACGATTTTAGGATTCCTGTGGTCATTATTCTTTGACATCTCCAACTCTCGATCCTCGAAACTCCAAAATGGACTGGGATCAATGGTCCAGATTAAACCTTGATCTGATGGCTCAGATTAATTCGCTATTCCGCATACCGCGATTTCGAGAGGTTAGGGAACCCCTTTCCTTTGACTCTCCAGTCAGCTAACTGATGATCTTTCCCCACGTGTCCTCTCTGATGATGGGCGGTCCTCCTTCTTTCGAGATTTTGTGAGCCCACTACTCCTTGGACTTTAAAGAACATGCAGGTTCTCCTTGATCCAATGATGGTCAGATCCCATGCTTGGATTTAATGCCTGGTATCTATCCTCCTCTTTAGTGCACTCTTCTTGTCTACATTGAGAACTGACAGCCATCGAGAATTCTAAATTGTTGATCCAACGATCATGGTTGTTGCTCTTCCCCGATTATCACTACGCTATTGATCATCATTGCTGTACTCAAGACATCATCGTTGTTGTACTTGCCATCAATGACAATCATATGCTACCTGTAAAACATGCCAATAGAAGTGTCCTATTATCGCTTCAATGCATTATTTTCCTTTGAAGATCTATGATAATCTAACATGTTAGTGGTTAGTCAGGGTTTCTTTCATCTGTAGCAATGCTTTACCAGATCCTTTCTGGTATTCTACCATAATCTCAGCTTCTGGATCATCCTTAGGGTTCTCTTGATTTAGATTCATTCTTTCAATCTTAGCAATCATTCTAGGGAAATCCAATACTTCATGGTCTAGAGCCTTACAATAGAGGCAACTAGGTCTTCCACCAGAGCATTCCTTAGCCAGATGTCCCAATATTCTACAAATGTAACAGAGGGTTAATCCTCTCTTTCTTTTAAATGATCCCCAGTCTCTTCTATACTGCACACTAGGATCATGGTAGCTAACCTGCAAAAAATTATTTCTAGGATCCTGCATCCACTCGTTAGTACAAACATTCTTTCTATGCATAGGTATAACATATCGTTCACTATTCTTATTAGATATACTCATATCAAATATTCTTTCATCTATTAATACCCTAGTTTTCAATCTAGGACAAATCCTATCAATCATACCTAGATCCATACTCTAGAAACAAAGATTTCTACTTATCTTACTTCTACAAAGAAAAAAGCTTCCATATCTAAAACTTTTAACTATTCTTACCTTTATCAGAGCACAGAGCTTATAGATATTACCTCTTTTTAATCAAGAATTCCCACTTTTACCTCTCTTAGGGAACAAAGCTTTTGGAACTTACCTCTTTTCTTCAAATCCAATCTCCTTTCTTCAGATCAGGCTTCTTTATTTAGCATAGATCTTTATAAATCAAGTAGAATACTGCGTGCTAGGGAACAGATCTACACACAGAGCTTCCACAATTTCAGGATGAATCTTTGCACAGAGATTCTTCTTTCTCAGTTCCCAACAATCACAATTTCAGGTCCCAGCAATAGATCCATTTTTTTGGCACAGGGGCAGAGCTAGGGTTCAAAGCTACAACAACGCGCCAGTAAAGCTCTAAATATCGACCCTTTCGACAACACCTGCGAAGCAGGTAAAGTCTCACCCAAGGTAGAGGCATGGATGGCTACAACACTCGGGTGTTTGCAACCTTAGCTGGGACATAGATCTGTGATTCTAACACTTAATAAAGAACTCAACACCGTCAGTTCCTCAATATGCAAGCAATATCCACTTCACTAATAGAACAGAGCTTCACAGTACTCACACTAATTTATTGTATTCAAGCACTTAGCATAGGAAAATAGATCAAATCAATTAGATCAAGCACTAAATATAACCATATAGATTAGATCTAACATTCTCACATCTAATAATCACAAAGCATAAGTTGATTTATTTAAATACATCCAAGAACTTAGAAAATAACATGTAAATCACATAAGACAAAGCACAAAGCACCATAACACAGGATTTATGTGGTTCACCCCAAACCTGGGGCTATGTCTACCAACTCTTCTTCTTTACAGTCTTCAGCCAATTGGTTACAAGCACAGAGCCTCAAAACCCTTACTCTGCATAGGACAAAAGATCTGCGCAACTCGCTAGATCCTTTTTCCTTGTGTTACAACACAAAGCCTTCTACAGTCTCACAAGGACTTGCACAAGGACTTCTTATTCTTTTTTTCATCTGGATTGATCTCTGTCAATCCAAGGTTTTCCTATTAACATGGTAAATAGGGTCCGGTCTTCAACAAATTTAATAATCTCAAAGTCTCCTTCCGTCGAAGTTCCATTGACAGTCATAGGTATCTGGGTGAGCCTTCCACACATGTTTACCATTTTTCCTCTGAATAACCCTATTCCTCCTAATGAGGGAGTCATAGCAGGCCTCCCTATAGATTCCCAAGTTCTCTCGGTCATGAAATTCACCTCTGTTTCCTCATCTAGAACACATTCAATGTCGGAGTCTCCTATTCTCGCTTCGATGCATTCTTTTCCTTTGAAGATCTCTGATAATTTGACATGTTGGTGGTTATTCAAGGTTTCTTTCATATGTAGAAATGCTTTCTTGGATCCTTTCTGGTATTCTACCATAATCTCAGTTTATGGATCTGCCTTAGGGTTCTCTTGATTTAGATTCATTCTTTCAATCTTAGCAATCATTCTAGGGCAATCCAATACTTCGTGGTCTAGAGCCTTACAACAGAGGCAACTAGGTCTTCCACCAGGGCATTCCTTAGCCATATGTCCCAATATTCTGCAAATGTAACAGAGGGTTAATCCTCTCTTTCTTTTAAATGATCCCCAGCCTCTTCTGTACTGCACACTAGGATCATGGTAGATAACCTGCAAAAAATTATTTCTAGGATCCTGCATCCACTTGTTAGTACAAACATTCTTTCTATGCATAGGTATAACATATCATTCACTATTCTTATAAGATCTACTCATTTGAAATCTTCTTTCATCTATTAATACCCTAGTTTTCAATCTAGGACAGATCCTATCAATCATACCTAGATCCATACTCTAGAAACAAAGATTTCTACTTATCTTACTTCTACAGAGCACAAAGTTTCTAGATCTAAAACTTTTAACTATTCTTACCTTTATCAACAAACAAAGTTTATAGATCTTACCTCTTTTTAATCAAGAATTCCCACTTTTACCTTTCTTAGGGAACAAAGCTTCCAGATCTTACCTCCTTTTTTCAGATCTAATCTCCTTTCTTCAGATCAGGCTTCCTTTTTTAGCACAGAGATTTATAAATCAAGTAGAATACTGCGTGCTAGGGCACAGAGATTCCACAATTTTAGGATGAATCTTTGCACATAGATTCTTCTTTCTTAGTTCCCAGCAATCACAGTTTCAGGTCTAGGCAATAGATCCATTTTTTTGCACAGGGGCAAACCCAGGGTTCAAAGCTACAACAACGCACCAGCAAAGCCCTAACTATCGACCCTTTCAGCAACACCTGCGAAGCATATGAAGTCTCACCTAAGGTAGAGGCATGGGTGGTTGCAAGACTTAGGTGTTTGCAACCTTAGCTAGGACACAGATCTATGATTCTAACACTTAATAAAGCACTCAACACCGTCAGTTCCTCAATATGCAAGCAATATACACTTCGCTAATAGAACATAGCTTCGCAATACTCACATTAATTTACTGTATTCAAGAACTTAGCATAGGAAAATAGATCAGATCGATTAGATCATGCACTAAATATAACCATATAGATTAGATCTAACATTCTCACATCTAATAATCACAAATCATAAGTAGATTTATCTAAATACATCCAAGCACTTAGAAAATAACATGTAAATCACATAAGACAAAGCACAAAGAATCATAACACGAGATTTATGTGGTTCACCCCAAACCTGGGGCTATGTCTGCCAACTCTTCTTCTTTACAGTCTTTAGTCAATCAGTTACAAGCACAGAACCTCAAAACCCTTACTCCATATAGGACAGAAGATCTGCACAGCTTGCTAGATCCTTTTTCCTTATGTTACAGCACAAAGCCTTCTACAGTCTCACAAGGACTTGCACTTAGCTCTGCAAGTCTTACATAGAATGCACAAATCCCTTACAATATACACTAGGACTTAGCCTTTAGTACTTAGCTTACCGGTCTACTAGTTCTCTTTCTACATTGCCTAGCCTTCTATTTATACTTTACAAAATAGGCCTAAACATGGGTAAAACCCATGGGAAAACATCCCAATCCTGTTACATTATCCCCAAAAATGACCCAAAAGTGGGTCAAGTTCCCTTGATCTCTGCTTCATCTTGCACTCCTCCTTTGACAAGCTGTCGAAGTCCCAACATGGGTCAATATGACCAAGAATCTCCCAAAACTTGGTTAAGGGCCAACAGTCTCTATGGCTGACCTCTCCACATAGTAGAGGCAAGTAGATAAGGTCGTGGAAGAATACTCGGATATCTTCTCCTCACCTACAGGGGTACCTCTACACTGTCAGGTCAAGCACCCCATCGATCTGACCCCTGGTGCATCGCTGACCAATGGGATAGTATATCGTCGCCCTCTATTAGAGAATGAGGAGATCAAGTGACATATCCAAGAACTCCTCCACAAGGGGCACATTCATTCCATCTCATCACCTTGCAGGAGCCCAATCTTGTTGGTACAGAACAAAGATGGAACTTGGTAACTCTACATTGATTACCAGGATCTTAATAAAATCACAGTTAGGAATCAGTACCCGATTCCCCAAATCGATGACCTCATTGATCAACTCACGGGGGTCAAATACTTAGTAATATTGATCTGAAGTATGACTACCACCAAGTCCCAATAGAACAGGCACATGTATGGAAGACCACCTTCAAGTCAAAGGAAGGCCTTTTTGAATGGTTGGTCATGCCCTTTGGTTTGAAAAATGCTCCAAACACTTTCATGAGGATGATGGATGATATCCTGCAACCATTCACCAATAATTTTGTAGCGGTATATGTAGATGACATTCTCATTTACAACAAGACTTGGGTTGAACACTTGCAGCATATTCAACAGGTTTTGCACACCCTGCGGCAGCACAAGCTATATGCCAACTTGGAAAAATGCTCCTTCGGCATGGACAAGGTCCATTACTTGGGCTACATCATTGATCATCATGGCGTACATGTGGATCCAGCCAAGATCCAAGTCATCCGTGACTGGCTAGCCACATTCACTGAGCTTCGGAGCTTCTTAGGCCTTGTCAATTTCTACCACAGGTTCATGTTGTGATTATCCCATATCGCATGGGCCCTCATCCAAATAACTAGGGGTGGTGGTAAGGATAAATTTGTATGGGGTCGATCCCAGCAACAATCATTTGATGATTTGAAGCAGTTCTTGTGCTCATCCCCTTTACTTTAACTATCATACCTACAACAACCCTTTGAGATCGAGACAAATGCTTCAGACTATGTTGTGGGCACCATTCTCACTCAGCACGGCCACCCTGTGGCCTATCATAGTGAGACACTATCAGATGTTTTCTGTAAGTACCCTACTTATGACAAATAAATGTACTCCATTGTGCAAGCCTACCGCTAGTAGAGACATTACATTCTTGGGAAGGAGACAGTCATCCACACTGATCATAAGCCACTGCATTTCATGCAGACACAAGGAAAATTGCAGAATGACCACCATCAAAAGTGGTCCACATAATTGCAAAAATTCCACCTCGACGACAAGTATAAAATAGGAAGCACCAATTACATCATTAATTTCCTTAGCAGACCTCTAGTCACGGAATTCACCATGGTGCTAGACTCTTGCGGCCATGAGACCTCTGGATGGCCCAAAATCTATGAGACAGACCTGGACTTCGCCACCACCTACCAAATGTTGGGTGCAAAGGCAGTTGTCGATAATTTCCATCTTTAGGATGGGTTGTTGTTTCATCTGGGCCATATCTATGTTCCATCAAGTGAGTGAGGGAAGCTAATCTAGGAAGCCCACTATAGTCAAGTGGCAGGAGCCTTTGATGTCGAAAAGACAGTGGCGATGCTACAAAAACATTTCTATGGCCGAAACTTTGATAGGAGGTCAACAAGTATATCAGGTCCTGCACTGCCTGTGCTATTGCCAAACTGACCACTAAGAAACAAGGCCTATACACCCCTCTTCCTACTCCTAACAGGCCATGGGAATCCATCTCAATGGAATACATGTCGGGCCTCCCATCCACCAAGTGGGTAAGTTACTGTGTTTTTGTGGTGGTTAATCACTTTTCTAAGATGGTGATTCTGGTTGCCTACAAGAAGAGCATCATATCAAAGGCCATTGCCAAGGTCTTCTTTGAATGAGTCTGTGTACATTTTGGAATCCCACAAACCATTGTCTCATATTGGGACAATTGATTTCTCAGCACATATGGCCAAACCAAGGTCATAAATTGAATGATTGTGCATATCGTTCACATGTATAATTCCAAGCAGCCTCGCACATGGGATGAGATCCTTCCCTATGTCCAACATATCTATAATCAAGTCCTTCATAGCTCAAATAGCCATAGCCCCTTTTAGGTGGGATTGAGATTCCAATCATTGTGTCCCATAGATGTTGCACTTAACTTCCAGTCACCTCGACTGACACATATCCTGCTCCAACTGAAGTTGACAAAGCCACCCAATTTATTGATCGGATCCAACACATATGCCAACAGGTTCAGGATATC
Organism: Picea engelmannii; assembly: GCA_009831015.1. Classification (NCBI taxonomy): domain Eukaryota; kingdom Viridiplantae; phylum Streptophyta; class Pinopsida; order Pinales; family Pinaceae; genus Picea; species Picea engelmannii. Next base: position 1,109,665 of record ML778010.1, read on the forward strand.
CTACAGAATTCCAATGACAAGTACAAGAAACACCATGATCAACATCGAGTGCCGCATAAGTTTCAGGTGGGCGACAAAGTTTGGTTTCACTTGCAGAAAGAATGCCTTATAGGACCCCATCAAAAGCTTCACCCACTCCATTATGGTTCGTACACCATCACCAAGGCCATGGGGGATAATTTGTTTGAGCTCAACATTCCTCCTTTCCTTGGTCTACACCCAGTGTTCAACGTGGATCTCCTTCGCCCTTATTTCCCACCATTATTGGATGCCTCAGAAGTAGCAGAACAACTGACACCAATAGATTTCAACCCTGACTACATACAACAGGCATCCAGTGATGATATTGTGGACACACAGATCAAGGGAACTCGACAGCAAAGGATCCATCTTTATCGAGTCGTCAAATTAAGGCAACGCCTGCACCAAGGCAAGTGGCTCACCTAGGGCCAAATTCAGCAGAAATTTCCTCATCTGATGGGGGAAATCAACATAATGGAGACCATTGCTTCCTAAGGAGAGAGGATTGATCCAGTTGGATATCGTTGGCCACCCAACAGGCTATCATACACCTAAAATGAAGATCGTATGCAAAAGTTATGACCCCGGGAATTTGATGTACTAACTTACTCAAACGGGGCCCACGTGACTTTTGTTGCTTCATCTTCTAGGGTTATGTTTTTGGATGTATAGGATTTTTGGCATTCCTGTTTATTGTAAAAAGGTATTCAGAGCCTCATTTTAATCATCTTCTTTTGAATGAGCACAGTCATCACATGTCTTCTCAGGGATAAGCCTCCACCATTCCAGTAAGCTTGTTTTCGCTGCATTTTACAGTTTCAATTTATTTCCTTATTGAATAGAAACCCAGTTTTATTGTATCTTTGTTATTTTGTGTTAAGAACCTATTAATAATCTATAGTCATTTCATTCTACTCATAAAATCTGGATCACTCAGAATGACTAGGAGTGTCGACATGCACACGTGAAACTATGCCCAAGGTCGACGAACTCACAATTCATTTATTTTAACTTGAACTACCACAGAGATCGAGCATTTACGTGTACAATCCAGATAGTTCCTTACTTTATTAAATACACAATCAATTAGAATTAAAGGGATACTGTATAACCACTAAGCAATCATGTACATCCCTGAAACATTCATAGGATATCCATCTTTAATTTACAGTTACAATTCAATTTCACGGGATATGAGAATACTTATCTATTACAGGTTGCAGCCAACTAACTGACTGTGGGTGTTGGCATTTCCACCCAGCCATAGGCTCAGAGTAATTCATTATTGTCACTCTAACCACCCCCATGCCAATCCATGATATCACTAGGGAACTTATGACAATTCTCAACAATCCTTACTCTTTCACATCTTCTGCAAGGTTTATCAGATGCTTCCTTAGCATCAAGCTCACAGTCTTTTCCTCATGTATCATTCTCTGCAAACTCTCAAGGATTTTTTTCTCTATTACGACCTCGACGAGGTTTATCATATTCCTCTTCAGTATCAAGTTTGTTTCCTTCTTCTTGTTCTCAGCTGGAGAGCTTCTTGCATTCTCCACTCTTCTATTTTTTCTCTTACGTGCCTTGCATGCACATCCCCCCTATCATGTTTTTTCTATTAGAAGGAAAAATAGCGTCAGTCTAGGTCTGTAGGACCCTGTGGTACTTTGGGATAACATTCTTAAGTTATACCATGCTTCCATTCATGGGTTTGGTTGATGGTTCAACCATCAGTCCTTCTTTCATTAACTGATTTCTCTCCTTAGCATTCGAAGGAGGTTTGTTATCCTCAACAATGGAAATTTTGGGGTCATTCTATATAATGAACCCTCTCTTATAGTTTTCACATTCTTTCCTCTAGTGATATCATGGCCAGTACTTCAAGGCTTCACCCCCCCACAGTCAGTTGTTTGGCTATCCAAACAATAATAAATTTGCATTGTTCTTGTTGTTTCTGAGATTAAACTTAAGGTTCAAAGAGTAATGTCAAGCACCAGAAAAGTTTAAAAGGATATTTTAAAAGATTTTTTTTTCTAACTTTAGTTATATAAGAAAAATACTTAAATGAAATTAATAATAGGACAGTACATAGGCCGTATATCATTGTCTAAGTCACAATTATGATATCAAATGGTGTGGGAGAAACTTACAAAACTGTTAAACAAAGCTAGGAATCAATGGCAGATGAATCTCACCTTGTTTGCAGTAGAAGTAAACAAAGAGTGCACCCTTGAACATGATATAAGATGTAGTAATTCAAATAGCTTGTAGGTCTATTATTATTTACAACAATTACAGAGGAAAAACTACTTACTTAATGAATTACTGAGATAATATGATTACAATAGTTGTGATACTAAATTGCAATCAATCACTTATCAAGGAATTACATAAGGAAATTCAAAGATATGGAAATAAAGGAGAAACACATAACTCAAACTGGACAGAATTTGGAATCTATGTCTGCACTTGTATTAATACTCAAAAAAGGAGAGTTTTCTCTATCACATCCAGCAAGAAGAAGCCACTAATAGATATTGAATCTATATATTTATACAAAACTGACACAACTCAAAACGGTTGGACTTCTTATAAGAAAAATAGAAAATATTTGAAATAGGACAACAGTGTGTAGAATATGATGAGCTTCGTTGGTATTCCCCTCCATCTCTTCGTCTGTTGGAAGAAACGCTTTCTTTCCTCATTCCTTTAGGATGAACACATATGTCGTCTGGTCTTCTTAATAATTCAGCATAATATCTTAGCCATTGTAGTTCTTTTTCCATTTGTCCCTCCAGCTATGTTTAGTAATGCAATGACATTTTCTTTCTTGCTCACAACTATGCTTTCTTTTCCATCCTCAATGCATTGGTTGCATCTATCTAAAAATTACACCACCAATGTTGATGGTTCAATTGTTTCATTCACCTTGAAAGTGTATAATTTCCTTTCTAGTTGAGGTGGCCTTTCTTGGATTCTTTTCACTTCCTGAGCTAAGGCCTCGAACTGTGAAATTGGGTTCACTATCCATTTATTTATTTTAAGAAATTCAATATGGCTCATTTCCTGAATGGCTTCCATAGTTTCCTCTTTGCTCTTCCTGGAGTTTTGTTGGTTCATTTCAATATCGATTTGTCCTAGGGCCTCTGCAATATTGCTTCCCTCAAAATCAATAAGTCTATTTTCTAATGATGATAACACTTCCTGGAAAGCATCCTTTACTTCCCTAGCTAATCTCTTGCTCTCTACCAAATTTGTTTCCCACACCTTCAGGGCCATATCACCTCTTATTTGTTCAGAAGGGGAAAGCCGATAAAAATCAGGGATACTATCTTTCTATGCCAATATGATGGATTATTGAAAATTAGCTCAGGCTAAGCGAGCTTCTCTTTGCTTGATATACACATCCTTCATGGAAAGTTCTACTTCCTGATAACACTTTTGTATGGCATCAACCTTCATAAAAAGATCATGTTGGGCCATTTCCAATTTTTTGGTGATTTCCAATGCTTGAATTTGGAAGGCTATAATTTCTATCAAGACACCTTAGGTTACCTTCAATATAGCTTGCATTTTTCTTATAAATTCATCACATTGAGTGATTAGACCCTGGTTGGCCTACGAATTTCGATGGAGATCCTCAAGGTTAGCCTGCAGCCATTGGATTTGATGTCGGTTATGAGCTTTGATTTGCTAAAAGTCTTGGCTCATCTTATTATTTACAGTCTGTTCCATGGCCAATAATTGATCTTGCAACTTCTCCGCTAATAATATTTTGTGTCTTAGTTGCTCTTCCAAATTCTCCACAGACCATTGGTTTGCAATGGAAAAGGAACCTAATGAACCTGCAACTTCCTTCGTGAATTTTGAGTCATCGCGATCAATTCTGTCATACAACATCCTCTGTCGTTTGGCTATTACTCCATCCTTCTGGTGTGATTCTCTTTTGATGATGTCCCTTCATTTCTTGCTAAAGAAGAAATATGAAGGAGGCATATGTTTGAGCAAGATTGGGGTAAGATCACCTACAAAAATGATTTTGAAACTAGGATTTCCGAAGCTAGACTATAGAGGTGTCAATGATGTAAGAGGAGTACCGATCTCTGTAGACTTTTATTTCTCTATTGTATTGGTAGATGGTGTGGATGGTGTCGAAAGAGATGCATCCTGACCTAGCTTTAGGTAATATTTGAGATGAGTTAGGGCCTAGGGGCTTATTTGTTCTGACAATGAGGCTTCTGAATCTTGTGTAAAAACCTTAGAGCTCTTTGGGTTTTCCTCAATATTATGTTTACCAGAGTACCCAGGTTCAAACCCTGGAGGCATACATTCCTAGGTAGGAGGAGTGGCTATCGATTCTCCTTGTAGTACTTTCGGCAAACTGTTTCTCCTATGTCTTTGGAAACTGAGGAAACTAGCCTGTTGATCTGGGGATAGTGTTTGGAATCTGTCATGTGCCTCCTTATAATACCTAACTCCCCTAAATATTTTTTCATCTGGGGAGTTTTCATGCACATATAATTTCATGTTGAATTGGGCCAGGTGGTTCTCCACAATTTTGTGTGGGTCATGCCTTTTGAATTCGATGTGAACCAATTTGACATCTTCCAAAGATACAACCTCCACTTTGGAGTGCCCAAAATATAGTAGTGAAAAAATGCCAACCTTGATAGGGAAGGTCAGCCATACCTTTTTCTGGGATGCCTTCATCTCCTTGTTGATGCCTCCCATTACTGTCTGGTAAGCTACTTCCCTGCACACCAGTCGGTCCTATAAAAAATGTGGGAGAGCATGGGGAGGAACTGAACATACAAAAACTTGATATAAGAGAAGCTTTCTTCAACGAACGAATCTACTAGTTTGCCCAGATTCCCCATAATCTTGTCTGAAATTCAAGGAGGTGGGTGACCATATAGGGCCATATGAACAGGCACCACTACATTGTGACATATTTCATAAAATAAATCTTTGGCTTTTTCTTCCCATAGCTTGGAATGGCATAAGTGAATAGACTTTGTACTGCTTGGGGTCCATCTCCAATTCATCAATGGGAAAGGGTTCATAAAACAAATGACATCCATGACATACATAGACATATAGAAAGGGGTAGGCTGACCCTTTGATTTTGCCATTTTGTATTCAGTAATTTCTTTGGCCAAGTTGTTTGACAACATTTTGGCCCAATTAAAAGTGTATCCCTTGACCACCTCATGCATGATAGATACCCATTCTACTGGGAAATGAGTAGGACTCCTCTTCCCAAACAATCTACAGAGCATCATGGCTACATAAATCATGTGAACGTCCAATGACGTTGTGGCATACATATTGTTATCACATAAAGTTGTCAAGGGCCAGAGGCCGCAACCATGAGCACAAAGCACAACACATAGAGTGGTCTGATATGGACTTAGATCATGTGAGTGAGCAAGATCAATTTCCAACGGTGGATATCCATCAGGCATATTGGATCAACAACCATTGGGTGATGGGGATATAAAGTTACACCGAGTTTAACGTCAGCAAGAGTTCTGAAATCGTGAGGCCATCCTAGCCATCAATCCTGGGAAGAGCACATGGTGTGATATTAGCATTTCATTGACTCATGGGATGGAGCATTCAAAGGGGAGATTCATGCAAACCCATGAAACGTGAAGTCTAAAAATGATCTAGGTCGTCCATTTTAGAAGGAAGCATGGTGGTATATCTAAAGCACGGAAAAAATCATTTCGAGAAGGTTGAAATGAGAAGTGTCGATATCCCAAGTCTCGAAATACCGAAGTGATTTGGGTCTTCTGATGCAAGGAGACATGTGTCACCTAATTCGAGTGATCACGATTTCATGACTCAGAGGTTGAGCATGGAGCTCAACATGAATTCACGAAACGCGAAATCCCGATGCACCTAAGAGTTGGGCCCATGATCATGACCTATGATCATATGGAAAGTGGGGCCCAAAGAATGGGAAAGCGCTTGTGAAGAATGGGAAAGTTCCTAATCATGGCTATCAAGTTTAAAGAAAGTCCGAACATTGATCCAGATGGCCAGTTTCAGATATTTCGGGCGTCGGAATATTTGAATTCAAGGGGAGTAAAAACCCCCGAAATGCGAAATATTGAAATTTATATGGGATAAGCATGAGGTCATGGCCTAAGGTTGCATGGGGTGATGAAAAGGAGCTGTGCAAAGGATCAAAGCACCCGAGTTGGTCACACATAAATATCTCTGTGACCTCAAGGCACCATAATTGACTCGAAGAAGTCGTGAGCTCGTCTGGAACATTCATGGGTGTCAGGCCTCACTCCAATCCCTTTGAAAGTAGTTAATGAGAATGAGGAAGGTGTCTGAAACATCATTTCACCACATAAATGGAAAGCATGGAAAAGATGGTTGTGGAGGCAAGCTATCAACCCAAGGTCTCCCTGTCAATGAATTTTCCTGCAAAGCCCATACTGATCTGAGATCGTTTTTGACAGAAGAATGCAAGTGCAGACTAATAGAAGAAGGCGCATACACGAAGCTTTGAATGAAGTAGCTAGGTCACACTCTTGGTGTTGGCAGGATGTTCTAAGTATAAATACTCAGTTTTGATATTTTGTTAGGGTCGATGGTAGAGAAAAGCTCTGGTATAGTAAAGTTTTAGTAAAGCCTCTGGATTCTAGTTATGTATTTGTATTTTAGAGTTCTTTCTTAATCTAAGTCAACTTTCTTCCTCCATATTATCATGCATCTGATATTGAATGTTCATGATTGAATAATTCACATGGATTATTGTGATTGTGTTGTAATGGATGTTTGATTGCAGTTTTGTCATAGTGTTTTTAGTTTCCTGAAGCTTTGAATCCAAGAAGATATTATTTTCTGAGTTTATCCTCCTTAGGCTGCTGGAAGACCTGATGTTCATAGCATACCTTTACATTTTATTCTCAATTTCTTCCTCCTACTCACCCTTACTACAACTTAATGACTAAAGTTAGGTCAAAACCTCACCTATATGTGCATACCAGCCTAGTTTTCTGAGTTAAGACTATACTTTCATGATACTATGCCCATTTGACCCTTTTATAACCAACCTATGACATAAAACTCTAATGGGTATCAGGCTTTCTTTTCCTACAATCTAAAGGGCGACTTTTGGTGCTAACATTTCTGGCATCGTTGCTAGGGAGGAATTGAATATTTTCCTAGGGATAGAATGACAAATCTTATTGGTTCTAAAAGTGCATCAAAACTTAGTACATTGAGATTGCAACTGTGCACCTAGCGACTCCACTGAGGTAACTCCACTGTCTCGGCTCCACTGTTTCAATGAAATTGCATTTGGCTACACCTAGTAGCCCCTGGGAGAACACAACGATCAGATTTGGTCTTTGATGGTGAACAAATACCAGACAAACCCATTCTACATATCTTTCACTTGGTGACTCCATGATTAAATATTGATTGGCGACTCCACTAGTTCAAAATGGAGAAAATCTTGGCTCGAAGGTTTGCTCCCTTTAATTTCTCCTTTGTTTCTAGTTTTCCAAATGTTGTCCCTGCTATAAATGAATGGGGTGATTATTTGCCCATATTTAGAGAGAATAGGGAGGACAAACCTGCTTAGCATCTCCACGAGTTTCATGAACTCATGCACCAATGGGAGATACATCATGAAGATGTATTATTAAAAATGTTCATGTTCTCATTAGCAGGGGATGCTCGTGAATGGTATATTTCTTTACCCCCTGCTAGCATTTCCTCCCTAAGAGAATTTCATGTAGCCTTTAATGTTCATTGTCAGAAGCTTCATCCTCTGAGTTAATTTGTTATAGTTGTTGTGAGGGATAAGATGCCTATATTCAAGATACAGTTGATTTAGAAGCAGGTTGTGAGGATGAAGGAGATGAATTGGATTATAAGTCAGTTATTTCTCTTCCCTGTTCATCCGCATCAGATGAAAGCTATGTTTTCTGCCCCGGTGAGGAAAGTGCAGAAATCAAGCCTATTATGGAAACGGATTTTCCTTGCATCCCTTTTTCTAAAGATCCTAGGTATGACCAACACATTTTTGACTTATTTTAAGATACAAAGGACATTCCCTCCCTTGGAGTAGAAGTTTTGGACAACCCTATTTGTGAGGAAGAAGTCATTTCAAACGTTGAACAAGAGCAACCCATTTTTTATGAATATCCTAGTGAGGAGGAGGAAGGGGTAGATATGCATCTCTTCTCATCTCCTGCAGTCATCACTAAGCCACAAAATGAAGAGCACAACTTTCCATGGGTCCTTTTTATGATGATTATGAATCTAACCCCTGGGAGAGGCAAGAAGAAGAGCCATAGGAGCAGTAGAAGGGGCATTTTATCTCCTTCCCAGAGCCTGTCCGTAAGCATCCATCATCTGAGATTAGTCAGCCTACACCAGCCCCTCACCCACCTGAGCTGGCTAGAGAAATCCAAAAATGTGTGAGCATCTATGTGGCTAGTTACAAATTCTCTAGAGTTTGTTGCTCAACCTATGAGCCTGTGAGGGAATAAATGGAGTTGTATTTCCTTCATTTCTTGAATCTGCCCAGATTTATCTTGATGTCAACAATAGGAGGAAATCTGAAGAATGTAACCATTTTGCTGTCATAGTTTCATTATCTATTATCAACCATTGACAAAGTAAATAAATTTGTATCTAGGAAGTTGCTTGAATGACTATGGTGGAAGTTTTCTTTCACCTAGCACTGTGTAGAAATAAATTAGTTTAGGACTGTACATAAATAAGCTCCTTGGAGCATGTGTGTTTATTTATTTTTTTACCTATCGGATTGTATTCCTCAGCAGGACATTTTTTGAGCATGATTGCATAACCCAACAGCTAAGGCATTGGAGCTACTTGTTCTTGGCAGCTCGCAGGGAGTATGCCATCCCCTATGGAGCCAAATGTTATCACATAAAATTTTCAAGGGCCGCAGGCCATAGCCATGAGCGCAAAGCATAGCACTTAGAGTGGTCTTATATGGACTTAGATCACGTGAGTGAGAAAGATCAATTTCCAATGGTGGAGATCCATCATGAAGATTGGATTGATGGCCATCGGGTGATCGAGATATAAATTTACATCGAGTTTAATGTCAACAAGAGTTATGAAATCGCAAGGCCATCCTAGCCATCGATCCTTGGAAGAGCATGTGGCACAAGATTAGCATTTCTCTTACTTGCAGGATGGAGTATTCAAAGGGGAGAGTCATGCGAACTCATGAAACATAAAGTCGCAAAACTATCTAGGTCATCCATTTCAGCAGAACGCGTGGCGCTAGATTCGAAGCACAAAAAAATTCATTTCGAGAAGGCTGAAGTGAGAAGTGTCGATATCCCAAGTCCTGAAATGTCGAAGCAATTTGGGTTGTCTGATGAAAGGAGACATGTGTCACTCGAACCGAGTGATTTTGATTTCGTGACTCAGAGGTTGAACATGGAGCTAAGCATGAATTCACGAAATGTGAAATCCTAACGTGCCTGAGAGTTGGGCCCATGATCACGTCCCACGATCATATGGAAAGTGGGTCCTGAAGAATGGGAAATCGCTTGTCGAGTGGCAAGCAGATAATATTTTTCAAGGAAATGATCGTGGTTGTCAAGTTTAAATAAATTCCTACCATTGATCCAGATGGGCAGTTTCAGAGATTTCAGGCATCGAAATATTTGAAGTCAAGGGGAGTGAAAACTCCTGAAATGAGAAATCCTAAATTTTTATATGGGATAAGCATGAGGTCGTGGCCTAAGGTCATGTAGGGCGATGAAAAGGAGGTGTGCAAAGGATCAAAGTGCCCAAGTTGGTCACAGAGAAAGATCTTCGTGACCTCGAGGTACCATAATTTACTTGAAGGAGTCGTGAGCTCGCCTAGAACAGTCATGGGTGTCAGGACTCGTCCCAGTCCCCATGAAAGTAGTTAATGAGAATGAGGAAGGTGGTTGAAACCTCATTTCACCACATAAATGGAAAGCATCGAAAATCCAGCTGTGGAGGTAGGCTGTCAACCCAAGGTCTCCCTGTCAATGAATTTTCCTGTAGTGCCCATACTGATCTGAGATCGCGTCTGATAGAAGAATGCAAGTGCAGATTGACAGAAGAAGGCACATACATGAAGCTTTGAATGAAGTAGCCAGGTCACACTCTTGGTGTTGGCAGATTGTTTTGAGTATAAATACTCAGTTTTGATATTTTTTTAGGGTCGATGGTAGAGCAAAGCTCCGGTATTGTAAAGTTTTATTAATGCCTCTAGCTTCTGGTTATGTATCTGTATTTGAGACTTCTTGCCTAATCTAAGTCAGATTTATTCCTCCGTCTTATTATGCATCTGATACTGAATGTTCATGATTGAAGGATTCACATGGATTATTGTGACTATGTTGTAATAGATGTTTGATTGCAGTGTTGTCATAGTGTTTTCAGTTTCCTAAAGCTCTGAATCCAAGAAGATCTTGTTTTCTAATTTTTTCCTCCTTAGGCTATTGGAATACCTGATGTTCATAACATACCTTTACATTTTCTTCTCAATTTCTTCCTCCTACTCACCCTTACTACAACTTACTGACTAAAGTTAGATCAAAACCTCACCTATCTATGCATACCAGCCTAGTTTTCTGAGTTAAGATTATACTTTCATGAAACTTCCCCCATTTGACCCTTTTATAACCAACCTGTGACATAAAACTTTGATGGGTATCCATCTTTCCTTTCCTGCAATCTGTAGGGTGACTTCTGGTGCTAACACATACCATGAGCATCGGCCTTGAACTTCTCTGGGTTCCCCCACCAAGACCTGATTATATCGAGGTAACTATTTTCGTATTGTATGCATTCCTTTTGCTCAAACTCAAACATAAATGCAACATTGTAATTATACTTAGGAGTGGGAGATAACTTATACATTACTTAGAGGTGTTTAGGTCGGAAATAACCAACGACAACCTTTTGGTGGTTGATGATGCTCCTGGTTTGGACATCGATGTTTTCCAAGGCCTGGCTTATCATATCGTTATACGGCATGAGTCTTGGCCGCGTAGCTATATTCTATAGCTCTGACTGAGATATATATCTGAGTTTAGCTTCATGAGTATTGTCTTCTTCATCACCAAAATCTTCTAGATAGTTTATGATCTCATGTTCCAGAACCTCGAACACATGTGTCCAAGATTTAACAGAGTCTATGGATTGTGGCGTAGTGCCCTACAGAACGTACGCATTTGGATTTGAACCCTCACCAGCCGCATCAAGCTTCTTCATCATCTTTCGTGGTGCCATGATATCAAGAGAACAAAACGAGGTTACCTATTGCATAGGAATTACGTGAGCTTCTCAATCAGATAAAACTTGCTACTTTGCGGAGGGTGAAAATGAATTCAAAATCGAAGTGTTTTTATTCATATCAGATGCATTGATTCCAATATAGATTTATTGATGGAAAATTTATTAACTTTAATGGAAAATTCTACCCAATGATCTGCAATCTACGTTAAAAATCATTACCGTTAATTAGTCATAAATGCCATTAATATTCGACAGTTCGTGTTCGGGATTTTTATATGAGACAAAGTGAGAATATTTTGAATCCTGAATCTGTGAAGGTTAATACCTGGATAATCGATTTTAAGTCTTAATTAATCATATTTAATTTTAAGTGTTTCGGGAGTTCGGACTTCGATAACTTTAAATGTGGGTTGAGGGGAAATCCCCAAAACACGAAACTGTGAAGTGATTAATTATCTGGTAATCAATTTTAAATATTAATTAATCATATTTAAATTTAAGTGTTTCAGAAATTTAGACTTCATAGGTTTTGGGATACAATGAAGGGTAAACATCTAAACCCCAAAGTGCAAAGTCATTAATTACCTCTTCATCGTGATTAACTTAATTAATTAAAGTTTAATACTTCGACATTTTGGTGCTTCGGTGATTTTTGAATTAGTTCATTGTTATATTTCTGAAGGGTCATCTCCCATAATGACATCATAGATGACGTCATTATAGATGATGTGTCGAGAAAAGGGAGGTGCCACGTGTTACCTGGAATCATATGTATCTTCAAACGAAAATGTCACAAATGGGTGCCATGTGTCAAGTCAGGGATGACTCAAAATATACATGTGTACTATGACTCGTGTCCTTTAAAGGTTTAGGAAAAGTGATGAACAGACACTTTCGGGTTTCGGGGCTTTTATCGTTAAGACTTATCGAAACGCCTGAAGTGCGAAGCTCAGGAGAAACCCTTAGTGATTTACATCTTTAACAAGTAGGCGGCTCCAAAACTCCATAGATATTAGGATTATTTGATCAAATGGAAAAACTTCATCAACAACGGATATCACGCTCGCCTTATTACTAATTAACTAGAAATGAATTTGATTTAAAATTCAAAAGTTCTTTTCTAAGTTACCGTTTTGGGAAAGATTATAATTTCATGAAGTGGAGAATGTAAAGCTCAAAAGTTCAGGATTAAATGTGTTCCAACAGTTCCCATGCCATAGCATGGTGATTATGATTAATTATTAATTACAAGCTGGGGGAAACAGGGGTGTTACAATCCCCTCCTCTTTAAAGGAACATCATCCTTGGAGTTCTTTCTCAGTAACACCTGTCATGCCTTTCTCATTCAGTTGCTTCAAAAGTCTTTACCCTCTTTCCTGGTCAGGTATTTTTCAGCCTCTTAGCCTTCTTCACTTTCCTTCAAACAATTTTGGACAACAAGCACATTAATCATAGTTTCATGCAAAAAAAATTATTGTTGCATAAAATTCTAGAAAATTTTCACAATTTAGCACAATACTCATCTGCGTAGTTTGTGTATTTGTATCCACATGGTTGTCTTGTTATCTTGAATCACTGTTTTTCCTGGACATACCCATTGTATGCATGATCCCAATCAATAGTTTAAAAGAACTATCAAAGTATCCTCTTCCTTGCGGTCACTCACCTTTTGGTCAAGGCTCAGGCATCGCCTTCATTGCTTATAGTTCCTTGGGTGATCCATCTTTCCTTGCCAAGGTTTTCTCACACATGAAGAATTTCAGATACTTCATCGAGCCTTACAGTCGATGTGTCCCTCATGAGGAGTCCCTCCATCTTATGTTACCTCAACACAACATATTCCAGGTGATCATGGCTTACCACGGGGTTCTCATGGCTCAGCAGTAGCCAATTTTTCATGCTTTTCAGTTTGACAGCCTTCATCTGTCCTTTCTAGACATATATTTTCTTCTCGCCTGTATCACAGGTATACAAAAATTCATGAGACATCATCATAAATTCTAAATTTCATAGTTTTATTGCAAATCTATCACCCATAGATTTTCCAATTTCCTTACTTATTTTCATAGTTGTTCCACACATGAACCAGATCCACAATTATAGGACTGTCCTTCCCATAGCAGTTTGGATCAGTAGGAAATTTTGGTCTTCCTTATGGGATTACAACACTGCCATATCCAAGACTCTTTTCTTCCTGCAATTTCAACATTCCTCAACCAAACAAATTGTTAGTTCTCATGCACATTATATTTTCATTGCACATTTGCAGCGGTTCAGAAACAATTTCAGAAATGTGCACACTAACAATCAAATGCATTTTCTTCAAATAAAATACCATTCATTGTGGTTTGGCTCAGCAGGTAATTAGTCTTCCTTATGGACTTATAGCACTACCATATCCAAGACTCTTTTTTTCCTTGACTTTCAACTTCAATCAGCCAAACAAATTGTTAGTTTCCCATGCACATATATTTTCACTGCACCTTTATAACATTATCACAAACAATTCTTGAATTGTTCATGCTAACATTCAAATCACTTTTATCTATTCGATAATATAAAGAAAAAGGAAATTTCATTCCTTACACATGCATCAGTTCAATATATCAACCTTTCCAGATGCAATTCAACATTAAGTGAATTTAATCAATGTGTCAATGTTCATGGACACATTCACAAGTAATGCTCCCTTGCATCGATTTTAGATTATCACTTTTTAGGTTAGGCACTCTCGCCAATGTGTGTTGGAATTCAACCAACTTATTACCATCTGGATTCTCTGTCCATATTTATTATTTTAGCAGAACCATATTTTTTTCTCCGAATCGATCACAACCTTAAATCGTCATTCATGAAACTCAAGGTTTCACATGAATTCCTTTAATCATTCTTTGATTGGTCAATGCATTCATGACATATCAATTCATGAATTCTTCCTACGATTATAAACAATATTTACTACTAGAGGTTCACACCTCCATTATTCATGTTCTCCTTCCTGGATCATACCTTGCTTTGGTATCCAAGGAATACAACTTCCTTTCAAAAGTTCATGCATAACACTAAGATAATAAAATATTTTAGAAGGGGTTCTTACCAAATCCCTTCATACCTTGTGCCACATAGGCATAAACATTTTTATACCAGTTCTTGAATGCTAGCACCCTCTTTCTGATTTTTACCTCATCAATAGTGCTTTATGGGGATGTTTACAGCCCTGTCAACAATCTTTTAACCACAACATTTTCATGGTCATCCTCTGCTTGAGGTTTCCCATCATTGGCAATTGTCTTCCTCGACAGCTCCAATTCCTTTCTATACATAGCATGCATCATCATAGTCACAATTAAATTAGTTGTAATATCAAACCAAATGCATGTATCATAACATTCAAATCCATAAATCATCTTCAAAATGTCCTAGCATATCTTTATGCACTTCATCACATTATCCTCAAATGTTTTCATGAGTACAACATAAATAGATCTCGATTGTTTCTATAGCAATACAACCCTCATCACTATGGTTTCAAAACATTTTAATTTCATCAGCGTACCATATTTCTCATCCCATAGAAAACATAATACTCAGCAAGAAAATAATTGAGGGCTCTCCCCTTCTTCCAATTCTTTCTACACCACCTGGGACTTTTCATCCCAATTGAGTTATCTCTAAGGCCTCACTGCCTTTTCTTAATCATGGCTTCAACCAAGCCTATTGAGTCAAAAATACATGTTTAGTCATTTAATCATACTCAAGGGGTTTATTTTCATTTTACTAGTTGTACTGGTTTCCACAACTGCTCTTTTAATCCTACAACTCTGTTACACAATTCAGGGTTCTTAGGGTTAGAAAAGAGTTCCTCCTTTTCTCCCCATTTACTTATGCAATCTACTTCTTATTGTGATCTTTCTACTCTTTTCTTGAGCAACCTCGATTAATCTCATCCTAACTCTTAGGATACATCAGCATGCTTTAATAGCAAATCCTTTTGTCCATAATGTAAAGACCGGATTTGAATTAACGTTTAAATTTCTACCAAATTACTGTAATTTCTGTAATTTCTATAAGCTTTACAAAGAAGTAAAATTTTCAAAATTTTCAAATTATCTCAACACTTACGCTAACACTTACGCAAGTAGAATTTGGCAATAAGTAATAAATCTAATTAAACCATCCATGAATTTGAATTTACATACCTCACTCTGATGCTATCCGCAGCTTGCTCCCTTCGCTTGCTTCCTTAGGACACCACCCCAAAACCAACCTCCCTGCCGACTAGTAACGCCTAGCCCTAGGACATCAATGGATGTCCTAGCCCTCCGAGCCCAAAACCTCTACAGCCCCCTGGTGCACTGTAAATTCCACTGTAGATTTCACTCTCCAATCCTCCAATCTTCCCCTCTCGTAGAAAATGAATCCCCCATCATCCTTCTCCACTCCCTTATTCCTCCTTCACCGCCCTTCCTCCATTAACTCCCCCCACCAAATACCTTATCCCTTTCTTAAATGCCTTATCCATCCATTCATTATTTATCCTTACGTATTGGTTACGTTATCCCTTGTGGGATACGTAACCCCATTTAAACATTAAATTTTATTATCCACCCCTTATTAATACTTTATTAATTAGTTAATTAATTAATAATCAAATTAATCATTAACC
>ML778010.1:1138597-1157891 GCA_009831015.1 Picea engelmannii
GTGTGAGGCTATTTGTGAGGCCATGTGCAAATGCATCCAATCTGTCATCCAATTGGGCTTTGAATGATTCAAGAATTTCTTTCAAGGTTTGAGAAGAAATAGCCATCTGAGCACCCTATGAACTCTTCGGTCCTGCAGCCGTCTCAAAAAATAAACCCAAGAAGTTTCGGCAGAAAATCGCGGCTTTTTCTGGAAAAACCCTAAAAAACTGCTGAACTTAAAATGCTCATAACTTCACTTCCCGGACTCCGTTTCAGCTGATTTTTTTTTTTGAAATTGGGTGAAATTGTGAGAAGAACTCACATATGTAATTTATTTGGGCAAATTCAGCCTCCAAATGCTACATAAATAAAAACAAATCGCACCGTCGTCCGCAGAAAAAACCCTGAAAAATTGCAGATTTTAAAACCTCAATATCTTGACCTTCCGGACTTCGTTTCAGACGATTTTTTTTTTTTAAATTGGGTGTTTTTCTGAGAGGAACTCAGATATACAACCGTTTTCTACAAATTTTTCACAAAAATATACTAAAAATGTCTGGAATGTCGCGGCCCTCTTTTTTCTTCTCCGAAAAAAATCTGCAAAAATAAAAAATAGTTGCCTACAACTCCGGCCCTGGAAAGTGCTCTGATACCACTTGTTAAGTACCAAAGACTGAATACAAAAGCATCACAATAGATATACAAGAACAATATGCAAAATCTTCTTTATTACTATCAAATCCTTAGGGTAGGGCAACACCATACAATGGATCCTATTATGGAAGGGATCCTCTCCTGTTCACTTGCCTCTTCGAGGGGGCATCCTCCAATTGAGCTACCACTCCAAATACAATAATTCTCTTCATGTCTCATTACATTGCTTAAACCCCTTTATATAGTGCTACCATCACCTAAGAACATTCTAGAGGAGGAATCTTCTAGAAGTAGAACCTTCTAAGAAGTCCTCTTACATTTATTATATCTAACTACCATAGTGGGTCTTATTTAATAATATAGTGGACCTAGTCCACCTTACATTGAATGACCTCCACTATTATCACTATGGGCCCTCTGGGCCCCCCCACTACCTCTCTAGCTACCTTACACATTAGGATTCACGATCCCGCGAAGTTTGAAGTCTCGGCGAGATAAAGGACCATTGAAAAGTACACTCACGTGCGCATCGGCATCTCAGCGCATCGGGTATTGGGAGTTGGAAAAACAAGTGCTTGATATAGTGATTCACGAAGTCACGATAGGATAAGTCGTGATAGGAGAAGGGTGAGGTCAGCATTGATTTACATCGGTGCTCGGGGACTCGCAAGATTCACACCCAACCACTAGCCTTTGGACTCACGAAGTCACGAGTTCCGACTTCCTGATAGGTAGAAGGAGGGAAGTTGTGTGAAAGAATCTGTGGGTAGATATTTCCTGATAGGGAAATAGAAGAGCCTGGAAGTTCTTCGGGCCGAGAAGAAGAAGAAGATCCTATGAGCGGACGTGCCTGGTTGGTGCGTCCCTGCATCAAGTGGTATCAGAGCTTAGAAAATCTTCTTTGCTTTTTATAGTAGAGGACAAGGAGAATTCACCATGCCACCAAGGAGAAGAGGTAGACAATCACCTGATCCAAAGGAGGAAAGGGAATTGTCTAGAGAAAGAGGTAGGCAAGTGCAGAATTCAGACATGGAGAGAGAAATGCGTAATCTTCGTGCCAGAATGGAGGACATGGAGACATCACAAAGGCACAAATATGATGTAGGAGATATCAGTGAATCTGAAGATGAAGAGGATGCTGGACACGGAGGAGAAGAAATCCCAGTGGAAGATGCAGCGAGTGAACGTTTACTTAAATTTGTTGCAAGAATGAGTACAAAGGTAAAAATGGACATTCCAGTTTATGAGGGAAATCTGGATGCGGAAGAGCTGCTAGATTGGATTAGAGCTCTAGACACTTACTTCGATTATGAAGACATTGAAGAGGATAAGAAGGTCAGACATGTCGTCACGAGATTAAAAGGACATGCAACCTTGTGGTGGGATGAACTGCAAGATGACAGGCGTTGCCAAGGCAAGCAGAAAATTAAGAGCTAGGACAGAATGATTGCAAAGATGAAGGAAAAATTCATTCCCAGGGATTATCAAATTTCTCTGTTCAGGAGGATACAGAACCTAAGACAGAAGCTGGTGACAGTGAAGGAGTATACTGAGGAATTTTACAGGTTGAATATTAGGGCAGGTCATCGCGAAAGCAATGACGAAAAGGTGGCCAGGTATATGAATGGCCTGAGGTATGAAATTCAAGATGAAATAAATATGGCAACCATCCGAACGGTGGAGGATGCCTATCAAATGGCTTTGAAAGCTGAAGAGAAGTTGAGCCATAAGAAAGGTCAATGAGGCAGAGGCAAGAGTCAGCCCAAAGGCAAATCGGTTACCCAAGATAAATACCAGAAGCCCAAGGATGACTGGAAGAAACCTCAGACTCAGACAGAGAGAGGTGGAAGTTTGCAGCGAGGGCGAGATGCTGAGAAAAGAGGATAGCATACTGAGTAGAGAGGAGGATATGCTGATAATAATAGGTTTCCTCATACCAGAGGTAGAGGAAGAGGAAGAGGTGGAGTAATCACATGCTTCACATGTGGAAAAAATGGACACAAGTCATTCGAGTGTCTAGAGAAAAAGAAAGAAACTGGAGAGAATCACATCGACGAGGCACAGAGGCGAGATGTTGAGGCAGAGTACGCTGAAGGTGGAAGATTGTTGGTGATGCAGAAGGTCCTTTTGATGCCAAAGAAAGAGATGGAGAATTCAGCGCAGAGGAACAGTCTTTTTAGGAATGCTTGCAAGACCAAGGATAGAGTGTGCAAGGTCATCGTGGATAGTGGAAGCACCGATAATCTCGTTTCAACCGAGATGGTAGAAAAGCTGGAGATGGAGACAACTGATCACCCGAGTCCATACAAAGTTTCATGGATACAGAAGGGACATCAGGTAAATGTCACTAAACAGTGCTTAGTTGACATTAAGATAGGAGGATATAATGATATGATTTTATGTGATGTTATTCCTATGGATGTCTGTCATTTATTGTTGGGCAGACCATGGCAATATGATAGAAATGTAATTCATGATGGGAGGATGAACACATATACCCTGAAGAAGAATGGGAGAACCCACATGTTGTATCCAATTGAAGATAAAGAGGTGAAGTTGGAGGTAAACAACGCAGTACTTCTCATGAGTGGGAAGGAACTTCTTACAGAAGTTAAGAAGAAGGAGGATCCACAATTCTTTGTGGTCAAAAAGCTGAAAATTGTTCTGACTAGCACAAGAGTGGATGATCTACCAGAGGAGATTTAGGAACTGCTAGAAGAGTTCACTGACATCATAGTGGACGAATTACCTCATTCGTTGCCACCAATGAGGAGTGTGAGTCACCATATAGATCTCATACTAGGAGCTAGTTTTCCAAATAAAGCCGCATACAGGTTGACGCCGCAAGAAAATGAAGAGGTTAAGAAGCAGGTCCAGGAGTTGTTGGACAAGGGATTGGTCAGAGAAAGCTTGAGTCCGTGTGTTGTTCTGACAGTACTCAGTCTGAAGAAAGACGGAGGCTGGAGGATGTGCACTGATTCAAGAGCCATTAATAAGATAACTATCAGGTATAGATTCCCATTGCCAAGGATGGATGATCTGATGGATTTCTTAAGTGGAGCAAATTTTTTTTCAAAGATAGATTTGAAGAGTGGATATCATCAGATTCGTATGAGAGAAGGTGACGAATGGAAAACAGCATTCAAGACAAACGAAGGTTTGTATGAATGGCTTGTCATGCCGTTTGGCTTGACGAATGCACCAAGTACCTTTATGAGGTTGATGAATGAAGTCCTGAAGGAGTTCATCAGGAAATTTGTCATCGTGTATCTGGATGACATATTGATTTTCAGCAAGACAAAGGTTGAGCATTTGAAGCATTTGGCTATTGTGATGAAGAGATTATAGCAAGAGAAGATGCTGATAAACATGAAGAAGTCCTCATTCATGAAGACAGAACTCATTTATTTGGGGTTTTTTATATCTGCAAATGAATTGAGGATGGACCCAGATAAGGTGGAGGTAATCAAGAATTGGCCATCATCGAGGAACGTATTTGAGGTGAGGAGTTTTCATGGACTGGCTAGTTTGTACCAAAAATTCATTAGAAATTTCAGTGGGATTAGTGCAGCAATGATGGACACAGTGAAGAAAAGACATAAATATTTTCACTGGACGGAAGAGGTTGAGAAGAGTTTCAATTTATTGAAACGAAAGATTACGGAACAACCGGTGTTGGTGTTGTCGAATTTTTAGAAAACATTTCAGGTAAAATGTGATGCAAGCGGGTTTGCCATAGGAGCAGTCTTGAGCTAGGAAGACAGGCCGATTTCATATTTCAGTGAGAAGTTGAATGAGGAAAAAGAGAAATATTCCACAAATGACAAGGAATTCTATGTCATCATACAGGCATTGAAGAAATGGAGGCACTATTTGATTCCAAAGGAATTTGTTTTATATAGTGATAACCATGCATTACAATTTGTGACCCAACAGGAAAAGTTGAATCAAAGGCATGTTAAATGGGTTGAATACATGCAAAATTTCACTTTTGTGATAACACATATTTCTGGTACTGCTAACAAAGTTGTTGATGCTTTGAGTAGGAAGTGTTTGGTTTTGTAGGAGTTCAAAGTCCAGACATTAGGCTTTGATGATCTTAAGGACATGTATGCAAATGATTCAAACTTTAAGGAAGCTTATGAAGCAGCTGAGAATCCAGTTCTTAGAGACAGAAGCCAGTGGATAGAGTACGTGGTCTAGGAAGGGTTGTTGTTTAAGGGCAATCAGTTGTGTATTCCAAATTTCTCCATGAGGGAGAACCTGTTGAAGGAGAAACACAGTGGAGGCTTAGAAGGACACTTCGGCCATGACAAGACATTTGCAAAACTGAGCGAGTCATACTTTTGGCCAGGGATGCGGTCAGAGGTCAAGAGGTTTGTAGACAGGTGTAGGATTTTCCAACATTCAAAGGGAAGAAAGCAGAATGCGGGATTTTATCAGCCATTGCCCATACCAGACAAGCCATGGGATGAAATTAGCATGGATTTTATATTGGGGTTGCCAAGGACCCAAAGAGGTGTTGATTCCATCTTTGTGGTAGTGGATAGGTTATCCAAGATGGCACATTTTATCCCATGCCAGAAGACCAGTGATGCGACTCACATCGCAAATCTGTTCTTCAAGGAGGTCGTTCGACTTCATGGATTGCCGAAAAGCATAGTTTCGAACAAAGACACAAAATTCATAGGGCATTTCTGGAGGACAATATGGAAGAAGCTAGGAACTAATTTGATGTTTAGTTCTGCTTATCATCATCAGACGGATGGACAGACAGAATTGGTCAACAGGAGTCTAGGAGACTTACTGAGGAGCTTAGTGACGGAGCACCATAGCAGTTGGGAAAATATATTGCCGCAGGCAAAGTTTGCTTAAAATGACTCAGTAAATCGGAGCACAGGAAAAAGTCCATTTCAGATTGTATATGGAATGCAGCCAAGAGGAGTTTCTGAATTGAGGGATTTAGAACAGACTACGACTAGCAGCGCTAGTGCAGAAAAAATCATTGAAGCGATGAAAGAACTTCACACCAGGGTGAAGGAACGACTGTTGAAATCAAGCCAGGAGTACAAGCGCAGAGCAGATCAGCATAGAAGACAACTTCAGTTTGAATTTGGTGATCTAGTTCTAGCGCATTTGAGGAAAGAAAGGTTCCCAAGGGGAACATATAATAAATTAAAAATGAAGAAAATTGGGCCACGCAAGTTCTTGAAGAAAATGGGACAGAATTCTTATGAAATTGAGTTACCAGATGGGATCAGAATATCTCCGACATTTAATGTTTCAGGTTTATATCCATATAAAGCTGATGAAGTAGGAGCAGAAAGTGACGATCAACCAGAGGTCCAGTGGGAGAAGCATATGCCAGTTGCAGAGAAGCCACAGATGGAACAGATACTAAATAAATGAGTGGGTAATAAAACTAGAAGGAAAGAATATTTTGAATATTTGGTCAAGTGGAAGGGCCATCCAGTTGAAGATGCCAACTGGGAGACTGAAGCAGAGATACGGAAGTATGGACATACCGTGCAGGAGCTCATGGACAGGAGCCCATGCAAATTTTCAAGTGAGGGAGTATGATGCAGGAGCATCTCCCGAGACAAGTGAGCCAACACAGAAGAGGAAGGATAGCTGGGCACATGCCAACGCCAATTTTTTAAAATTTTCCCTTGAAGTTGATGCGCTAAACATAAATGAGATCATTTAATTAAGGCACCTTGGTAAAATGTAATCAGACCTCGAGCCATACGCTCTCGTCTGAGATAGACAAAGGCATTTATAGTAGTAGATGCAGGTAGATAGAATTGAATTCTTAGATTAGACAGTTTTAGAGCGTAGGAGGGAAAACGGATATAGACACCCTCATTTCACATTGTAACAAAAAAAAAAAGCCAACATAATTCAGAGTAGGAAGAGCATAGGAGAATAGCAAAGGGTTGTAGAAGACATCCATGTATAGATCTGGAATTAATAGAAGGAATTGATTCAGACTCATGGTTTTGTGTTCTTTGTGTGTGTGTGTTGATAATATGCTCGTGAACATTTGTTTTCTATTATGTATTGTTTTGAGATGTTGTGCATATGATTTCATGGTTTAAACATAATTCTGAAAGGAAGAATGAATGAGTTTCAATTATTTCTCTACTTGAGCAAGGATTCCTGCAAGGAGTGCAGTTGAAGTTGCCCACAAGGCTCAGAGAGTTAACTCTTGTTCTCATACAACCAGGGTTTAAATCAGGTTATACGAGCCGTGCAAGGAGTGCACAGGCCGAGCTAAGTCTCAGAGCTACGATTCTGAGCAGAGTATCCGAGGACTACTGTTGCCGAGGTGCGCAGAGTCTAAAGACTTTAACACTGCGACGTCGTCGAAGATTTGCCGCAAGGAGTTGCTTGGAGGACTTGAAGGTCGTGAGTAAGATCAGGAGGAATAGACCTTTGAATTCACCGAAAGGTGAGTGCAGAGAAGTTGTCGTGAAAAATTCAGGGAGAAACATTGCAGATTGGCAAAGTGGGCGAATGAGTCTCGTAGAGAAGCGCTTCTTCTTTTCGTAGAATCATTAAAAGGAGAACGGACGGACGAAATCTTTGGAGGAGATTTCACGAAGCTCCGAGAGCCGTCAGATATTCCAGAGGCACAACGTAGTTACAGCGTAGGTGTGGAGAGGTTCTAATCTCAAGAGGGACAGTACCGTTGATCCAAGTCGGTCAGGGCCATTGAATCATTCACAAGATCGCCTATCGTGACCTCGTGAGAAAAGTGTCCAAGGGTTGGTAGCGAAAGTCGCGATATTACGATAAGAGATATCTCGACTACTCCGAGAATAGTGTGGGTCCACAGGAGTTGGAAATCGGACAGGTGGCACATCGCATCTCGGGAGCTCATAAGTGGAAGAGCTAAGAATTTGGTGTCAAGGGTCGCGAAGGCGTGAGGACACGAAGCGGTGAAGTGGCGAGAGGATTGGGAGCCATCCATCTGAGGAGGACAGGTGGCAGAGATCAAGAGATATTGCGAACTTGGGAGTTCGCAGAGTGAAAGCCCAAGTATTGGGTACTCCAAGTCACGAAGAAGCGAAGTGGCGAGAGGACTAGGAGTCGTCCATTTGAGGAGGACAGGTGGTAGAGATCGAGAGATCTTGCGAACTCGGGAGTTCGCGGGGGTGAGCGCCCAAGTATTGGGTACCCCAAGTCACGAAGATGCGAGGGGCGAGAAGAAGAATAGTCGTTGGATCTGGATCGTAGGAGAACCGTCAGATCTGCACGTGGGATCGTGTATCAGGGTCTCGTGAGAAAAGACTCGAGGATTTGGCCACGGAGATCGCAATATTGCGATAAGCGATATTCCAACCGTTGGAGGATAGTGTGGGCCATAGCGAAGTAGGCGAGTGGAGTACAGGTGGCACGAAGCCATCAGGATCTCACCGCGAGAAGTCCCGAGTATTGGCATTAGGATTCACGATCCCGCGAAGTCCGAAGTCTCGGTGAGATAAAGGACCGTTGAAAAGTCAACTCACGTGCGCATCGGCATCTCGGCGCATCGGGTATTTGGAGTTGGAAAACCGAGTGCTTGATAAAGCAAGTCGTGAAGTCGCGATAGGATAAGTCGCGATAGGAGAAGGGTGAGGTCAGCATTGATTTACATCGGCGCTCGGGGACTCGCAAGATTCACACCCGACCACTAGCCTTTGGACTCGCGAAGTCACGAGTTCCGACTTCCCGATAGGTAGAAGGAGGAAATTTGCGCGAAAGAATCTGTGGGTAGATATTTCTAGATAGGGAAATAGAAGAACCTGGAAGTTCTTCAGGCCAAGAAGAAGAAGAAGATCCTGTGAGCGGACGTGCCTAGTTGGCGCGTCCCTGCGTCATCATACATGCACATGGACATATAAGACTTCCAGATCCTCCTCCAAGGATATTACTGCCATCCTTATGAAAATCCTCATAGGGACACTCAACATTGAGCTTCTCGCTCAGTTGAGAGCTTGCAGTCATTCACAAGATACCCACCTAGCAGTTTAACAGACATAGTCATAACTATGTTTCCATTTCTATGCAGTAACAACTAGCAAGAAAACACTCTTTCCTCAACTTTCATGAAAACATTTCCAACTCATAAATATAGTTTGGGAAATTATAACCATGCCCAAGGTGATAAAACAACCAATCTAGCTTCCAACTAGTCTTGATTAGCATACCTTTTGATCAAGGAAATCCTTTTCTAGATTCCCTTCACTAGGGTCCAACTATATATATATGGCTACCATCCACCACTGGATGTCAATCTAACCCATTGGGATTCTATAAGTTCCCCAACACTTCCTTTACCACATTCAGGATCAACATTTAATCAACCATTTTACCTTAATTAAAATAAATTTTTAATGTTTAATAACATTTGGACTATTCCCTTAAATCCCAAATCAAATTTCGAGTTATGTTACTTACTAAGTATCCTATTTCAAAAATCCAAAGTATATTTAGGTCAAGATCATTCTTGACCATTACACCTAGAATTCTTCCTTCTGTTCAACAATAGTCAGGGACGGAAGCCACTCTCCTCCTCCCACAAGAATTTTGACAGAATAGTTTCCTATCCACCAAGAAAGGGAGGATGTTGTGATTTCTCACTCAATCACTCTATATTTCTATAGCTCCATTTATCAGCTTGATTAGAAAATACCCTTCCCAGCAATTCGTGTACACATAAACAAAATTTGTTTCTCCGATCCCTTCGAAACCTAAGAGCTTCACATGCTCTCCATTTTTAAGAGAATGGTCACCATACTCATTCCTCTGATCATGAGGGATTATACACATATACAAGGTTTAACCCTTCATTAAAGAAGTAGTTATTACTGCTATGAATCCTTTCCATATGTTCACATCCAATTCTTCCTATTAGTTCCCATCAGCATAATCCCACTCATGTAGTATCGACTATCATTTCCCAAAGAAATGATAGGCTTCCATTGCCACAGACTATCATGATTCAATATCGTTGGGTAAAATCCCAACTGTATTTTAATCTACATCCTTCTACTCAAGGAATTTATGCATAAAATTTATGTTTTGCAATAATATTCTCCACGATCTCATCTTATCCTTGGTAACCAAATCTTATGACTGTACAACAGAACGTACAATTTCCTAGTGAAGTCAACTTCTTTATTTGGAAACGCCAAAACATCTATAAACAGTAAAAGATCTCATTCCTCTCTTTAGTAGAGGTTTACTAAGATTTTTAGGAATGGGATAAGATAGGGTGTTACCCTTTAAATTCCTCCAAAAAATATTTTCATATGACTCGTGAATGAGCCGAAGTAGGCCAAGTGTTGTTGTCATGCTCTGATACCAATTTGTAACACACTCGACCCCTAATTACTCTTTTGAGGGGTGGGGTATCATAATTTTGTTTTTCCTTAACTATCTCATCTCAAATCATCTCTCTGAGATGATTCATTCTCTTCTACTTACCCATAGCTTTCTAATGAATGTTACCAGGCTCTATTCCAACCCTTGGTTTATATCTCTCGACTTCCTGAAGTTATTCGGGCATTCATTGGTTGGAGGTCATATGGCACCCACATGGATCCACCTCACCTATATTGTCTCCAAGTTACTTCATCCATGACGAAAGTCCATCCACTATTCGATTCCACAACTAGACTCAATCTTCATCTAACACGCATGCCAATAGAGAATTCGACACTTCGGCGCTTCGGCGTTTTATGCCTCTTCGCTATTTCCCCACGAGTCCACTCGGAGTCCTGAACTTCCAAAATCCCATAATATTTCCATCTAACTCTGGCCTTTGGGCCTTTTGGTCCCTTTACAATTGATGCAGGAGCATCACCAACACATCAAGCGAGCCAGCACGGAAGCAAAGGACGGCTGGACAAGCGCCAGTGCAAATTTTGAAATTTCTCTTGAAGTTAATGCGCAATCTTAAATGAAGTCATTAAGAAAAGGCGCACTTGTATAATGTAAATCGACTTTGAGTGATTTCTCTCATCCTTAGTAGATAGAAGGCATTTAAGATAGTTAATGCAGGTAGATAGAATTTAATTCTAGATTAGACTGTTTGAGAGCGCAAGAGGGAAACGGAATATAGACACCCTCATTGTGCATTGTAACTTAGAATCATCAGAGTTAGAAGCATTGGAGCAAGAGCATGCAGAGAGCTATGTAAGAACACCCATGTACAAATATTTGGATTAATAGGAAGAGATTGATTCAAATTCATGGTTTTGTGTTGTTCTCTATGTATTGATGCTGAATAATATGCTCATGAATGTTTGCTTCCTGTTATACATTTTCTTTATATGCTGTGTATATGATTTCATGTTTGAGTTTGAAGTCTGAAGGGAAGAAGGAATGAGTTTCAATTGTTTCTTTATCTGAGCTAGAGTACTTGCAAGGAGTGCAGTTGAAGTGTCCGGAAGGAGTGCATTGACAGGGGGCTCAGGTAGTTTAGCTTTTGTTCTCATTCACCCAAAGGTGCAGTTGGGCACAGGAGTTGTGCAAGGAGTGAGCAGGCTGAGTGAAGTTCAGGGTTGCGAACTTGAGAAAGGGTTGAAGGACTGCTACTGCAGATGTGCGCAGAGTTGAAGATTCAACACTTGGAAGTGGTTGAATGTCTACCACAAGGAGTGCGTTCAAGATTCTCTGAAGGATTCAGAGTTGGTAGAGCTCAGGAGGTATAGGACCTTTGAGAAACCGTCAAAGAGTAGCACAGGAGCTTATGCCATAGAGTGGTTAGAAGGCATTGCAAGTGTGCGCACAGATAGACAAGTTTCCATAGAGGAACACTTGGTCCTTCGCAGGGATCACCAAGGAAGGACGGACAGACAAAATTCTCTGAGGAGATTTCATGAAACTCCGTGAGCCGTTAGGTCTCACAAAGGTGCAGGGGAGATATAGTGACGTATTCTCGAGAGGTTAAAAGATCAGGAGGGATAGAGCCATTGATCCAAGCCAGCCAGGGCCGTTGGATCACTCGTGGAATCGCCTATCGATATTTTGTGAGGGGAATATTTGAAGGTTGGACAACAGGAATCGCGAAATAGCGAAACGCGATATCCCGATGGCCAAGGGAACAGTGTGGGCCACAAGGGTTAGCAGGTAGACAGGTGGCACACCTTATCGGGGTTTCACAGCGAGAAGTCCCGATACAATAGCATCCGAATTCACGATATTGCGAACTCCGAAATGTCGATGGAGTGAAGGACCGTTGAATAGTCAACTCGCATGTGCGTCGGGGTTTTTGCATATCGGAAGTCAGGAGTCGGTAAAGTGAGTTGTTTGATATCGTGAGTGGCGAAATCACAATAAGAAAAATTCTGAAATAGAAGGGAAGGTCAGCGTTGATTGTCGTCGGGTCTCGGGGACTCGAGGGTACAATGCTCGACCACTGACCTCGCGAAGTCGCGAAGTCCAATCCTCCGAGTGCAGAGAGGGGATCGCGCGAAAATTTCTATGGGTGTAGATTTCCCGATAGGGAAATAGAAGGGCGTTACAGTTCTTCGGGCCGAGGAAGAAGAAAAGATCCTGAGCTGAGGTAGGCCTTCCGACCTGCGGGTTGTGAGGAAGGGCATTCGCATCAACAATACTACTCCAAAATCCTCTAGAGCCCCAAAGTCCCAGAATCCTAGAGTTCCGGTCACTCTACCAATTACTTTGGCTAAGCAACTCGTACCAGGCATTGACACATGTAAGGGTCTGGGGCGACACGTGTCACATTTCCATCGATCTATAAGGTATTTGATATGCATGAATCTAAGTGACACATGGCACGTCAAACTTGGGTCCACATCACCATGGGTGACGTCACTACTCCATGTCACTCCGGACTAACCATCCTTTATTCCCTTCGATATCGTGGCCTAGGTTAGTCCACGTACCCCTTGGATCAATGGTCCTCGATACTTCGTAAATTCAATGTTCGGGGGTTTCCTGATATAAACTTATCCTTTCCCCCAAAGTAGGTCAGCGTCGGGCTTACCACGGCCTAGATCTAACAGTGAGGGAAAGTCTCGAGGCATCCTCTAATCAATGGCTCTCGTTACTTCTAGCTTCAAAGCTTATCGACACATCACACCTCCAATTCCCCGAAGGTCCCAGTGTCTGAACTAAAGGATCTAGTGTAACATGTCCCCTGTATATCGACAGTTGAAAAGGATCCTAAAGGATCCAAGGATCGATGATCCTCATTACTTTGTGAATTTGGTTTTCATGGGATTTAATGCTACAACGTCCCTATTCTTCTGAAGTGGTCAACGTCGAGATGACCTCAACATAGATCTAATGGTCTGAGGGTGCCCACGTAACTCTAGAGATCTACAGCTCATAACTTCCACTCAAAGGGTCTCATGGGTCCCACTATTGGGCCACTCCTAAAGGGACATTTGTCATCCCAAAACACTCTGGTAAGAATACATGACACTTACCTTAGTCCAATGTCGTACCCTACCCATGTCACGAGGTCTCCACACCTGGAAAATTCACCACTCGACACGTGGGCCCCCATGTGTTCTTCATCATGCTACACGTGTCCCCACGATCAAATGGTCAAGAGGGATCCTGACATATCCTTATATCCATGGTCCACATTACTTCGCAGCTATGGCCTTCGGGGGGTTTTGACGCTACCACGTCCTTGTTCTCCAGAAGCGTTCAATGCTGGGCTAACTTCATAGTAGATCTGACAACTAGGAGAGAACCCGAAGGAAACCTAGATCAACGATCTTGGTCACTTCGTGACTTCAGCCTTCAAGGGTTTTGGATTCACTACCACTCTATTTTCCTGAAGTGGGACTTCGCCAAATTACCATGTGTAGGTCCCTCCTCCTAAATGATAGGACGGTAGGCAGGACTCTGAACGATATTTACCAAAACTACAACTCTCCTTCACTTTGTAACTTTGGCGTTTGGGGAGTTTGATGCTATAGCATCTCCATTCTCCTGAACTAGAACTTCGTCGAAGTCGTCTCGGTGTAGAACCAAAGGCTGAGGGAATTCCCTCAACTTTTCAATTGGTGGCTCGTGCTACTTTGTGATGGGTAGTTGGATCTTGGTTTTAGAAGGTAATATAGGTTCACCTAGCCACTAGGGAAACTTTCCATTTCCAGTCAACTTGATGGTAATCAAATCTCTCGGTTACATTCGGCCAATTTAAGGCTAGTAAGGTTGGTAATACTCAGAAGTCTCAAACTTCTAGAGCTCTGAAGCCAAGAAGTCTTATCTCCCTTAGACTTAGCCTAAGGTCTTTAGGTGTTGGTCATATGGGTCCTCTCGAACGGATCTCATCCACTCATCTTCTGAATAAAAAGGTCTTCCCTTTCAAAGCTTGAATCTCATTATCCTTCCTGAGTTTCATCATTTTTGAAGGACTTAGGCACTAGCGCACTCTTTTTTCTCTTTCTCTTGAGCTTAACAAAATCCTTCCTCCAGGAGACTCAGAATGACTGGGAGTGTCGACATGCACACGTGAAACTATGCCCAAGGTCGACGAACTCACAATTCATTTATTTTAACTTGAACCACCACATGGCTCGAGCATTTATGTGTACAAGACAGATAGTTCCTTACTTACTTAAATACAAAATCAAGAAAAATTGAAGGGATACAGTATAACCACTAAGCAATCATGAAACATTCATAGGATATCCAACTTTAATTTACAGTTACAATTCAATTTCATAGGATATGAGAATACGTATCTATTACAGGTTGCATCCAACTAACTGACTGTGGGTGTTTGCCTTTCCGCCCAACCATAGTCTCAGAGGCATTCATTCTTAGCACTCTGGCCACCCTCGAGCCAAGCCATGATATCACTAGGGAACTTATTCCATTTCTCAATGATCCTTTCTCTTTCACATCTTCTACGAGGTTTATCAAATGGTTCCTCAACATCAAGCTCACGGTCTTCTTCTTAGGT
The DNA here is from genome assembly GCA_009831015.1 of Picea engelmannii. Lineage (NCBI taxonomy): Eukaryota > Viridiplantae > Streptophyta > Pinopsida > Pinales > Pinaceae > Picea > Picea engelmannii. The sequence continues at coordinate 1,153,169 of ML778010.1, forward strand.
CCCATTCTTTGTAAACTCTCAAGGATTTCTTTCTCTACTACGACCTCGATGAGGTTTATCAGATGCTTCTTCAGCATCAATATTGTAGCCTTCTTCTCATTCTCAATTGGAGAGCTTCTTGCATTCTCCACTCTTCTATTTTTTCTCTTACATGCCTTGCATGCACATCCCCCTTATCCTTTTCCTTATGTCAGAAGGAAAACACAGGTCAGTCTGGGTCTACAAGACCTTGTGGTACTTCAGGATGACATTCTTCATCTAGACCATGCTTCCATTCATGGGGTTGGTTTATGGTTCAACCACAAGTTCTTTCTTCATTAACTGATTTCCTTCCTTGGGATCTGGAGGAGGTTTGTTATCCTCAACAAGGAAAATTTTGGGGTCATTCAATATAATGAACCCTCTCTTATAGTTTTCACATTCTTTCCTCTAGTGATATCATGGCTAGTAATTCAAGGTTTCACCCCCCCATAGTCATTTTTTTGTCTATCCAAACAATAATACATTTACATTGTTCCCATGCCATAGCATGGTGATTATGATTAATTATTATTTACAATATGGGGTAAACAAGGGTGTTACAATTTACTATTATTGTTGGTATACCTTTTGGAAGATTGTACTTCAGCTTCCTCTGTTGTGGCACATAATACTTCATCCTCTTGTTCAATTAGTCTATTTTTTTTAAATGTAGCAATGCAAAGAATACAATGGACATGAAGCTAAGTTTCTATGTAGGAACACATGTAAAAATATTAAATACAATTTTGTTTATTTCAATGTAGCAGCACAGAAAATACAATTGACATGAAGATAAGTTAATATGTAGGAATATATGTAGTATCTACATATAAAAAAAAATAAGTTGTGAATCAATAGAATAAATATACACAGAATAAATGAAATACAAAGTAATGGAATATGGAATACAGTTGGAAGCATGCACCTTTGTATGTCTTCTTCTACATTTCCGGTTAGGAGTTCTTTTTCTTGTCCAGTTATTCTACTTGTTTCAATGAAGGAAAGTACAAAATACAATGAACATGAATGTAAGTTGGTAGGTAAGGAAAAGCAAGGAATATGTGCATATAGCAAATTAGAATCAAAGGAATAGAGTAACAGGTTGTGGTAGAAGAATGTACCTTTGTTTTTCTTGATCCATTTTTGTGGTTATATAGAATCCTTTTTGTCTAAAATCTATTACAAATCAGGAAAAATTAAGAAGTTGGACGATCCAAGCTGAATAATTTGGTTTTCTGCAACAAGTTAGCCAGATATGCTTTGAGACATGGCAATATGATTTGTAATATGATTGATGTATATTTTATATTTCAAGTACAATACAAATTGTATCGTGATCAGACCAGTATGTGTCTAAGATAAAGAGGGTGTATTGTAAAATGGGCACATTTGACCATACATGGTCAATATGTGTATTTTGTACATGGTTTATCTTATCCAAAAGAAAGTGGAGACTGTAATTGCGCATGTAGTTTTCCAATTCTTTTGTTCTAGAACTATTTTGTAGCATGTCAATATTGAAGTCTCCTAGAATGATAATGGTTTCGTTCAGATGTAAATGTTGTAACACATTTGAAACAACATTCAGTATGTTGGGCAATGTTGCATGTGAAGCGGCATAGAGATTCAATATTGCAATTTATGATTAATGGAAGATTACTCTTGCTAGAACCATCTCAACATTTTTTTCTTATAGATGCATATGCTCCAAAATTGTTACATGTTTTTTCACTAATATCATCACTCCATGTGTAATGTAATTTGATATGCAATTATGCTTTGGAAATTGCTTGTTTTGCATGCATAATGTCATCTATGTTTCTTGCATGCACAGAATATCAAATTGCATTGTGTCATAATCATTGAGTATATCATTCATGTGTGCATGTAGGTTGTGCGTGTTAAGTGAGAGAATTGATACAGATGAGATTGTTTGTATGGATTGGTAATCATATTTTAGATGACATTTTTCACTAGTTCGAAGGCATTGCATATCAATATCAACTTTATGTTTGAATTGTAAGTTATCTTTTGTAAGAGTGCTTATAAAATACAAGTAGTTTATGCTTCTGACACAGGACAAAGATGCGTATACAAGTCCATGTATTTGTATTCCATCAGGGTTGAATGCAACACTATCAAGTGTTAGCCCTTATGATCTGTGGACTATATGTGCACATGCAAGTTTAATTGGAAATTGTTTTTGAATATTCAGTTGACCTGTCTTTGCTAATGTTGATACTAGTTTTGATATTCGTAATATAGGTGTCCAATCAAACGAAGTGTTTGAATTATATATATAAGCTAACTTGTTTGCTTTCCAGTGGCCAATATGCAGGTCATGGAACTTAATCTAGAGGACATCAACTGTTTATATTTCGGTATAATATTTGAGTATTCCATCTTCACCATTCACCAAGACATCATGTGAATCATAGTTGCAGGCATATATTTCAACTAGCATGTCTAATTTTAGGACAAGTTGCAAAGGTAAAGTGGTTGTATTTTGATGACATGGTAGAGTTCCATGGTTGTATTCTTCAAGGTCAATTGAATTGCTGATGATATCATTTCTAGGCATGAGTCATAGCATGTACCTATTATGCATTGCAACATCCTTATTATTGTAGAATAGGTAAGGGAAGATTGGGTCTATTGGTGTAGGTCACATGCACCTTGAATTGATATATGTCAATTCATCACATGTTTGGTTGTTTGTCTTCATTCTATTCAGAATTGTGTTATCACCAGAATTTCGTCCGCAAATTGTTATAGGAATCCAGCATCTTCAAAACACCCATTAGTTCACTCATGGACCAAAAATGCATTTCCAAAAGGTCCAAAACTATACAAATAGTTATAAAATCATCATGCACTAAGACTACATAGGGAGAACGTGCACATGCACCATCCAGAAATGCAAGAAAAGAGCACATGCACACGATGCATGAATATGGACGCAAAAAACCATGCACCCCTCAGAACGACACATTTATGATACTGGTCGGCCTTCCATCCACTTCTGGTTCAGCTTCCAAGTCAATTTAACACCCAAATCTCAGCTGAATCTGGCTGGGGGGTTGGTCAAAGACCTAAGGGGGCAATAAAGGGCCCCTTGTTCACACTAAGAATGGTTGCATAATGCCTCAAAGGTATGCTATAAAAGGAGGCCATGGGTGCACTATATTTATAAGGAATTCATTTGTATTATTATGCTACCTGTATTCTCTTAGAGGATGCTCTTTCCTTGTTAAGAGCATACAAGCATCATTTCATTTGAGCTATTCACATCACCTCTTCAGTAAATGAGCTTTGGATTTCTTCACCATTTCCTTCAAGTTTGCTAGTTGTAACAAGAGCTCTATATTTGGGGGTTCAAGACCTCTCCCTTGGAGGAAGAGGGGACTCATAAGTTTTCATTTCTCTTTGGTGTTTTCCCACTAATACAATCCTATCCATTGGTGGTATGAGTGTTGTTTATTTTTGGTTTTTATGTTCTTATGCACTCTAGTTTAGTTTATTTTATTTTTCTTAGCTTAGTTATTTGTTTATTCCTTATGCTTTATGTTTCTAACTCTTTAATTCATTGTTGTCTTTCCTAGCTAACCAAACTAGGCTTGTAAGCATCCCTATTTTGCTCATTCAGGTGACAAAAGGGGTGCAACAAATTGGTCACTCCACTGGGGAAAGGTATCAATTCCCTGCCCCATTTGGGTTATTTTAGCTCTTCTTTTTGTTTATTTAACTTGTAGGAACCATAATCGGTCCAAGCCTACCTACAAAAATCCAAATTCAAAGTTGAGCTAAGAGAATTTCATCCGAAATTTTCTTCACAGCCATGTAATAGAAGTGCACGGGTTTTTTGACCCACAGACGCATCTTCAGCACACGTGCGCTCAACTCACTATTTTTCTCAGTGCATTCTACGCACATGTGCCAAAGGGTCATTTTTTAGTTGCGCATTGGAACCACATGCGCCTCTATATACTCTGGCACCCATAGTACGCCCAGCAACCCAACCAAGTTCTGGTACCCCCTCTACCTCAACTTACACCCTAAGCTCTAATGAAATCACTATGCCTTCCTATATACCTTATGGACCATTACCAGAAAACAATCCATACTTTCCATTTCCTGGCCCCCCATAGCCCATGGCTCCACCATAAGGACCTCCACATGTTGGGGTTAACTTTGTTCATCCCTCTTCCATTCAACAATATCAAAATTTTGACCAGTTGAATACAAAAAATCCGACCCATTAGTCGAACAATGACAAAAAGAAAGGAAAAACATGAAACAATAATAATCCTGGACCAGGAGGAAACCAGAACCACCCCCAAGAGAATCAACCTACTGGGGGCAACCAAAATCAAGGGAACCACAACCCCCAAAATGGAAATCAAAACAAATGACAAGGGAAGAACAACAAAAAACTTCGAAAAAACTTCCCTTGTGCCCTTTGTGGCGAGCATGGCCATTATACTCACCATTTCCCTCAAATTGCTGACTTCAAATGGATCAAAGAGTCTAGAAGTGGACCACATCCCCCAGCACCGCCTGCCCCTGTTCGACAACACAGGTATTCCAACAGAGGACGAACACCTTCAGTAACCACTCACATAACCAGATCAAAGATCAACACACCGATGTTTTCACGTGGTAAAACCCCTACGGGGAAACATCCACGGCCCCAGCCAACGCG